>CABFWO010000456.1:84650-98081 GCA_902155825.1 Timema genevievae | reverse complement strand
GTTGAGGGAGAGGGGGGTAACAACTCTCGGACCACCTCATGGCACACTTTTTTCATCCCCCGCGTCTTGGCACACATTCGGGCTGTACCCATACATTAATAAGGTAGATTTTCATACAAAATGTATCCGTGTTTGCGCAGAAGGAAAGTTGAAAACAATTTAATCAAGAACCAGCCTATGGACATCTGACTGGGACTCGAACCCCGATTTACCCGTCACTGGCAATTCAGTCCAACACGAGCGTGACATGTTATATATGATCATTAATAAGATGGGGATGAGGTAGGGGTAGTTTAGAAGGAATGTGTCTGCATATGCGTAGAGAGAAAATGCACTCAACTGGAATTAAAATCCCTACCTACTCTATAACGTCAAACAGACCAAAGTATGAACCTAACACATAGACCACATGTTCACCGGTGCGGGTGAAGGCACTATTAATAGTTTGTTCGTATTCTTCTACCAGATCAGTTTATAATACCCACAAGCCACCGCAAGAAAAAATAACCCCCTCCCTCCACCTCCTGGGAAGAGTTGGTCTAGTGGTCGGTTTAGTGGTCTCTGGCCTGGGGTGACAGGGTTCAATACCCGACCGTGTAGTTCTTCCATGAACTGTAGTTTTTATGACTTTAAATCCTCATCCTGCAGCTCTGAAGAGTGAATGGTACCAACCAGGGCTAGTCAGGGTTGGTAAAAATGTTCTGACTTCGGCTTGAAATAAAAACACATATTACAACAATATTTTATACTTTTTTATATTATTTAGGAGCAATATTTGTAATTTGTATTTACAAATTTATTTAAATATAAATTTACAATGCCAAAGAAGCTTAGCATGAAGTCATCTTTATAGGAGTACTAGCTTTTTCCCGCGGCTTCGCTCGCGTTAATGTAGATTTTATCAATAAGTTCAGGTTGTCGATTGACACAGGGTATATGACAATAAAAACGAGAACATATTGAGGTTGTTAGTCAATAGAGGTAGAGATAAAGAATAAAACAAACTACACAATATAAATCAGGATTAAGTGTAGGAGTAGGAAAGAAGTAGCGGAGTGTGTGTCAGTAGAGTCACAGGTTATGCCTTGCCACGAATTGGAAGATCCTACTCCATCTTAAATTTTACTTAAAGTTAATTAACATCCCTTATTTACTCCGCTTGTTCTTGACCGTTACAATCATGGGCACAGAATAGATCATTATTTTAGGACGCTCCTATATACTATGTTGTATGTCCTTCCATTTGGCGCATATACATACAAATTCTGGGCATTGGACACACGTGAACAGGCTACATATAGCTGGCCATGGGAAAAACATGGCATTTCCAAATGCACCCCTGCTACCTGCAGTGTTTGCCCTTGCGCTTTGTTAATAGTAATAGCAAAACTAAGTTTTATTGTAAACTGGAGTCTTTTGAATTGAAATGGTAGGTCAGTGGGGATTATTGGGATTCGAGGTATGATTACACTTTCCCCTTTTCCCACACCTGTTAAAATGGTGGCACAGATTATATTTTGCCCTAATTGTGTAATTGAAGCCTCGTCCCATTACATAAACGGGGTGCATCTAAATTTCGCATAAGCATAACTGGTACACCTAATTTCAATTGTAGTTTATGCAAGGGTACACCCGATAGCTCCAGAGAATTTAAAAACTCAGCGGGATATGAAGTGCTCTGTTCTGTGTCCATGATTGTATCTATTGACAAATACTCCTTTATTTCTCCCTGCACCTCTTTCAAAATGTCAGTGTTGATTTTGTTAACGATTTCATATTTTGGTGCAAGAATTGCTCTTGCACACAACCAATGATCACAATTTAAATTTAGTTGTAAGTCTGGGTAAACTTTAGCAATGAGCTCCACATCATTTTCCACCAAATTACAGAATTCCCCTGTAAGTAAAATACAACCTTCAGCATCCGTGTCCAAACGTCCATCGCCAATTTTCAATAGTGTCTCTGCGTAATGTCCTGAATCTACGTCATTATAAAGGTGGACTCTCATATTCGTTGTTAGGCTGAATTTTTTCACTTTTGCCCACAATCTTGATGACTTGAGACAGGCTTTGATTTCATCTGCATGTGTGCCCCTCTTGATCACCGGTAGAGTTTGTCGGAAGTCACCAGCCAGTAAAACTACCATTCCTCCCATAATATCTGTACTGTCTCGCAAGTCCTGAAGAGTTTGGTTTAACGCCTCTATAGCTTTTTTGTGGGACATCGTACTTTCGTCCCACACTAAAAGTTTACATTGTCGTAGCATCATACCTCGAGAGCTATTTTTGCTGAAATGAATAATACCAAACTTCTTACGACAATTTTGTCATTTACCATAACGGGGTGAACAGACAGAGCTTAATTAGCTGAATATAATCATTTTTAATCATTTTAAGATAGATGTGCCTAAAATAACTCGGGAACAGATTTTTATTCGGGATATCAGATTTTCTTCTGGGATACCGCAGGTCCCTTTTTCTGTACTCCAGGCATCATGTTGCAATTAATTTATTCATATCAGTAGGCCGAGTTGTTAAGCTGGACGACCGTCTAACAGTTATTTTTTTCTATCCGTCAGGAACAGTACTTTTTTCTGGATGAAAGGTACCCTATGTCCTTTTCTGTACCCATGACAACGTGTATGCGAAATTTCATGATGATCGGTCGAGTAGTTTAGGCGTGAAAGCGTAACAAACAATAACAAACAAACAAACTCACATTCGCATTTTTTCTGGATGAAAGGTACCCTATGTCCTTTTATGTACCCATGACAACGTGTATGCGAAATTTCATGATGATCGGTCGAGTAGTTTAGGCGTGAAAGCGTAACAAACAAACAAACAAACAAACTCACATTCGCATTTATAATAGTAAGGATTTTACAGTAGTCAATTTTTTTAGCACCGCATCTTACTATACGCCCATGTACTAATTACACTAGTGGTTTAGAGATAGGAAAGGTTTAATTTAGAGAAAGTGCACACCCATTTGCATGGAGGGAATGGAACACCCTTTAGGAAAAATCCGCCCTCAGTACACCCGACCGGGATCGACCCCCAATATTCTCGTCTTCAGCAGTCTAATCTAACACGAGAGTAGCGCGCTAGAACACGCGGTCACTAAAGTGGGTTGCAGTCCAGTCAATTTGGTATTACTTACCAATTTTAATATACTAGCCATTTATGAAGGCGTCCGAGTCAAAGGCTTGGCACAGCCCGGGTACTAACAAGGAAATAGTTTTATTTCTCAAACATAAACTTTTTCACCTTTTGGACGTCGTTCAGTATTATCCTTTCCTCAAATTACTTTCTGCGTTTTTTTTAATGTTTTTATTTTTAGAATTTATTTTACATTTCTGTCTACTTTTTTATTGGCATCAATGAAGTACCGAATATAATATACCGAGAAGTTTTCGAAATGTTTGATGGATTCCAGTTCTTACATTGTGTCGTAAAAAGGTTTTACTGCAAAAATGTCGGTGCACTTTCTATATATTTTTTCTTCTTTTTGTGACAGTAAAATAAATAAGACCCCCACACATTTTAACGCTGCATATCTTAAGCCTCATCTTGGACTATTTACTTTGGGGATAAACTAGAGGACGAACCACTAGCAATGAGGTGCCCCCCCCTCCCCCACCCCCCCACACACAATGTTTTTCATCCTCGGCTCGTAAAATGTTTACTGCGAGATTTGCAGAACTGTGGCTAGTTTTTGATACTGTGGGTACATTTCCTTTAAATTCTACTTTCCCTTCCTCTATCCCACTAACGCAATTAATGTATGTGAATAACCCAAACGAGGATTAGGATGCGGTGAAAACAAATGCGACTTAAAAGAGCCGATTCCTTCACAAGTCCTCTGTGTTTGAGAGGTTGCATAACTCCTTTTCATTAGGCGTTTGTTCTTCATCCCCAGATTTAAAAAAACCGTGGTCTAAATAATTGACACGTTTAGTCGTTCGTTGTCTAGTTTCTAACGCGAAATTAGTATTTTTGCTTAGTTAAAATACAGCTATAATATTTGATTCGATCTCGGGCTAGTGCCTAGTGGGGGGAGGGGGGGCCTCGGACTCCAGTATATTCTATATTACAGAGATGTTGACACGTTTACAGAGATGTTGACACGTTTTTTACGTGCAGACAACTAGAAATAATGTTTGTGTCCTTTTTAAAAATATATACATACATGTGTGGACAGCTTTTGTCCACGTCGGGATTCGAGCAAAGCTCTGAAACGTCATGTCCGCTCTAGTTAGCACACACATACACATGACACACACACACACACACACACACACACACAGTATGTACACTCCGTTACAAAAACTTTCCCTTCACACCGATGAAACTAGTTTTATACACGTTTACTTCTCAACTTTGGTGAAGGTTTAATTAAGAGGAAATGGACCGACAGATGCATGGTGGCATTTCAAAATAAGCTTTAGTGCACCTGGCTGGGATTCGAACCCAGACCTTCCTGTCACCGGTAAACCAGATAAGACGAGAATAACGCCTCTGGTGTGGCTCATAGCAATATTACAACTCCAAGCAAGGTTTGAAAATTAATATAAGGTCGACAATCTTAGTTTATTGGATTTTTTTAAGTTAAAACAAATCGAAGGACTTTTAAAAAATACTGTCTTATATTTGTTGTGCTGTAAGCCATTGGAGTTAGGTTTAAACTATTAGTTCCTATTACATCTTAAGTTAAGTTAGATTGCAAGTTGTGCTCTGATGTAGGCCTATACGCCAAGATACTAGTAAATAAGAACACATAAAAATATTATTTTTGCAAGGGGTTGTACCCTTTGCGCGGTACACTCCCTCTCCCTCCCCCCTCTCCTCAATGGGTGTGGAATTTCATCCTCAGTGGTTGCGCTTCAGAGCTTTGCCCCAACTTTCCCTCTTGCTGGACGGTGAGAGGGGGGTGGGGTGGGGAGGGTGAGTCTGCAACAGACTTGTCGGGCGCCACTGAAGACCGCAATTTACGCTGTAATAATTATGAGACATTTTATTTTATTTTGTGTGAGGGAGGCAAAAAAGCTGATTTTTTTTTTACATCTGTTGCGGCCTTAGTAGCCCTGCTGGTCGCAAAACATGTTTCTGTCGTATTTACTGGCGAGATTTCCTTGGAGAGCAGTTCCTTTGAGCCTTTGGCACCTCCATCTGCCTATGTTAGTTAAAGAAAATATAATGGGGTGGTTCAAGACGAGTTTAATAGCGACTCGGTTTTAGGGGCGATAATAGTCACAGCCAAATATTATTTGAGAGGGAATGAAAAATCACTACTTAGAAAGAAAAAAAACCCTGGTGGGATCTAAAGATGAAAATTTTGATTCGGAAAATTTTCTGCATGCAGTAGTGGCTTACGGAGGAGAGGTTAAATTGTGGAGGTGGCATCTAGAGCCTATTATACTTCAAAATATAGTGTTGAGAGACGATTGGGCTATAAGAAGAGGGAGGGATAAGATAGGAAGGATAGGGAAGGAGACAAATGTCGGGCCAACCTTAAAATTATTTTAAATAACTTATTGATGATAAAAAATTGAAGTATGGTGTATGAACATAACGGGTCTACAAGGGCTCGCAGTCATTTGTTTTTTACTATTTTTTTTGCACCGAGTCTTATTACCCGTTTGGGCTATACGCCTATATACTAATTACGTTAATGTGTTAGGGATGAGAAAGGTTGATTGTAAATAAATTTACCCACATTTGCGTGGAGTGAGAGTTGAAAACAATTTTGGAAAACCTTCCTCAGTGTTCCCGACCGGGATCGAACACCTATCTCCCTCTCATCGGCAGTCTAGTCTATCACGGGATTGGTGCGTTAGACCGTGCGGCCACTGAATATCGTTTGATGATGTATCTGGTCTTAACGCCCTTGGGAGAAATTCATCTAAAGTTTAAACATTGACGTTTGGCAGATCTATAGATCGATTACATTACTTCTATTTAATCCGGTGAAGTTAATTTACAAAAATAGTTGAAAATTCTCCGTCTCACATCTCTAATGGCTTTGCTGAAATATAAGTAACTATTACTGTTACTTACTGTTTACTTTCTTGAAAAACATTCTCTTACCGGTCCGGGATATTCACCCCAATGATATAGGGACGAGTAAGATAAAGCAAGGAATTGTACCTGAATTTGCGTGTAGGGAGAGGGACAAGCGATATGGAGGGGAAAGCAAACACCTCAATAAACTCGACCGGGATTTGAAGCCCCACTTTTCAGTCTCCGGCAAACCAGATTAGACGAGACTAACGCCTTTATCCACGTGAGATGGTTTGGTAATAATAGACTCTCCCCAGATCTAAATCAGAATGTCCATTCTTCCCAACTCATCCTCATCCCACCCTTCACCCCTCGAGTGGCCATAACGAGATAGCAGACCTTCCCCCCTACCCTTCCCGACCTTCTTATCGCTGATAGGGTCAAGCTGTGGGCTCTTCAAACGGACGTGGCAGAGTTTGTTGTTATTTGTCGACAACATTTTCGTTGAAAGAGGGGAGGAGAGAAAAAAAAAGTTATTTTGTTGCGGTGGGTGATGATGTGGGGAGGTAGAGTCGCCATTAAAAGACAAGTGTTTCGCTCTCTTCTGACAATTCCCAACAGAGATTCCATCTTCTTCCTCCTCTTGGGCAATTCTTTCTCTCGAGTCTCTGCGGGTGAAGAGGAAGATGATAGCTCTGAGGTTGAGGACAGGAAGGATGTATCTAGCACTCAACCTCAGACATGATTGAGATGTTCTTCTTCATACAATGATCTCTTCGGGTGCCAGGTAGTTGGGTTTCCTACCGATAAAGTTAACTTGATATTAAATAAATCTCAAATTAATTAACTCTGATTTTTTATTATTTCACTTTATACTTTTATAGTAGTAGGCCTTAGGGCCAGTTTCATAGTCAGATTTAGTACGCCTAAAGTGCGAGTCTATACTAAATACAGAACGACACCTACCTAGACCAAAATGGAATGGGCCAGTTTCGCTTATGAAACTGGCCCATTCCATTCAATTTCAGGTAGGTGACATCTTGTATTTAGTATAGCGCCGCACTTGAGGCGTACTAAATCTGACTATGAAACTGGCCCTAAGTCTTTAACGTGCTCCTTGCCTGCAGAGTGCATATTGCACCTCTGCACTTTCTGACACTGTGTCGTTCAGACTGAAGCTACGGGGTTGATATCTACAATGCTTTGGGAAAGGTCCAACAATCGTAGTTCATTAACAGTTTCTCTTCAAAATTATTTTAAAAAATCGTAATTTAACTCACAATACAAACCTTGAAATCAAACTATTACGGGACTATAAAACAGCGGTTGTTTCTCCTTTCTGACAACTCTTCCCCATCTTTGATGGCAACGACCAAGATCAAACAAAATATTCTAATAAGGATAGGCAAGTCCCAATAATGTGGATACGTCAATAGTATCTAGTGTTCAGGGGTGGACTGGGCTGCTGGGATACTTGGAGGTATCCGGGTGGACTGAGCTGCCGGGACACTGGGAGGTATCCGGGTGGACTGGGCTCCCGAATAATTTTCAGGGGGGCAGAGCTCCCCACAGTTTCGCCGCTCCTGCTGTCCACACATACTCTAAATTCGGTATTCGTGGATAATCCAGGTGATTATTAGTCTTCTTTGATGTGTGGTAGTCTACCTTTTCTATTCGGAACAATGTTCGTTACTCGCTATGCACGACAAATTATTAGTACATGAAAACGAATATTCTTTCCACACTTGCGTGAGTCATATCAAACATTTATTAAACGTGGACGAATAACGCACACATGGAGGTGTCTGCGCGTAAAAAGGCAAAGAAATGTATAATTTATCTGTGTTGTATTTTCTTTCTAAAATTTGAACTTTCATTTTGTTTTTTGTATTAATTTTATAGCTTTCACCGGGGGTTCGACTGACCCTTTGACCCCCCCTGGAATCCGCAACAGGCTGCCGGGACACTGCGAGATATCCCGGTGTGCCTGTTTGATTTGGTTTGAACTAAAATAAGTATATTAATTCAATTCTATATTTATTTTAAATTAATTACTAATCATAAGTTCCAATCAGGTGTCTATTATACCTAATTCGTTAACATATATGATGACATCAAATTTAAACAATTCCGTTTGTTGTTTCTTTTTGTTTATAAACAAACATAAAACCATTTGTCTAGTTATATAAACAAGTAGCGAGTGAAGGATCATTTTGCGAACTTAAATAAATCAAAAGACACCCAGATATTGTCTGAACATTTAGAAGCATTTTTTCTAGGGTCATTAGAAAGTAGAAACTGATCTACGATAATAGCTGAAATGTCCTCGGGATTAAACAAACTAATAATATATAAATACTTCACTCCAGTGGTATATACTAATATATGCTAAGGGCCGTCATATTAATAGGTGTGGGCCGCTTTGAATATGACAGTTCACCCCAGTTAGTGGATTCGGTTCAGAAGTTTCTGTATTAACCTCTTGAGTATCGAATAAACACTAATTGGCAAGACAGCTCTATGTCGGTTGGACTGCTCTTCTCCTGAAACCTGTGTGTGGAAATTCCCGCTAGTCGGACGCGAGTGATGGGAGCTCCGGGAGAGATCGGTCGGACACGACCAATATAAATATCGTACTGTATTGAAACAGACGGGATGTGACACACGCTTCAATCAAGATTTTTAAAAATACGCCAGAAAACTCGGGTGCTCTCTGATGAACGACTTTTTTTACACACCTAAGTGGGACTGCTTATGTCGTTTCTCCTGAAAGGTAGTAAGCTAACCTTGCCGTATTACACTGTGGTGCAGACCAGGAGTCTGAGGATGAATCTTGGTCTATTGTTTTGTGTGTACCGGGAGAATGNGGGGGGGGGTCTTATTTTGCGGTCTCTCGCAGTCGGGCAGGACGTCTCAGGACGGAATGGGATGGTGCAATGCGGTGGTGGTATAACCATGATCCTTCCGGGGGCAGGGGGAGGGGATAAGAGCTGATAGTTCTCGTGGTTTCCCCAGGATTACGATCCACAGCAAAATGCGCACTTTGAGGTTTGTATCGACCGTCCACGTGGACTAAACGCTTGCTTACCCGTTCCTGGTGTTGTTTGGAAACCGTCACTCGCAATCCTTGTTTTTTAGACGGTGGTCCTTCCCCCATTGGCTGTCCGCGTGCTCGATACTCGGTGGGTCTTTATTTAGTCTCATTTCAAATTTCGAGTTATTTAATAACGCTCGTAAATTATATAAACTCCTTTCGCCACATCCTGTCTCATCCATGGTAGGACTTAGATGTGACCGAATATTTCTCTTCAACTTATCTTCGATGACTTTCCTGGCGTTAAGATGAATTGTAATATTTTGTGAGCTTTGTTTTGAATAATGTTTCCCAAACTCTCTCCAGTTGCGTACCTATTGTACATACATAAACAAGACATACTAGCTGTTTGTAAAGTACAACCTTATATTCGTTGTAATCTCGTTCTAGTTATTTTCTTCCTGCCAGTATCCTGCTGTATAGCAACTTATTGGTAGCAGGATTCTTCTAGAGAAAATAAATACCCTTTCAGAACATCCTTCACACGAAACTTACACAAAACAAACGGTCTTCTAATTGTTTATAAATCCTTAGTAGTTAGCTGAACAAAGGCATGCCAAAGGGAAAGAAAGGCGTCATGACGTCATGTCAAATTTGTGTTAATTTGTTTATCAGATCTACAATCACCAACTAGTTAATTTTTTCTCGTACCTTCTGAAATCTTTCACATACTCTTGAGGATATGCATACCAAGGTTTGGGAAACATTGATTTGTAACATTATTTAGCTCTAATTATTTTCCTGCGTCCAGGGAATAAAAAGAAAATTCACATCAGCATGGTAAAAACTTATACAAATTCTGGAGTAATATCACACTTTTTAGCTTGTCAAATATGTGATTTGATAAGCTAGTAATTGTGTCCTATCCCTCTTTATTATTTGTATGTAGAATATAAGATCATTAAAAGGACTATATTTATATAGAAAGTAAAGGGGAAATTTAGAGTACTTTTTTCGTGACATCTACATTATTTATATCGATGGGGTAGGGATGATGAAGATAGAATTTAGAAAAATCTACAAAACCACCCTCGGACACCGGCAAGTCCTAACCCCGCCCTCCCACGCACTCACTGATGTAGACTGGTGTCTGTCTACTCGAGTTGTGTAAGTCTGTAGTTTATTCTTGTAATATTTAAACTCTTTAACAACACACATTCCTATGTAAAAACAATATTGCTACTTTTAAAACAAAGCCTACCTTTTAATCAGGCCGCAATGCACCTTTGTACGGACTAATATTCACTTGGTCGAAGCGTTAAAAGGGGAAATATAAAAACAAACTAATTACTATGGATCCTTCCCCGGTTTGTACATTTTGTGAAATAGATACTTGTAATTAATAACGTAATAATGCACAAACACTTTCAGTCTCCTGACCTTGGAAAACCAAACCATTTCATGCCGTGTTCATCAGGACATGGCGTTGTGGAAAGGGGATAAGGGGCGCAGGTGGCCATCTCTTACACGAATGAAAACGTAATTCCTTTAGCAGTTTTTTTTATCTGAGGGGGATAACAGAAGGTAGTATAAAAAGTTGTAATATTCATCCGAGGCCACTTTATCGTAGTCTTTATGTTCCTCAAGTTTCTACCACTTTGTTTTCTGCACGGCAAAACGGTTTGGTCGATCGAGGGTGAGGGTGAGACTGGTGTGATAAGAATAAGCAACTTTGTTCTGAACAAAGTTTCTTCTGCTGGGATGGTGGGTCTTATTTCGAGCTTTCTTCATCCAGAACCTCCCCCCCGTTCATCTTCGTAATATAACGTTGGCAAGGGGGCGGAAAGAAAGACCGAAGCATCTTTCTAACATCTGTGCTCTCTGCAATCTCCGTGCTAAGGGATGACTTCCCATAGCTTGTTGATTATTAGAGGAAACCATTCAGTGCATGTGCTGTCCCCCTCTACAACAATTTGAAACATTTTCCGTTAAAAGTTGGTTCTTGTAGACCTACTCTTCGCCCCCATTGACCCAACAACTGTTTCCTTACAACCCCAAACCCCCCTTTCATTTTCAGTTATTCTTTTGCATTATTAATAGAAAGATTGTTAACATCTGACGAATTTGTTCTTTTAAAAAGGAAACGCGTGGCAAATTTAATTTATTTTAATTTACTTCAAACTAATTGAGGGGTGTCTTGCCTGAAATAAAAATACTAAAACAAACTTTGATTTCTTTTCAAGTTTATCCACTGATTTCTTTTTCATTCAACAAGGTTGAAATTTTCGTGTTGGTTCTGGATTAAGCTTTTCTTTGTCTCGCTGTCTCGGGATTTTTTTATATTTTTATAACTCACTTTTGGGGTTGACCGTGAACATTTTGCTTCAAATGAATTTGTTGAGCGGATAATGTATTACATTCGTTTAAAATGGTTGATTTTGAATTATGGTTTCAAATAAAACCTCAATACTATAATTTATAACAAAGTACTCAAACATAGACGGATATTTCAATTAATTATTCTTACCCTTTTCACAACTAAAAATCGCAATATATTATTTACTGTTTATAATCCGTGTGCCTTATTTGATTGTTCTCCGATACTTTGAAATATTTGAATGCCTTTGATAGTTGTTTTATTTATATTTTCTTTGTTACATGATATAAAAAAAGATGAATGACGGAAATGTTGCTAAAGCTAGGCTCAAGTACGAGCATAGCCAGTCAAATTTGACTAGTTAACCCTGCCGTCAAATATTGCATCATTGGCTAGTAGGTTAAAAGGACACTCCGATGTTGGGTGTCTCTGGTTCGATTCCTCTTTAGATAGTCACGGGAAGCTGCTATACTGTGCTACCTACCTAATCGGACAAATCCAAGTCATTGAAAAATTGAATAAAAATATAGTTTTACCTTAATTTTTCCAGCCCTTGATGATGAATCCTGAAATCCACAATCCTAAATGAGATAATTTACCTACACATTTAGTCACAACTTGATACACTTTTTTAATTGTTTTATTTTGTGAAGACTAGTATTTTAAAAAGGTATCTCTTTGACTTTGGTCCCCTCAGTAACGACCCCCCACCCCCCTTTCCACTGGTTAATCCAGTAATGCTGGGACGCCGGAGTATCATATTCCATGATGCAGACAGCCTAAGATCTCTAGGTCATGTTTTGTTGGGGTCAGATGACAGGGTATCACAGATCGATATCCTCCCCCTCCTTAGAACAATATAGCCCTCTCTCCTGATACAACGGATCAGGTAGTTATTGGAGTCGGCGGGGCACTGATAGTCACGTGGTTCCATTCCCTTGCTTCCCATCTCCAGACTGGTTGAATGGTCAGCCACGTGTCTCATGAAGCCACTCTGTTTTTCATAAGTGTTAGAAGGAAGCTCTAAGAAGAACCAATGAAAAGTGAATCATATGGAAGGTGATAATACGATGAAAGGCCAACTGGATGGCTCTCATTATGAGAAGAATGTCTTATTGAGTGACGTCATAAAAGGCAAGAGTAGAAGGGGATCAGGACGACTATGAATTTAACTGATTAGTGACTACAAATAGGGAAAGATCAAGTTTCAGGATATAAAAAAAGGAATATGCTGGAGAACTCTATTAGGACAAGGCAATGGACCTGTTGAAAGACAGAACACCAGACAGTAATAGTACCTAGTAATAGTAAGTGTTTTATGTCTGTGTTAAGTTAATGTTTATAATTTCAATTTTTTCTTAGAAAGTATGACCAACTCTTTCTCTGGTTGAGATGTGTATATTGGATGGAAACTATAGAGGCAGGTCAGTTGTGTAATAAACACATACAACAAATACAGCAGGGGTACATAGCTGCTTCAACCACACCTGGACTCAGGCCTGCTAGTCTGCAAAGAGGACTTTAAATCAGTAGACACGCATGGTCTTTAACAAACTAGTTGGTTTCCTCGTCGCAACATCACCAGTAAGTGCAGGGGATAGGTTGACCGGTCCCACATCTTGTTTTGGAATAATATGGAGGAGAGTATACAACGGGAAGAGTATAAAAGTGTTTAGATTGTCTCGCTCGTGAAATTATAAGCCAAGTCCAACATTCGTTTGTCCGTTGACGCCATATAAAGTAAACAGTATATCAATCTTCACATTTTGGCCTCAGTGAAGCACATGTGACTAGATTTGTTGAAATTCTCTGACCTTATTTGGTTGTAGTAGTCGTGAAGTTCAATTTATGACAGACAATAAAGTGCCTCATTTAAGTTTATGTGTACCCTCTTTGAAAACAAATCTCCCGTTTACACTTCTGTCTAGAAAGGACTGAGATGGAGGGATGGAAGCAAAAGGCTCCCACGTCGCGCGAGCCCGCTCAGAGCCAGGGCAATTTTTCATCTCCCCCCCCCCCCC
>CABFWO010000456.1:73445-84298 GCA_902155825.1 Timema genevievae | reverse complement strand
GAGAAGCCTTTTCTAATAAGTCAAGATTTTCTTCTTGTCTCTCTGGGAAGGGAGGGGTGAAGAGGGATCTGAGAGGATAAGGGTGGGTGGGAGCTTTGTGTGACCTCCTACTCCTTCCACCCCACAGAGGCACAGATCCTGACATCTTGTGGTTAATGCGAAGTACTTAAGAATTCTGCATAGGCCATGCGAAAGTGAGTGCCGCGCAGGAAAGAAGGCTCCTTGCTGCCAGCGCGGGCTCGCAGACACGTGATTTGGGTGCTGAAATGGGACTTCTTCAAGACCCGGGGAAGGGGGGGAGGGGGGGGGAAGGCCATTCTTATTCCCTCTAGTCTCTTCTCCCTCCTCCCCTCCCCATTCCTTGATTTCTTTCCGTCTTCGTGTTAGTCTTAACCAAACAGTATTTTCCCTTCAAGATGGATTTTATTGATTAATGGCTTCTGATGGGAGCTACGCGGGTTTTGTTCGTTTGGGTTTTTCGGGAAACTTTTTAAGGAGAGGTTTAGAACCTTAAAACTTTGTTCTTGTGTTTGTTCTTTCTCCCTCCTCCTTATAAGCCCTTCCCTCTTCTCATGTTTCTCTTTCATCAGATTCATCAATTTTCTTCCCATCTTGTCTATCGTTCTTTTAAACTTTTCATCTTTTTAAATATTTGTCTCCCGCTCCCCTGTTCTGTGACGAGCTCACTAATGGTTCTCTCCTCCCTCGATATAATTCTCCAGTAAAGTTTTCTGTTCCTCCTTGTCTTAATGGTCACCATCTGTCTTTATCCACAGTTCACAAGATTTGTCTGGAAGACTACTTAACTGCGTGACGTCGTCGGCTCTGGATTTCTCTAGTCATTTATTTGATCCGTCAGCAATCTCCTTTCACCGTTCTTAGTTTTAAACTCGAGTATTCAGCCGTTTTGTGTGTACGGGTGGTCTCGGTTTAGGCCTTTGGACCAACTCAAACCTTTTTGGAGGACTATGATTGTGTGTATGTACCATCACTAGCTTGGAGATACTACATTTAAAACACAGAGAACCCTCCACCCCAGTATACCGCTTAACGCCCGTTCGGTTCACATGTATTGATTACGCGTGGGGACAAAAAACATGATACAGCTTACCGGGATTCTAACCCCGATCTCCCTGTCACCTGCAATCCAGTCGATGCGGTTGCTCGAGATTTGAACCCTGACCTCATCGTTAATGGTGGCCAGGCTTAGTGCGAGTCCAGCGCAGTGGGTGGTTGTTATTTCGAGACTGTGGTAGATTGCTTCCATTTTTTTTTTTTTTAATTTCCATACCAACTACCACCGAATTCTATCAAACATTTCGCTGACACATTTTGAGAACATGTTTCAAATGAACTATCGATTGTACCAATGAAGCGATATTGTTGTTTTATTGTGATAATATCGATGAGAGGTTGATCGTGTGGTATAGATACCTCAGCTTCAACCGCGACTAGGCAACTAGACCAGCGTTTTTCAAACTGGACTCTGCCATACTAATCTCAGGTTCCGTGAGGTAATTTTACAATGTTCTTTATTTGTTCTTCACACTATAAAATAGCATCACCAATTAGGATTGCCATTGGTTTCAAATCTGAGTAAGGGATCTGCCAAAGGCGTAGCCTGAACATGTGATGGTTTCCGTGTGTTTTATACTTGTAAAATGTAACTGTCACTATTGAATATTCATACCAATAGCGTAACAAATTGTAGGAGGGCTCCAGCATGTGTTTTTTCTGGTACAAGAGATCCTTCGGTCGATAAGGTTTGGGAGCTGCTTGACTAGAAGATTCATTTAGCATATTGGGTGGTTTGATCATTTTTATCTTTCCTCCTGGATGTAAATAGTTTGTACAGATCCTCCTGGATGTAAATAATTTGTACAGATCCTCCTGGATGTAAATGGTTTGTACAGATCCTCCTGGGTGTAAATGGTTTGTACAGATCCTCCTTGGGTGTAAATGGTTTGTACAGATTCTCCTGGGTGTAAATAGTTTGTACAGATCCTCCTAGGTGTACATATTTTGTACAGATCCTCTTAGGTGTACATGGTTTGTACAGATCCTCCTGGGTGTAAATAGTTTGTACAGATTCTCAAGAAGCAATGGTTTAAAATGAATCATTACACGGGGAAACTTCAGTTGTATGGTCGGCAATTAGTTGCAGACAGTTTCCATGCAGTGAAACTGCACGGTCAACTTTTAACTGTCAGCACTCGAGCTGGGGCATTGTTTTAAATATAACTATTACACTATGCAACTAATTGCGTGCGCAACTACAATTTTCGGTGGGATACTCCTTATTTGAGTGTGGAGTCTTCTTTTATATAGGCCAGCAATCCATCAAATGATTATTTAGGCATA
The DNA here is from genome assembly GCA_902155825.1 of Timema genevievae. Classification (NCBI taxonomy): domain Eukaryota; kingdom Metazoa; phylum Arthropoda; class Insecta; order Phasmatodea; family Timematidae; genus Timema; species Timema genevievae. Next base: position 81,937 of record CABFWO010000456.1, on the reverse strand, counting down.
TGAAAGTAATTAAAAAAGTGTTACTGTCCAAATATCTTCAAATGACGTATATTACAGACCCTTATCCATTCTTGAAGTTAACATCGTATGTACATCTTTCTTGGCCTGCGTATTCTCTTTTTTTATATAAGGAAGGCAAGAAAAAATAGTCTCTCATTTCTTGACGCCATTTTATCGAGACAATGCTCACCAATGGTTTTTTATTTTTTTTTTATTTTTTTTAGCACCGCGTCTTACTACCCGTTCGGGTTATACGCTTAAGTACTAATTACACTAATGGATTAGGAATTGGGAAGGTTGAATTTAGAGGAAGTGAACCCGCATTTACGTGGAGGCAGAGTGGAAAACCATTTAGGAAAAACCACCCCAGTTCACCCGACCGAGATTCGAACCTCGATCTCCCCGTCCTCGGCGGTCGAGCTCAACACGACTAGCGCGTTAGCCAACTACGCCACCGAGGCGGGTTCTCACCAATGGTAACAGCAACCAGTTGCACTTAACCATTTGTGCAGCTACAAGCGCCGATCGACTGTCTGTCAACTAGTTGCGCACAACAAGTTGCCCCGTGTAATAGAAGCCCTAAAAGATAAAGATGACTCAAATGATAATAAAAATCATTGTTGAGGATTGAACACACGTAATGAAATGTGCACTCAACTAGATGAAAGCGCGAGGTAAAATTAGTCACACTCACATACAGGCAGACTTTCCCAGTTTGGACGAGGTTTTCGCCACCCCCCATACCACTCCAGACCATTGTTTAGCTGATAAGACGCGCGACTGCATCTTGCTAGACAACAATCACAAAACATTATCAGCTGCTATTACTACTGATCGTACCAACATTTCTCTCTTTCTTAAAAACGATCAATCATCGATTAACATTCTTGGTGACTAAAAATTCTGACCGATAGACGCGGGAAAGCAATAAATCGAGGAACGATTGATGCGTGTTTTATTTCTATTGTTTGAATAGTATTTGTTCAGAGACCATAGAAATTGAACGATGGATCCGGGAAAGCGATAAAACCGGGAACTATAGATCAAGGTTTCACTGTACTCCTATATGTAGATAGTACAGATCCTCCTAAATGTCATCTTAATGAATAACAATCTTGGATGATCTTTTTTTCTAGGAGAATATTATTACATAGTAGTGTTCTTGTAGGAAAAAGGGCCTTTCAGAAGGAATTCATAATGTATTCGAGCTCTACTTGTAGTTAGTTAACCTAGTAAAGAAAACTCTCTTTTATTTGTTCATTTGTTCGGGTCCCATCCAGTGGTGCACACAGGGGGAGGCGAGCGGGGCATATGCCCCTCCATTCTATCTAAAGATTGCAAATAATTTTAATAAAAACTTTATAGATGCATAATATGTAGCTCAACCATAACATAGACCGCTGAAGATAGGTCTAATGCATAGGCTACATTTTAAGATTGACCTCGGGCACACCATTGTGAGCGTTCATAACTGATCCTAACATTCCCAATCGTAAAAAGTAGACTACAGAAATAATGTTTTTGATCCATAAACACCCCCCCAAAGAAGATTTGGTTGCTCCACTTGTTACATTTGAGAGACACTGGTTGAATTTAAATCATATTCCTTATTAAAATAATTTAGTTTTGAGTTTATTTGTGGGTCCCGCCGTCACACACATAATCATCAGATCACATTTCGATGTTTTGTTCCATTACGCTCCGATTCCTCTGAATTTGCACTCGCAACATTTTCAAACAACGATGAAAAGTTTCCCTCCAACCCAAGAGAATCGTGCAGTCTTTTTTTTCAGTTTTATTTGTCTAGGCAAACACTCTTGTCCCCGGCTTCATTGTTTACTTGAGGTTTTATTCCCAAGGTGGCTTCTGTTTATATCTCTCGCGATGCACTTGACTGCACTCTTTGTTGAACATTTACTGGCGGTGTTCGTGCCATTTATCAAACAGCACAGGTACACTCCGACAAAATAGCATTTTGGAAGGAAGGACCTCTTAGAAAATACAGACTTTTTAGTCGGTTAGCAGGGACAACATTTTACTGTTGCTGTTTGTTATTTGTGTTATTTTATAGGAACATTTTATATTTTGTATCAGAAGTGATGGCTGAAGATCACATCACTTGACGTACGATATGGAATAAGGGCCAGTTTCATAGTCAGATTAAGTACGCCCAAAGTGCGAGTCGATACTAAATACAGGACTACACCTACCTAGACCAAAATGGAATGGGCCAGTTTCGCATATGAAACTGGCCCATTTATTTCAGGTAGGTGACGTCTTGTATTTAGTATAGCGCCGCACTTGAGGCGTACTAAATCTGACTATGAAACTGGCCCTAAGTTTCATTAAATTTTGAAACCGTCATAATATAAAAAAACACGTGGGCCGATAAAACACTTGTTTTGTCTGGTTTGTGGAGGGTGAGATCTCGAGGCTCGAATCCTTTCTGGGTATACTCATAGTGCTTTCCTAAATGGTCTTTCATCCTCTCTGCACGCAAATTTGGATACATCTATATTAACTTCTATCTTTATCATCCTTACTCTTTCAGAACCAATATGTGAATAGCCAAGGTAGTAGTAAGGCTAGGTGCACACACTCACGAGTGGATGATGTGAACACAAGAGAACACTCACGAGTGGATGATGTGAACACAAGAGAACACTCACGAGTGGATGATGTGAACACAAGAGAACACTCACGAGTGGATGATGTGAACACAAGAGAACACTCACGAGTGGATGATGTGAACACCAGAGAACACTCACGAGTGAATGATGAGAACACCAGATAACACTCACGAGTGAATGATGATAACACTCACGAGTGAATGATATGAACACCAGACAATATTTTGGGTGACTTTCTTATAAGTATTTTAGCCTGAAGTGATGACTAATGGTAGCTTTGGTTAATTTAATCCGACATTATAATTACTAATGATCGTTCAGGGAAATACGCCTTGGTCATGAGCATCTGATGTCCCCTAACTATAATGAACATCTAACCACCCTCCATCCAAGAACCAGAGATTAAAATTGTCTGCAGTGGCGGCTTGCGGTGGAGGGTTTAAATTGTAGAGGTCGCATCTAGAGCCTGTTATACTTCAAAATAAAGTGTGTAAAGAGACGAGTGAGTTATAAGAAGCGTCACGATAGGAAGCACGGAGCATAGGGGGAAAGACACATTTTGGACCAACCTTAATATGAATTTAATTAACTATTGATGATAAAAAATTGAAGTACGATTTATGAACATAACGGGTCTTAAAAGACTCGCATTCATTTGTTTCTTTACTACTTTTTTTTTAGCACCGCGTCTTACTACCCGTTCAAGCTATACACCTATGTACTAATAGCTAATGTGTTACATGTCTGTAATAACTATTAGCTGTTATTGAAACTCGTCTGATGATGTTTCTTGTGGTAACGGCCTTAGGGTAAATTAATCTTATGTATAAACGTTGACATTTGGGATATTTATAGATCATTGGTTCCATTTAATCGGTTGAAATTATTTTACAGAAATAGTTATTGGAAATTTTCTAACTCACACCTCTAGTAAGAACCCATTTGGCGTTTCCTGTAAGAACGTTTCTATTTTGTGCATGTGTACCTTATTTGGCGTTGGTTTCGTCCTCGGCTAATGCGTGGCCGCGAGTATCGACGGAAGTGCACGACAGTTGTGGAAACTTGAAACAACAGCTTAACAAGGACTGGAAGACAAAAGAGCCGTCCTGGGCGGGGGGGGATTAAAGTGCACTCGACTGTAGAGGCCAACAAAGTGCATACTTGTCACTGCACTTGAGTAACACTTACCTTCTCACCCCCACTTCCCCCTTTCCGGTCTTTAGCATCTCCCCTTAATTAATACGGTAGCTCGCGGGCTTAATTCAAACTGATTCGCATTGGTGATCACATGGTCTAAGGCACCACTTTCACACTATATTGTATTGTGGCAATGATAACGATACCTGGATTCGAATCCTGGTCTAGTGTACTGAGGGTGGTACTTCTTTTAACGGTTTTACATTCTGCCTAGACGCAGATGCGGATGCATTTCCTTCAAATCTTACCTACACCAATAATGGAATTACTATGCTTAACTCGAACGGGAAGAACAAATAATGATCTGAGTTGGTTTCTTACTGCTTTGTTTGAGATGCGAATTCGCGTTCGGTCTAGTTCTTGTTTCAGGCCCTTGAAGCCTGCACCATGGTTACCAAGGCCCTCAAACTTCACCCCTCTTTTTCTCACATACACACACAACACACACGCACACACGCACACAAACACGCTTTTTTACCTCCAAATATAATCTAATGAAAACTTGTATAACATTTAAAACTCCTCTATCGTCTGAATAAAAAGAATATCGCATTTAAATGCCGCACCTATTTGTTTTATTAACTAACATGTTTATAAAATCAGTGAAATACAAACTAACATGTTTTTTGATCGTTAAAATGTCAGTTAATTGAACCATTAGAATTTCCTCTGCTCTTTGCCCAAAACCTCCCGTATTGAACAAAAATTAACAGGAGAGAGTTTGTAAAAGTTTGGTAATTTGCTTTTTTGAAAGCTCAGGGAAGGTACGCGTGTCTTTCTAGTTAGCGAGCGGGAAATAGCTCAGGAAGTCACCGCTCAGAGATAAGGGGGCAGCACCTACTCCGACAGAAGATTCCAGTTAGTAAATCTTCAATGTTTTGTTGACTGATGTGGATTGGCTGTAGGAAAGAGAAAGAGAGAATCCCAGGAGAAGAGAGGGTCCCGCAGTCGGCATTGCTTCGCGGGACAAGTTTTGCGTCAGTGCCAAACTTATTTCCTCCAAGAAAGCTGTGAAGGAGTGAGGGAAGGGTGGTACCCCGTGAATAAGTGATGGGGTAGCACGCCATCGATAACCCTACATATTTCCCCGTTGGCTTCAGTCCAAATTCTGATTTTTTTTCCCGAGAAGAGAGGTTAAGTGCAAATATTTCATCTAGCCATTTTTATTGGTAAGCGCTTTTATTGAATAAATCAGTAGAGGGGTTATTCTAATTGGTTAAATGGCTGAACAGCTTATCTTGAAATTAAATTGGTCAACGTTAGTATTAATATAATGTATGTAAGAGTTTATACAAAAACTAATGAACCGCATAAGCGGGCACGGTGAAAATAAGGCATCAGTCTCGTCCTATCTGGTTTGCTGAAGGCACGGAAGCTCAGGGTAAGAATCCTTGTTAGCTTTATTGATGCTTTTTTTCCTCCCTCTAAATGGTGTCTTACCCTCTCATCACAAAAATGCTGGTGCACTTTCTCTCTAAAATTCTGCATTCCCTGTCCCTACCCCACGAGTGTAGTATGTGGATATCCCAGAGGGAGGGGAGGGGGGTGAGACGGGAATTCTCAGCAGAATTAAATACGTTTCTTCTATTATTTGTATTATTGGATTAATATTACCAGCTCTTTTTTTTACCTCGAAGACAAAAAAAGCAGAGGTGTGTAGAACACTCATTGGTTGGGTAACAGCGAACATACATTCAAATGTGAGGTTTGTAGAGAAGAGCCTGTGTATGATTGGTGGAATAGGAACACACATCACAGGCACAGTTTAACCAGGATCTGCTATCCTGGCAACACACTACATGGCACTGTAGAGCAGCCATCTTTGTGTAAATTCTCTAAATAAGCGGATGCTAAGTGGTCACTAGCGTGGGTTTGCTTGCGTTTAAAGGTGGATTGATATTGTGCTCGGGACCACACTATTGGTCCACTAAGCATTCACTAACGTTCTTGCATACCGCCCTTAAGGCTATAATCTGACTATACAGCAGTGGTTTGCAATTACTTCTCAGCGTGTGCCACAGCTATATCTTTTTTTCATGGACCGGGGCAAAAGGTGTGAAAACTTAATTTGAAAAATGTACACAATGTACTCAAAATGAAAACTAAGTACCTTATAATATTATGAACACTATTTTTATTTTAGGATTTATAAAATATAAATTATAAAACAAACTTTACTTTATTTATCAAGAAACTAATGAGAAAAATGAGGTCGATTTCCTTTGATAATTTGTTTAAAATTTTGAGTATAGGATTTAGTTGCTAATCTGCGCGTTTTCAACATGAACATATGTTAATTTGTTCATGTTAACAATTTTTTATATTGTTCACGTCATAGAAGCTTGACTTACATTTGTAGGTAAACCCAAACATAGCTTAAATTAGAATGGCAATTTTCTTACAATTTGGATAACTAGTTATGTATATATATATTCAATTTGATTATTTACCGCGGGCAAAACTGACATCCTTCGCGGGCCACCCACTGAGAACCACTGCTATACAATATATGATAAGAATAATGTCAGAAATGCAGTAAATGGTACATTGAATTCCTTACAACTTTATCACCGTAGGTTAACTATATTTACACTCCGTTCTAACTGCTTATTGACGGATGCTCTAGAAGGAATTTTGGAGGAAAGAGAGGGTAGGACGTAGAAGATATCAGATAGTGGATTATATCAAAGTGGATGAAAGATATGAAAAGTTGAAGAAGAGTGTGGAAGATAGAGAAGGATGGATAGCTACCATGTAAATACCTGCATTAGGCAGAACACCAAATACTAATAAATAAACACATATTGTGATTATTTAACTTTTTAAATGATCCGCGCAAGGCAATTAACTGTTCCGTATTTCCTGTTGAAATTTTAGAAGGAGGGACTTATGATAAACACCCGAACTTAAAAATAAACCTATCCAACAACTTGACACGAGAATTAACTCAAAAATATAAACATAATTTTCTTCCATCTTAAGGCTATGAAGACCTGCTTTGGTGGCCGCTTGGTACAAGGGTCATTATCGCAATAGACTGACTACAGGGAGATCGAGGTTCAAATCTCGGTTGGATGTACGGAGGGTTTTTTCCCTTAATGATCATCCACTCTCCTTTAACACAAATACAGGTACACTTTCTCCAAATTCAGCCGTCCTCCCTAACTCACTTAAGCTTATAACTATCATATATACGTATAGCCTGAATAGATGTGTCTGAAAAAATACATGAATGAACGAGAAGATGCGAGATGTTGCTGAACGGCAAACTCTCTATTTTGACGGTGACTTCTGTTAGCTGTTCATACGACTCTTGAGTTTGTTACTGTCACATTGATTACAAAGGGTCCGACTTGGATAAGAACAAGAGAGTCTTCACTTGTCATCTGTTGGTCATTCTTTATCCTATTCTCATTAGGGACAAATATGTTTATTTCCTCTCCGCCGCTACACGCCATCAGCGAAACAAGACTTCTATTTTTAGTACGTGACGTCACACATGATGACGTCACACATGATGACGTCACGGACAGCCAGTTGTTTGGCCGGAGAAGGGAGGTGTGGCCGAGAGGTTCGCCGGTCGGGTGACGTCACTGTCCAACCATAACTGCGCCTGGACGGTGCGCGAGCACAATCATTCTCACTTCAGCGCAATTTAATTTTAGATTATGTGTACCTCGTGTGTTTTTTATCAGCCGCTATTTAAAAAAAACAATCTATTTGTGTGTGTACAAGTGACCTAGGATTTGACTTATTGGTAAATAGTTTTAAGTCTCTCTCAAATGCTTCTAGAAGCAATTTGGAGATTGCTTCGCTTTGCTCACTGAGAGTGAGTGTTAGCAATTTAGTTATAATGAATTGTAAAAAAACAAACAAAAAAACTATGAACTAGGTCTAACGAAATGGTGTTTTCCTTTTTTTAAACGTAAAACAATTATTCTCATTTCGTTTTAAAAGTCTCCTTAAACTGTTACCTCCCTCAACTCCATTGTCATCAATACGCAACTTATGTCTATGCCGGGAGAGTAAACTAATCAGGACTTTAGGTGAATAATAAATGGCTTCAGTCCTTTTATTTTTGGGAAGCGGTAAAACGACATGACATAAAGTACTGTAAACTGTCTAGTTTCAAGGTCACCTTCGATCATCCTCAGATAAAGTCACCCTTTATTTCTTTTATTTCCGGGCACAGCCATTTTAAAATAAATGGTACATAACACACTTTATAGTTATGTTTTATATCCGTGTTATTGGATAGTGCTCAAATAAATAAATTAGGTCTGTGAAATGTAGCCATGTGCATAATGTAAGTGTTAGGATGAGGTACATGAAAGTAATAGAATGTACCAGGCACCGACACTATAATATTATATTATAAGACATTATTATTTTGAAGGAGGTCCTAGCAATGCAGGTATTTATCTTATTTATTATTATTATTACCGCGTCTTACTACCCGTTCGGGTTATACGCACTTACGCTAATGTGTAATGATAGGGTGATTGTGAGATGAAATGGAGGACCTACAGTTTAACGTGCGATCCGAACCACGGTGGAGGGCTGGCATTCCTCACATTCACAAGTTGTGATTAATACACGTCTTGTCAGAGGTAAAGGAAGGGTTTGGCAATCAGATAAATCTGTGCCGGGACCGAGGATTGAACC
>CABFWO010000456.1:54254-70646 GCA_902155825.1 Timema genevievae | reverse complement strand
GGGGGGGGGGGCTGTTGGTTTGTGTCGGCGCAAGCTTTCGCTAATAACCCGATGGCAATTAACAAATTATTCCAGTTAAAAATAACATTGCAAAGAATTTTCTCTTCTCTCTATGGGAATAGGCATACCTTTTTTTACATTATATTTTCTTATCATATCCTAAAACACATACAGCTTTTTACTAATTTATTTTACTACACTCTTTTTTTTTCAATTTCTTCTATGTTTGGTTTATATCCCCGCAAAGGTAAACTAGCAAATGTAATTTTAAATTTAAATTAAATTTTTCCAGTCTTTTCTTCGTAATGCAAGAAATAAATGTAAAGGCGATGGAGGAGGGAGGGAAATGATTAAAACATAACTTCAAAATTGCCGTTAGAGTAGTTGACTTTTAATAAATAATCATCCTAAATAATTGTTAATTTTATTAGTGTCCGAAAAAACAGCTTAAAACTGATAGATTATCTAAATATTAACGGAACTAAGAAAGTTTGAATCCTCCGATGTTTGTTGTATTACGTAATATAATATGAAGGGGTATTTATAGTAATATTGAACTAATTGATCAGAGTTTTAAGTTTTTCCCCCACTCTCGACGCCCATTTCTATCCGTCTGGACTTCAAGAATTTTAACTATGGGTCAGATTTTTAAAATCCGGCAGATATTATATAAAAAAAAGTGGAAACACAATATTACGGTACATCAATTACTATACATAGATTTTAAAAAGGCCGATGATTCAGTTAAAAGGAACCCATTATATGAAATTTTAGCTATGTTTGAGATACCCAAAACATTGTTCAAGCTAATTGAGTATGTTTGACAAGTGGCAGGGTACGGGTTGGATCTCACCTATCAGATGCTTTCCAGATACATAATGGATTGATACAAGGAGATGCACTTTCTCCATTACTCTTTAATCTAGCCATAGGGCCAGTTTCATAGTCAAACTTAACATGCCTAAAGTGCGAGTCGATACTAAATACAGGACGACAACTACCTAGACAAAAATGGAATGGGCCAGTTTCATAGTCAGATTTAGTACGCCTCAAGTGCGGCGCTATACTAAATACAAGACGTCACCTACCTGAAATTGAATGGAATGGGCCAGTTTCATATGCAAAACTGACCCATTCCATTTTGGTCTAGGTAGGTGTCATGTATTTAATATCGACTCGCACTTTAGGCGTACTAAATCTGACTATGAAACTGGCCCTTAGTGTATGCTATTAGGGTAACGCAAGAGAGTAGGGAAGGGTTGACATTAAACGGTACAATGCAGCTATTTGGGTACGCAGATGATTTATATTTACTGGGCAATATTAAGGAAGTAGTTGCAAGAAATGCATACATTTTATTAGAGGATGGTAAGGAAATAGGTTTAGTAGTGAACGCTGAGTATGGTCACACAAAACACAGATTGGGGACGATAGTTTAAAGATTAATGCGAACAACATATCGATTGAGAGGGTTAGTGAGTATAAATATATATATATATATATATATATATATATATATATATATATATAAACAATTTTAACTAGCAATAACGATATTAGATTGGAAATGTGGAACATAATACAGTCGGGAAATGCATGCCCCATTACTTGATCAGTAAGTTGTTGACATCTTGCCTGCTTTCAATGAATGTAAAACTCAGAAAATATCAAACAATAATTTTACTTGTTGTTATCTATGGGTGTGAAACGTGGTATCTCACCTTTCATGACTGAAGTAAATTTAGGGTTTTCGAAAATAGGGTGCTTAGGACGATATTTGGTCCAAAAAGGGATGAGGCTACTGAGCAGTGGAGGAGGTTATATAATGACGAGTTACATAACAATATTGTTAGGATAATCAAGTATCGTAGATTACGGTGGGAAGAACATGCGGCGTGACCCGTGATCAGGAAACTGGCTAGCAAACCCAATGGGAAGATACTATTGGTAAGACCTAGGCGCAGATGGGAGGATAACATTAGAATGGACCTTAAGGAGATAGGGTGTAATGAGGTGGACTGGATAAAAAACTAGCTTATGATAGGGATAGGTGGCGTACTTTTGTAAGTGCAGGAGTGAACTTTCCAATTCCTAATGACATAGAGTAAGTGGAGTATAGACAAGTAGGGTAGAATTTAGAGGAAATGTACCCACATTGGCGTGGTGACACAATCGTATACACTTTCTCGAATATACGTAGATCGAAAATAGAATTTTAAAAAATGATGGTCATTTAGCTGTTCCTAAATGTTTTTTTTTTAGAAAGTATACAGTGTTATTTGCTATCCACTTTTAACAGAATTGTTAAGAGACCATTTCAACACTTTAAAATTTTTTAACAAACAGTCCTTAAAAACTTTTAACAACCAGTCATCAATAAACTAACTAGCCACGTGGTGTAGTGGTCACTTGTACCTGGTTACGAGCCTAGGGGTCTCGGGTTCGACCCGGCTGGTACCTTGGGCATTTCCCCCTTAAGTGGAATGATCCCAATGGTCACCAGGGTTTGGTTTATTAGGCTTAATTTAGCTTAAGACTCACACCAGCTCCCCAACTTCATAATAACTATCATCATCACATCATCTTATTACGGGTACAACGTGTAGACAGCCTCCATAGGTGTACCCTGGGTAACGTTCTTTACCAACAAAGGGCTAATAGACTAAACATACGGTGACCTAACTTGGAAGTTATGTCCCTCCCGGTCATATATTATACCATACGATTAAAAAAAATCTTTTTGAGGTATGGCGACTATAACCTAAGTATCAAGTTCGAACAAAATCTTTTAAACCATTTCGGCTTTAGCTCTAGGTACAGAGAGATAGAATTGGTAAAATTCACTTTTTTTTGTAATCTGGAGCTCTAAAATGTTCACAATTTACTGTTCCTATAAGAAAAGTAAAAAGCAAACATAAAGGTCCGTTTTAAAAATGAAATGTTTGGTAAGAAAACATTATAAATATGTAATATTTGACAATATCAAAGATTGGGAGAACATATTAAGTCTCAACGTTAGTGGGTTGGAAAAAATAATCGTTGTAGATTCCCGCAGTTTACAAGAACAAAAACTCCGTCATGGAACTTTACTTTGTGCTAACATTATATTCACACGTTTGACAGATGGCGGATATTATTGTGTGACCTTGGGTTGAATGTAAAATAAAAAATACTTCCCAAGCGAAACTTATTTTTCTACTTTCATTTTCTTCGTCTTGATTCAAGTCTGACTCAATTTAGTTGAAAATATAACCTAAATATACTTGTTACATACACCATTTATATTGTCTTATTATTCACCTTCTACTTTACAAGCAATCATTTATTTATCTCAGTTGTCAGTTTATGCATGCCTACTGCTTTGAACCGATTGTATGTGATTGTAACGGGCTACGGAAGGACTTACAAGGTTGGGGGGGAAGGACAGGGGGAGACGACCACAAACATAACGAGATAAAAACACTTTCACCTCTAAAAACGTATTCTTCATCCCGTGCTGGAAATAATCGCTTGTAAAAAAATATAAATGACATGATATATTTTTTTTACAAACACTTAAAACACCCTGGGCTGTAAGCTCTGGCTACCTTCTGAATATATTATATGCCGAACAATTTTTTTATTCACAGCCTTTTAATTTCCCTCCCAGCATTTGAAGTCCGGTGCTCTCGACCAAGGCAGAGCCATGGTATTACCTTAAACAACATGAGAGGCGCCTTGGATTTATTTACTTTCGCTCTCAAACTTGTTTAGGATACCTGTATGCATTGCGCGTCGCTCCTAACCTGCATCGTATCAAGTGTATCTAGTTGAAGACACAGACCTGCCAATCGGATCTGTGGAATTGTTCTTCCCCCTCCCAACCACCCCTTACCCACTTTTCTTCCAATAACCAGCAAGCCATTTTTCAATTAATTTTATTCCAGTTTTATTAGTTCTTCGGAATAGTTGATAAACGGTAAAAAAAGAAGTGTATTATTTTAACTTTAATTCTTTTAGAAGCATCGACCAGCTCAAATAAATTTTATCAGAAATAGAAAGGTCGGGTTTTTTTTCTGTTTTTATAGAAAAACAATTGTTTGGCCAAAATAAATAAAAAATATTGCTTCTGTAGGAACATAGTTTACTTTTCTACACATGGTGATATCAACAATCATGGTTTAATATCTGTCAAGAGTGTCCTAGAATTTGATCATAACTTTCTCTCTTCATTTAAAAAGGGTCTCATATCCAATACTAATAATAATATGCTCTTTGAATATTTTTCTCGATCTAATGATGAATATTAAACTAAAAATAATCTTAAATTAAAATGTTTGTTTATTTTATTAGTCGACAATTGCTCAACTCTATATCCTTACTGTAGTTCAGTAGATTTGTACTATATGTGATAAATATAGCTATCCTGTCACTAGTTCAACTACACGAGAGCTGTACTTAAAATACAGTAACAAAGTACAGTAATAAAACAACAGATGCGATACAGTGGAAATATCAAGTATACTGTAATTTAAACAAATAAATCACCCAATCCTATCCGCAGCATGCTGTGTTAACTACAAATTAAATTATATGTTACATGTAATATATGGAACAAAAGATTAGATTTTATTTTATATTATTTACTTCACAGTAGTTAGACTATTAGAACATATTAATATTGTATTACTTTAATTTAACCACACACAACAAAAGATATATTTGAGAATTTTATATCTCTATTTTATAACGATGAAACAAAATCAGGTTAAAACTTTTTTTGAAACTTGGTAAAAAATTTTAACAGTCCAAAGTTTTATTTTGGCCTAAATATTCTTAATTTTGAATTAAAATCTGTGTATAGCTCCTCACTTTTAATAATGTTTTAATTTAGACATATAATACCTAAATTTGATTAGCAAATATAACTTGGAGCATGACAGAAGATAAAATTTACTGGCATTATCTCACTACTTGACGATCTATCATGGATTCCAGTGAAAAATAAAGACTTAGGTAAAGGCTTTAATAGTGAATATTTTTTCCAGAAACCTTTTTCTGGAGACTTAACATAAATTTACACTTAATTTTTAATAATTACTCAAACGTATAAAACCTTTTAAATAGTAAGATGTCTTCTTAACTGGACCTTCCAACCTGGCTCCAAAATATATATCAGACAACAATGAGTTCCTTTAAGTTAAAAAAAAACTTAAGACAAAATATTGTTAATATTAATTGTAATTTCTGTTTGGACCTATACAAGAGAAAGGTATGAACACAAGTAGTCAAAACAACTTAATTAAATACGTCAAATAAAATTAAGTACATGAAAATATTAATATAATTATATAAAAGTGAGTAGCCTAGTATATTATATAGTAGCATAGTGAAATATTTCAATGTTAAAGGGCTCTTCAACAAATAGTACGAAGATCTTAAAAATAATATTTTTGTTAGTTACAGATATTCAAAAACTGTTCAGGTCACCATATGAATAAAATTAAACTCTTTTGTTTCTACTGAAAAATTATTTTATTTATTTTGATTAAAATTTTTTTTATATAAAAACTGCAAAAACACTTCCCCTTTCTCTCTTCCCCTACATCCCCGCCAAAGGGATCACGTTATCTTCATCTTTCCCTTTGTTGCCTGGGAGGGGAGAGAAAGATAAAATATGAAGTTCAGTGACTGTCAGAGAAACATTTACTGGGCTTGGAAAACACTAGCGATCCTATTGAGGTACATTAATAAAAGTCCTTACTTGACTGCTACGAAAGTTTCTACTGTTATATATTCATACGTCAAGTCATGTGATTTACACCTGTCACTTTTGATAGAGTACTTATAAAATAACAATAATTCAATATAGTTTAATTATTATATTGTGTTTAGAAAGTATAGTTTATTTCATTAGTTTTGGTTCCTATCAGTATAAGAAAACCAGATGAATCTTCTGCCAGTTACTTCAAATCCTGTCATGGTTCTAAGTTTGATATTTTATGTTACTTAGAACGAGCCCGTTATTATTGGTTCTAAGACTAGCGTAGATAATCAAGAGAATTCTCACAATAAGATACTTGAAGAAGGAAATATACTTTGTTACCTCCTGAGCTATAATCATTCAGGCACAATATCCGTGCCTCTAATAGCTAGAACCGCTGACTTTGGTAAGTCAGGAGCACTATCAGTGCCTCTAGTAACTAGAACCCCTGGCTCTGGTAAATCAGGAGCACTAACCGTGGCTCTAGTAACTAGAACCCCTAGCTTTGGTAAGTCAGGAGCACTATCCGTGCCTCTAGTAACTAGAACCCCTGGCTCTGGTAAATCAGGAGCACTAACCGTGGCTCTAGTAACTAGAACCCCTGGCTCTGGTAAGTCAGGAGCATTATCCGTGCCTCTAGTAACTAGAACTTCTGTCTCTGGTAAGACAGGAGCACTAACCGTGCAATAAGCCATGTGGTGGTATGGTCGCTGTTAGACGCTGTTGTTAGCGACGCTTGGTGGTTGTTATCGGCGCAGTCGTGGTGAGCTTTTATAACCTCATGATACTCTTGCCCGGCGGGCAGTTTCATTAAGGGGTAGTGAGGAGGGAGGTTAATTACCCGGGCTAGTGTCTGGGGACAATGGACCTCACATTGCCGGGATAACGTAGTGACGCAGTCATTAACATCCTTCACCCCCTCGCTTTTTGCACGGGATACACCTTTTAATGACAGGAATAGTTCACTCTCTAAATTGTCTGGATTGGCCGCACGGTTAGTGGGCCTGACTAGAAGCCGAGCCTGCGGTTGTTGCTTTTCAAAACGTCTTAGTACCCGTCAGGGCTATATGCATACACTATTTACGCTAGTGAGATAGAGATGAGGAGGGTAGAACTTAGATCAACTGAACTTGTATTTACGTGGAGGGAGGGTGGTAAATCCACCCGTGATTCACCCAGCCAGAATTCGAACACCGTCCTCCTGGATACCAGCAAACCAGACTAGGTGAGCCTTGTATTTAGTTCTCATGCACACTTATGCGGTTGCATGACGTTATAATGTCAGGCTGAGATTATTTTTGCATAGGATCTGGATTAGTAATGTTGAACAAGAATAATTAGTGCTAAGAACAGGACAGTGATTCATGTGTTGCGGCTCTCCACAACGTGAAAAGGACATGACTCACTCAGCCAGGATGTAACCCCGGTCTTTCAGTTCAGTCCGGACTCGACTCGTAACTAGTACTCCTCAAGAAACACACACACACACACACACACACACACACACAAGAACGAATATATTGTAAATAGATGAAATGTTAATAATGACGGTTAACCCGTTTGTGCTTGCCACTATTTAATCAAAATTAAATGAGAATTTCGTAATGTTAACATGAAAGCGATGTAAAAACTTGAACCCTGACGTCCTGTCACTGGCAAATAATACTTGATGATCCTGACATTTGGGTGATTACACGGATAGTCCATAATTTTATCCCTCTCAAGGAAATCTTTCAGATATGAAGGAGATCATAGCCGATCTCGTCCCCATGTTTTCAAACCAGGAAAATATCAAGAAAACTACTCGTCCCCAACCATGAATGACCCGGGTTTATTTACAAAAAAATGTAAAAGTAACTGTCGATGTCAAAATCACTTCAATTAAAAAGCAAAAGTCAAACTCACTTATTTTCTTTAATCTAGTAGCCCAACACAACCATAATGAATTGAAGGCGGGAACATTTTCTGTTCTTATATTCACACAACCGATTTTCAAGAAATGCCATATTTTTCTTACATACTGGACCAGTAGGGAGGTCTATGAATTATACTATTGCTCTTGTATGTGTGTAAATCTGAATATTGATTAAGGCTTGAATAAAAATTACACTTGAAGGGTAAGAACTATAAAATAATTCACTTAAGTATGAGTGAAAGGCTTTGCATGCGTTGGTGATTCTAATCAGCTTGGCAGAAGACTCAGCAGATACGGATGCTGGAAAGATAGCTTCAGGAGAGCTGTACTTTTCTGTTAAATAGTCCATTAACTTTGTTAAGCGCTCATATAGGTACCAGAGATACCAATTCAAAGATAAAACAGTCTTCAAAGATAAAATAGTCTTCAACTTCTGGCGGATTTAAGAAAAAACACCATTTCACCCACTGGCCAGCCTCTTTTGTAGCCTTGTAATCTGTGGACAAGGCTAACATTTGGACCTTCATCCACTAAGCTTGGGTCAAGTGAAAAGGTCACCCAAAAACTTTAGTGCTAGGCCAAATGATTCGCACAGCATTGTGAATGTCTTGTTTAAAGTCCACAACGATCTCACGGGATAGTAAGGGCCGATGAAGCTCTGAAAAAAGTTCATTGATTGCTTTTAAATATTTTGTGTGAGTTGCTTCTTCTTTATTTTTCAAGAGGCAAATGATCAAGGGGTTCTGCAATACGTTAAAATATCCATGAAGAGTGAATAATTGGAAGAAATATTTTGGACTATTCAAATGTTCCATCCAGACATAAAGAGTCTGAATCCGTTAAAAATGTTAAGGCTATAAGAAGTTCCAAAAATCTACAAACTATCCACCGTCAAGAACAAAATTCTTACCTCTCTTGGCTGGCGGATATAGTTAAGCAACTGCGGTGTAATGTTAGTAAGAATTTTGGCATAACCTTCCTTCTCGTGTTTTACCTACATTTTATAATTTATTTTACATTGTTCAACCATAGATCCTAATGTAGGTTTCATCAATACAATCATGATCCAATTATTTTATTGGTGGTTTCCTAATTTCTTCTGTGGCCTTCCGTTTGGCAGCAGCACTTACTTTTTGTCGTTCTAGTTAGTGTACGCTAGTCATAAGGTCCGTGAGTGTGGTGGTCATTACTCTCTGCCTAAAACATAAAAAATGTGAAAAACTTTGAAACCTAGTTGCAATCAATAAGCTAAGGTCAGCTTGAAAAAAAAAAACGAAAACTTACCCATTGTGTTTAGACGTGCTCAACACTTTCTGTTCATGCATTTTCACTTTCCTTCAACACTCTAAAATCACGATGTTTATTAAATTTAAAACTCTTCAAAAGAAGAACGATTTTGACAAGTTGACTAACTACTTCATTCATGTCGCTCATGATCATTTCTACTGAAGTGATATGAAAAGACTGGGATGAGCCGTGTTCACGGAAAAGGTAAACATTAGCAACCTCGAGACGAGTCTTGCTGTCTAGTTTTACTAATCTCCTTATTTGGGACGAGTCATGTATTCCCTTACATTTGGTCCGCGTGTCCACCGTTGCAAATACCAGTATATGTTTCACATCATAAGAAAACCTCTTGCTTGTGTTTCACCGGTTGGTAAACAATAGGCAGGACTTCTGGAAACTACATTCCCACGGTTGATGAGTGGTACGAACGATGGAATATTTCCTCACCTGTTGTCACATGGTTGTCACCCTGAAAGACTTCTTGCTGTGACAGATTAGATTGCTGCTACTATTTTCACACTGGCACGGAAATACGCTAGTTTCAAAACAACAGGTCTATTTACGCTTTCGATGTCCTTTGAGCCAACAAGGAGTTTAAACATTTAATTCTCACATAAATGATACACCATCACTCATCGCTGCTAGGTGCTCTCGGCCGCTGACATGGCCATATGATCGAACCTTGTACTACAAGTTCAAAGCTTGGTAGTAATGGTCCCCGCCTGTAGTCGTCACAGTACATCACAAACAGCAGGTTGGACAGTTCTCACCAAACGTCACAGTGCATCACAAACAGCAAGTTGGACAGTTCTCACCAGACGTCACATTACATCACAAACAGCAAGTTGGACAGTTCTCACCAGACGTCACAGTACATCACAAACAGCAAGTTGGACAGTTCTCACCAGACGTCACAGTACATAACAAACATCAGGTTGGACAGTTCTCACCAGACGTCACAGTACATAACATACAGCAAGTTGGACAGTTCTCACCAGACTTCACATTACATAGCATACAGCAAGTTGGACAGTTTTCACCAGACGTCACATTACATAACAAACAGCAGGTTGGACAGTTCTCACCAGACGTCACATTACATAACATACAGCAAGTTGGGCAGTTCTCACAAGACGAACAATACCTCATGGTTTAGTTCTTATATACTTTCGTTTAACATGAAAGCTGTAAACTTTACCTTACTTGGTTCCACCATGTCACAGCTTATAAGTCAGAGCCATAGTAGAAATAGGCAAGGTAAGACCTTCAAAGATAGGCTAAGGGTGTATTTTTATCGGTTTTCTCTTGGGTTTATTTATAACAGCTATCAGTACCGGATTGAATGATGCACTTGTGATATTTTCAACCAATACTGAACTTTCACGTCTAATTAAGTTGCGATGTTAGGAAACTCGATCCTAAGCCAATATTTTTATAATTTTTTAAGTTAACATTTTTTTGGGCACAATAAATAAAATATTTCTTTAGTAGATACCAAGTAATCACAAGAGTTCTTGAATTACCTGTCATAGGAATCCTGTAGTTTAACCAGGCCTTCTCTTGACTTACAAATGTTCTAACCTCAGTGTATTGTCAAACGACAGACTGGCAATGTTGCAACGTTGCGAACTTTCTGACAGTCGTCGAACAATGCGTAGCTTACCTTGAACCTTTGAGCCTCATGCAGGTGTTCTATTGCACACATGGTACCTTCTCACAACACTCGGTGTTCTGGGCTCCTATACACCATGTGATTGTCTCTGGGCTTCTATACACCATGTGAGTGTCTCTGGACTCCTAGACACCATGTGATTGTCTCTGGGCTCCTATACACAATGTGATTGTCTCTGGGCTCCTATACACCATGTGATTGTCTCTGGGCTTCTATACACCATGTGAGTGTCTTTGGGCTCCAATATACCATGTGATTGTCTCTGGGCTCTTATATACACCATGTGATTGTCTCTGGGCTCCTATACACTGTCTCTGGGCTTCTATACACCATATGATTGTCTCTGGGCTTCTATAGACCATGTGAGTGTCTCTGGGCTCTTATATACACCATGTGTGTGTCTCTGGGCTCCTATATACACCATGTGATTGTCTCTGGGCTCCTATACACCATGTGAGTGTCTCTGGGCTCTTATATACACCATGTGATTGTCTCTGGGCTCCTATACACCATGTGATTGTCTCTGGGCTCCTATACACCATGTGATTGTCTCTGGGCTTCTATACACCATATGATTGTCTCTGGGCTTCTATAGACCATGTGAGTGTCTCTGGGCTCTTATATACACCATGTGTGTGTCTCTGGGCTCCTATATACACCATGTGATTGTCTCTGGGCTCCTATACACCATGTGAGTGTCTCTGGGCTCTTATATACACCATGTGATTGTCTCTGGGCTTCTATAGACCATGTGAGTGTCTCTGGGCTCTTATATACACCATGTGATTGTCTCTGGGCTTCTATAGACCATGTGAGTGTCTCTGGGCTCTTATATACACCATGTGATTGTCTCTGGGCTTCTATAGACCATGTGAGTGTCTCTGGGCTCTTATATACACCATGTGTGTGTGTCTCTGGGCTCTTATATACACCATATGCGTGTCTCTGGAATCCTATAAGTCATGTGAGTATCTCGTGGAGCTCTCTACAGATACACTTATTGGTGAGAAATATGGAGCTTATTTGACTTTTGACAAGTTAGGCCTAGTGACAATTTTTAAAATCAAATGTCTACATTGCTACATTGGTGGCTACACGCATGAAAGCTAAAAACCTGGAAGTTAAAAAATTTTTATATTAGGGAAAACGGGGGGTGGGAGTGAACTAAAATTCTGGAAATATAAATAGACCTACTTGGCTTTAAATATATGTACTGTATATATATTTCGCATAATTAAAAAATAAATAAATTAAATATTTGGTTTCTCGCATGCATGTTAACAAAATACATTGCTTGAAAATGGCATTCTGTTAACACGAGAAGGATGTACAGTGTTTGTTGACTATCCCACATTTAGACAGCGCCACTGTCTATCTTAAAGTAGCTTATAATAATAATAATATTAATAATAATAATAACAATAATAACAATAATAATGTGTAATAATCACTGATAGTATATCTAAAAAAAGTTTTCAACAGAAAAATTGCCAAGGAAACCTGTAGAAAGTTTTAAATTAGGAACTAATGCAAATTTTTGTTTGGAAAACTTTGATATTATATTATATTATGATTTAATTTTGTTTAGGCACTCGGTTAACAAACCTACAGAAGGCAATTTAACATCCCATGTGTCTTAACTGTGATTTATACTAATTCTTATCTTATTTTAGAAAAAAATACAATACTCTTGTACCCGCTTGGAGATCGAACCACGGTCTTTCTATTAAATACGCCGCCTACGTGACGCTGGGGTATTTCTGAGGATAATGGCAGTTCTGAGAATTCCAAAGCCACTAAAATAATTGACTATTTCATTATTTTAAAATATCAAAATATAACTTTATTGGTTTGAGGAAGGACATATCTATGTTTTATAACCATTTACTTTAAATTCAGAAATGCGAAATTTTGCGTGAAATGTCCTTGGAATTGAGCTAGCTTGACGATTTCATGATTCTTTTCAAAATTCTATTTTTTATTAATCCTTTGGAAATATGTTGATACCTTTTAAGTCCATTTTGACGAGAGCCATAATTATTTTAAACGAATCCTTTCGTAAATAACGTATTTATGAATGTTTGTAACACGACTCAACTCTCCAGTAATAGATTGTTCTAAGTGACTTACCCGGTATTTTCACTAGAGCACTTAAATTAATTTGTGCGGAAAGTAAAGAAACGTGTGTGTTTTGTTTTAACCCTTTTCCCTTTGCTTTTATCCTCATTTCTAGTATTTAATGGAAATAATATTATCTTGATTCCCTCGCCTTCTTTTCTCGTATTTTCATTAAAAGTCAATTAAGGCTATAAGGGAAGCAGGTAAGATAAGAAGCTTAGCGCTGTTTTAAAGACGTATTAATCCTGTCGTTGTCAGCTAATTATGTTTTGCGTAATTATAATGCGACTTTGCTTTGGATGAAATGGAAACTCCAATTTTCAATCTTTACATTTCCCAGATTTCTTTTAATCAAGAGTATCATATGCTTTTAAAAAATATTTTTTACAGAGGGTAGAAAGAAAAAAAAAGAGACTTGATTAAGGTTATAAAATGTAATGAGGTAAATTGGCGGAACTGATGAAACCAAGATGGCGCCCCGTGGTTTGTGTAATTGGGTGGAATGCTATTTTTTTCCCCCATCCTGATAGCATTCAACTGTTTGCTTTCACGGCTCTCTTCAGATTGTAATTTCATTGCTATAAAGTAGCCGCGTATTTTTACGTTTGTTTTGTTGTTTTAGTATCCGTGTTGGTGGGCATTACGGTCCTATAGAATATGAACATTTACATGAAACCCTCGTAACAGCTTTTTATACGGAATCAATTTACTTTTAGAGTTCTCCTATATTGTAAGGTGTTTTAATAACATTCTTTTTTATCCTAAAAATATTGGTAGTTTAGTAAGATTATACATTTTTAGAGAACCTGGGGAAAAAAATATTTGACGCTTAGTAAGGTATTCATGGTTTCATTACAATAGGTTTCAAGACATGTTTATTGTTTCAATTTATTTCAAAAACTTATTCGCATCGCTATTTAATCACAAGCCAAATACCGTACTATTTTTCACATCTCTCAACATACTTTGTTGACTTCTCATGTTGGGTTATCATCACGCGAGACTTACTGAATCTGTTGGATGATCCAGGAGGATGGTACACTCCTCAGGAGGCACTCGGCAAAAAAGCTGAAAGCTGTTGTGCTTTCAAGTGCTAGGATCTCAGAATGTCCCGCGCTTTCGTCGTAAACAATTCATCAGCATGTTGGTCACGTGAGTCTTAAGGGCCGCCATGCGAGAATACATAACCGGTTACCCCTCCCACCCTCCCGGTTCTTCAAGGCTGAACCAACCGACTCCTGAGTTCCGGCAAACTAGCAGCTTACAGGGGAAATTATTCACACTATTATTTGAAAATGTACCTGACCTAGATTACAACCTCGAACTCCTGTGTTCGGCGACTGATGCTTTAGATATCTCAGCCAACTCTGGTTTGGTTTTATAGTTTTTACAAGCTTTTAACTCAAATTGAGGGTGGTCACGTGAGCTAAGCCGTCGGGCGTTCGATGGGCTAGATTGGATTGTAGAAGATGGTTGTGTGAATCGGGGAGTTGTTTTTCACAAGCGATGTATGTATAAATATGGTTTTCTCAACACAAATGCGGGTGCACTCCCTTCAAACAATTTCTCCTGTCACCTTATATTAAGCCGTTAATGTATTGTCCTATCCTACTGGCTCCTAACTACCCGTAGACCCACATGAACTCTACATTCCGACTCCTCTTGGATTCGATCCACATTATCTAAAGACAGGAGCTTGTCGTCTCGAAGGTCACGGGACATATTTTCGCGATCTTTGAGCTGATAAATCAGTAAAGGACTTGTTGGTTGGTGGGTCTCACGTGTTTCATAAATCACACCCAGGTGATGTTTATACAGTTTTCAAACAAACCTCCTCAAATATTGTCTACAAAGAGATCTGACATGTCCGCCACGTTTGGAGCAGTCGACAAGAACTGTAATATACTACAGTAGCCCCATGGCTTCTTTGGTGCTGACTGACAGTTCACAGCTGACTTCTGACAGTCAACATTTAGGTTTATACCTAAATTTTGACTGTCAGAAGTGACAGCTGCTAAACACATGTTTTTTGCAGATCATATGGTTCGGCGTAGGGATATATAATTTGGTCTGGTAGCGTTTCAAAGCCGTCAGCTGTCAGCTGTGAGCTGTCAGTCAGCACCAAAGAAGCCATGGAGCTACTGTAGTTCAGTCAGATTTTCATTGGAAGAGCCTTTTTAGAAAATACAAACCATTCTTTTGCAGCCAATATTGATACATCATTTTGCAATATTATTATTATTATTATTATTATTGTTATTTTACATAAATATCAAAAGTGACAGCTTCATATGACATAACTAAAGTGAAAAAAGTATGAATACATGAAAGTAGATCTAACTACCGTTCTAGCTCTCAGATAAGGAAGGCCCTTCTTATGAGAAAGTGAGTGTAAACAATGACATCACTCTACCTCTCACGATGGCGCGCGTTGCCCCCTTTCGGCGGGAAGTGTTGTCCTTCAACCTTGTATTAGCCTCTCCCTCCCACCCATCGCTCCTGCTCTTCGGGTCGTCAACCCGTGAGCCGAGACGGACAGACGCGCTCGATGGAGAACTCAAAACCATTTGTCACAGTTTCATTTCGTGGCTGTCACATCATGTTTATTCCTCCCTCCCCTCCATTGTGAACGGGGAGGAAGTGGGCTGACATGATTACAGCGCCCTTACAAGCTACAAGGAATGTTGTTCTGTGAGGTGCAGCTTTCTAACGAGGTCCGGGGATCGTATCTCTTCTAGTTTGTTTTTTTACGACGCCTCACTATGCTTCAAATAAACAATACGTATTGTTTCTAGCTTTCGCCTATTAATATTCCTAGTAAATGCCGGATTACAAATATCACCTGTGTTTGCTGGGTGTGAGAAACTGTCGTCTGCTTTCTCTAACATCAATACATGTTGGCTATGTAGATACATGTGTGACTACACACATTAACGTGTAGTGGACGCCACTATTGACCTTTACTAGGGGTTTGTCTTGAGTCCAACCTAAACTCTTATTGATTCACGTGGTTTACAACATTTTATATGACCTGCATTTAAAAAAAAAATTAATCTGCATCTTTGAACAAAGTGGTTAATTTAACAGTTTAGGAGTAAGGAGGGGAGAGGTGGTTATTTTAGTTAGACGAAGTTTATCCGTATTTTCTTGGGGGAGAAATGGAAAACCAGTAATGGGGAGGAAATCACACCAGTAATCTCGACTGTAAAATGTTATTTTTGTTTGGCGCTAATCACAGTTAGCGTCACACTCGCGAGGATGGACAAGCGCTGTAGTCTGTCTATATGTGATTGTGAGAAGATAATGCAGTTGATAATATTTCTGATAACGTTCCCGGGGGACATTAAAATAAACTGAAGTGGAAACTTTTAAGGTTGGTATATATATATATATATATCGAGAAGATTTGTTCCATTCAAATAGTTGTAAAAGTTTCCATCTCACGTCTGTACACGCGTGTGGAGCGACGCACGATTCCTGACTCTGCAAGAGGCTGTGGTCCTGAGATCTCGTCTCTTGGCAAGTATAACCATCCAACTAGATTCATGTCTGCTCCAGACATTCTCATTACCGGGTCCACGACATCAAAAGGTCTCTCTATTTCTGGAGCTTCTCTTCTCTCCTTAGCCGACCAACCTTCTCTCCGTTCCTCCCCCC
>CABFWO010000456.1:41640-54106 GCA_902155825.1 Timema genevievae | reverse complement strand
GCTTCTCTTCTCTCCTTAGCCGACCAACCTTCTCTCCGTTCCTCCCCCCCCCCCTCCTATCTCTCTTTGTGTTACCACTAGTTGGCGCGTGTGTCTCTGTATTTCATGCCTTATCTTAGTTTCCTCTTTCATCTTGGACCTGAGTCTGTCAGTGCTCCTCCGGTGCCGCAACTGGAAAGGTTCTGTGTCCTATTCGACTCTCATTCTGTAATTGAAATGTTTCAGCCCTGATCGAACACCCGGGAGGGGTATCTTTGGGGGCATCCCTCACGCCAGCTCGGGGAGCGATGTTTCTTGCAGATTACCTCTTATTTACATCCCTTGACGTCATCCAAAAGCCTTCCCTTGTGAGACTAATGGACCTGTAACATACTATTAGGAACGTGTTCACAAATAAGTCACGTGATCATAAAATATTAGCATCTATACAAAACAAACCTTTTGTAACCCCTTGATAGTGTTACTACTGGCTGTTACGACTGTTGAAAAGGGCCTTTGTCTTCCATAGGAAGAACCTTAACATACACATATAAAATCTACTATAGTAGCCCCATGACTTCTTTGGTGCTGAGTGACAGTTCACAGCTGAGAGCCGACGGCTTTAAAAAGTTACCAGACCAAATTATGTATCCCTACGCCAAACCATATGATCTGCAAAAAACATGTGTTTAGCAGCTGTCACTTCTGACAGTTAAAATTTAGGTATATACCTAAATGTTGACTGTCAGAAGTCAGCTGTGAACTGTCAGTCAGCACCAAAGAAGCCATGAGGCTACTGTAGATATACTTTCACGTATTCTTACGTCAAGTCAAGTGATCTACAGCTGTCACTTTTGGTAAGTTACATCAATTAATATAACTTAATAATAATATAGTAAAATGTTATCAATGTCAGCCGCATTTTCTAAACATTTCTTCCTACCAGGTTCCTACTATAGTAAATACAAACACTATTGAACAGTGGCGTATCGTGGATTGTTGACAGGGTAAGCAGATTTAGTCCAACCTGTACCTGTAAATGTTCTCATTACTCATTAGCACACTCATTGATCATTTATCAACGAGGATACATTCTTATGTAGGGCAGAGCCAACGTAAGACTGATTAAATGGGTACCGAGCGGAAGTGAAAATATCACGGGCACAGTTTTAACCGGCTTTGCCTAACATGGCGACACTCCACGACACTGCTAATAAACTACGACAAACTTCGTAGTCATACTTCATTTAAGAGGCAAGAAATTGTCATATTGCATTCATGATCTATATTTAAAGTCAAGTAATGGATGGTTTGTATGCTAGGGACTTGTTTTTGCTTAAATTATTCAAGCGTTCACTGTTGTCTCATAGTTTGAGTATTTTTATGAGTTTTGGTCCCAAAAATATATCGGAATAAATAACAACGAACCTCTAATTTCAACGTATAGTGAAACGTTTACCATTGTTTTGTTTTCAATGAAAGAAAACGTGTTTGTTTACTGTGCGGGGGTAGTGAGTGATTTTTAGTGCCATTGGTTTTAACCTGTCACCAGTTTTTATCCACCCTCAACCGTTTCTGAAGCAATTTGAAAGAAGATGTATTTAATCAGTTCACCTTTGTTAAGCCTGCAGGATGCAGCTCCCTATTTTTATTTTTTTTGTCACTCCTTTAAACTGCCGAATATAGGTTACAGAAATGGCTGCATTGATTGAAATCGTTCCGGTAAGAGAAGAATAATTTGAACGGGAGATTTAGCACCTTCTTGATAAAATATTTGATAATATGCAGCAGATAGACAACTTTTTTTAAATATGGTTCCGAAAAAGGTTTCTTTTATTAAAATGTTCGTCTTTTATTTTTCTGTGTGAAGCTATTTTCAAGTGAAAATAAAATAAAAACTACATTTTTAGACTTATTTATCCCCACCTTAACGATTGGCTACCCATCCTCGCTTGGAGAGGTGGCCAAAGAAATACAGCACTAAAACCCCGCTGACTTTACACGTGAATATACTTCATTCGTTTGAGTGAAAATGGGCTCGTATTGAAATATGGTTAAACTTTTTAAATAAACTGGATGAACTTTACTTATAGCTCTACTATTTTTTAATTCCTTAGTTTTTCCTTCCATAAATTTAGGGTTAGCAAAAAATGACAAACACACCCACTTGGTTATTGTCAAAGAATAGCTGCTTGTTAATTTAATTATTAATGTGCTGTTTTTACTTTCTCGCTATCTTACAGGTAGAGAAAGTATTGTGATCGTAAAAAAATCGAACTCGAGATTTTTATGAATGTTGACGTTTCATGAACCTTCTTCCCCCACTCCCCCCCAAATCCAAAAAAGTTGTTTTTGAATTTCCACCTGTCTGTCTGTACCTTCGACTAGAGCCTAAACTATTTTATCGATCGGGCTAAAACTTGGTATCTAGGATTTTCATAGGGTTGCCCCGAGGTGTTTTTGGACTTGGATATCTAACCCTAGAATTAAGGGTATTTTACTGAGAGGCAAAAAGAGAAAAAAATCGATTTACTCAAAATCGGCTCTAACGATTTTGATTAAATTTCATTTATGAACATCGATAAATATTCCAAACAAAATGTTTACTCTCAATGTTTAGGCAAAATGACTTTAAGGGCTCCGGTCTGATGCGAAAATTCTCATTTTTTTTTAATCATATCTCCGAAACCATTTGAGATATGAAATTACTTATCGCAAATATGTAGATCTATTTATAATACAAATCTTTTATGCGAAACATATTTTTATAAAATCAATTAATTTCAAACTCTACGCAATTATATATATTTTTTTAACTTTTAGAACACAGTAAAGAGATACTACTTAAGTTTTAACGCAATAACAATGACCTATCTCCATTTTAGACTCAATAGTCAATATTTACATTTTTTATTGGTCAAAATTTATAAATGAGGAATTTAACAGCAATGCGATGACCTGAAGATGTGCAACACCTAATAAAATGTTGAAAATTCTAACAGGAAGTCGAAATATTAATACGAAGAGTTGACCCTTGTGGACCAAATATCGATCTTTTTATTGGTCCAATCATACAAATCAGGAGATTAATTCTTTAAAAATAAAATTATAGAATTTAAAACCGGGACTTAATTTATTTTACATAAGTATAGTGTAATTTATGCTTGGGTTTGCTAGTGTTTATTATTTCGTTTCACATATATTACGAGTTTTGAGTAAATATCTCAATTTTTAAATAATAGAGCAAGAAAGTCCGTGTGGAGTTCCGTACAATTTATTTGTATAGTGAATAAATATTAATTAGTTCCTGCTACACTTAAAAAAAATAGTTTTATCAGCCCTTGGTCACAAAATGTTCAGGTGACCTTTAATTTATCGTGCGAATCCAAACTGAGTTTCTTCTCATTAGACTTAATTTTATTTTTCATGCTACGATTATTTCTTTGAACCTTATCTGCACTACCTGCGCTTCTTACCAAAGGCACCTCGTCTTTCTCGAAGAGACCCAAAGGCTGAATGACACCCTAATTGAACAGTCTCACGTAGAATCACAACGCAGAATACAATCCTTTAAACTGTTGTCGCCAAGTCTTCAGGAGCATTTATCTCAATTATTTCTCAGTATCTCTTGTTCCAAGTATCTTTCTACCCCGCCCCCCCCCCTCACTCCTGCCCCCTATCCCTTCAGTCACATTGTAAATACTCAACTCTAAACTGAAAACGAGGATTAAGATAGGGTAAGAACGAGAGAAAGGGAGACAGATGGGTTTATATGGAGAGGGGGGGGGGAGAGATTGGAACCGTTTGTAGCTTTAGTTTTTAAACTAACTTCCCCCTCCTTTAGGGGTGGATGAGGATGTGAAATGCTATTTATTTACCGCCAGTTAATTTCACCCCTCTCCTCGTCTCGTCAGGTTGTGAGCGCAGTCGACACACAAACATGAAAAGCTGGTTCAGCAGTCGTGTAACAAATGGGTTAAACACTCGCGCGTGTGTGAGTGTGTGTGTGTGTGTGTGTGAGAGAGAGAGAGAGCGAGATATATATAGAGGGCGAGAGCGATGTTGTATGGATCAAAGTGTGTGTGTTTTGTATGAGGGCTCGAGAGTCGGGGGAGGGGAATGAAAGGGTAGTTATCTTTAATTGCTTTCCCCCCTTCCTAAAGGTGAGGGAAGTGGTGGTAATCTGGCTTGGTTGTAGTCTTGGATAAGAGCTCCATTGAAGGTTGAGATGACGTGTCCTGTTAATAGTTTGTGGGTATGATCAGGGATGACCAATGCCCTTCTTGTCACGTGAACATGAGTAGTTCTCAAGGTGTCCATCATCAGACAGGAACTAGCATATCGCCATAATGGGCTTCTGTGTGTACGTTTTAGACATGATTCAGTTACTGTTTGAAAACAAATATATTTACAATTAAACTAATCTAAATTTAAAAAACAAACAATTTACTTACAAAGAGTTCTAATAAGTTTAATAACTGCCAAGAGGTCCAGTTAATGTTTTCTAGTCCCAGTACTATCAATGACGCGAGCTATCTAATAGGGGCATAATAATGCTGGATTCACACATGAAGCTATGCTATGCTATACTATGTTTTAAGATCGCTAGCCAAGTATTTAAACGAACACGTTCACACATCACGCTATGCTGTGCCGTGCTAAGCTATGCTATGCTATGCTATGTTTTAAGATCGCTAGCCAAGTATTTAAACGAACACGTTCACACATCACGCTATGCTATACTGTGCCGTGCTAAGCTATGCTATGCGAGCGAAATCGCGGACCGGGCGATTTTTACATCTCACTCGCGCTACGTTTTGTGATGCGCTTGCGCACAACGGACAGACCCACAAAAGGCCATGTTGTCTTGAAGACTTCAAATACTCTAATAAACCGTCTAAAGTATAGCGTAGTACAGCTCATTGTGTTAAACACACGAGGGAAAATGTCGCACAGCGTAGCTTTATGT
Source organism: Timema genevievae (assembly GCA_902155825.1). Lineage (NCBI taxonomy): Eukaryota > Metazoa > Arthropoda > Insecta > Phasmatodea > Timematidae > Timema > Timema genevievae. Next base: position 49,158 of record CABFWO010000456.1, on the reverse strand, counting down.
GTGAATCCAGCATAAAGGTAAGCAGCCCATATCTCAATCATCGGAATCGGTAATGACGTTACGATTTCCAGGAGATATTAAAATCCGATCCGTGTGGTTCCGGTGCGTGCGCATGACGTCATCTGGAATGCTGAGTAGTACACGCACTCCCCACCATTTGGAATTTCTATCTTTATTCTCTCCATTTAGCTTAGAGATGTGAATACAGTTCACCGTTGGGGAACAATTCAAAGTTATTTAGTTCACATAAATGAGCAGTTTATTTATCTAGTTCAATAGTTCGTGAACTGCTCATTGTATATAGTTCACTCATCCGTGAATTTAATCTTCTGCGACTGATAGAAATAAAGCCTGTAGTTCATTCGTTCACGACCGACCTATATCTGTCAGTTTAGTCTTCCCCCAGTTCGCGAACTACCGCGTGTGAATCAGTTAATGTTTCCCTCTCACATCACTAGTTACATATTAAAGGGCTGCATATGTGAGGACGTTTTTAAAGATTATATAAGTATGCTCACGAATCAAGAACTTGTTATTTTTGTCACGATAACTATCATAAGCTTAAAAACAAAGCAATTTTCTTAAATAAAATTAAAAGCATATTTTTGAACAGAAAAATAATAGTTTAAAAGTCGTATTAGGTTAGTTACAACTGTACCAGCTGTTAGATTAATGATAGCTTTGTGAAGTGTAGCTTGAGTATTTGTCTCCAGTAGTCTATATCGTAACGACTACCCTTGCCAGTGACGTCATTATAGATATTAGGAGACACAAAAGGCGACACGATAGAACTGAAGGAACCGCCTCCTTTGGAAATCCGAATGCTCTAAATCTAGTGAACACGAAATAAATCCGATTTGTGGCATGTGTGCTGTTCGTCTGCTGTGGGCTAATGGACGCTTAACTTTAGGGTGAATTATTTAAAGAACTACTCCTAAATTGGTTTGGGAAGAGCATGAGAACCAAATATATGGATATAAATAAGCCATATATCCTGTCAAGAAACGAACGCTGACATCCTGGATTGGAATCAAGAGCACTAGCGCCAGCTTAGCCCTCTTTGTTTTGATGTGGTTGTTTTTACGACGCTCGTATGTTTCTCGTATTTTCCCTAATTTTGAGAAACTTGGCGTCGCCTTGATATTACCTTCTCTAGAATGGTTTTCAGTAAACACTTTAGGTACAATTTCAGAGTACATTTTTGGATACACAAATATGTTTTCTTATTTTACCCGTGCTTTGTGCCTTACTACCCGTCCGGGCCACCAGCACTATTGCTGTACTAATGAGGTAAGTATGAGGAAGGTGAAGCTTTATCTGAAACATACCTATATTTGCTTTGGTGGAGAGTGAAAAACTACTTTGCACCCTCCTCACTACACCTGGCTGAGTCCGAACCCCAGTCTCTGCCGGCATAACATACAACGTTTTTTCGTGTCTCCATTAATTCGTTTAAAAATTTTTTGGCCTCTGATCAAGACAATGCCTCCTCTTCAAGTCAATCTGGTAGACGAGAGATTGTGCAAAGTCTAGACTATGTCCAATCAATATATCTTGTTCTTGTTTGCAACTCTGCGCACCTGTCGTGTCCTAAGACAACCACACACGTTCGTTGACATGTGGTGATCATGGCTTGACACCACGGTTGAGTTCAGATACAATCGACGCTTCAACGCCACACCTTGCTTCCTGCAAAAGTTTCTGGATCTTCCGGAACTGAGGAAAATGTGTTAATTTTCGGATGAGTTCATTAGCAGAGTTCATGGCTTGATGTATGAATGCATAAAAATATACTTTTTATAGCTCTAAGATAAGGTTTGTCCTATGAAAATTGTACTGGAAAAAACCATTTGACACCCGTTTCGGTGGTCACTATCTAAGGCGTCACTCGCAAAAGAATGGACTGCCGATTACAGGGAGTTCGGGGTTCGATTCCCTGTCGCGTGTACTGAGGCTGGTGTTTTTCCACTTTTATTCTACGCAGATGCGGGCACATTTATTATAAATTTACCTGACAGTTGTTGTGGCCACTGTAGATTCTGGTTTAGTAACTTAAAGAACATCTTGTATTTTTCGTATGTGTTTCAACGCTAATGATTTGCGGGATAGCGTAATCTATTCCTGTACCAACTTGTGTTTATCATTCTATACAACATGAATGCTCTACAGGGCGCACCCACCATTTTCGCTTTCCTTTTTTTTCTTTCTAATTTCAACTGCAAACGTTAAAATGATAGTATCTTCTGATCCAAGTATGGTAGAACCCTGACATGCAGGCTCTGGTGAGCTCGATAGCGGTTCAAGTGGGGTTGTGAAAAAAGTATCGATACTTTACTAATATTGATATTTTCCTTTCGATACTAGCATTTTTTACTCGATACTTTTTCCCAATACTTCTACTGATATTAGTACTCACACTCCGGTATCGAAAGAAACAACCTTTTTTGTTATCTTCACTCGTGCTGGGACTCAAACAATGTTTACTAGGGTGTACTGGGGAGGAAGAACAAATGAAATTATTTCTCAATTCTCAGTCATTTTCTGCAACTCTAGCTTTCATTCTCTTTTAGCTCATCATAAATCGTAGTTGTTCTTTTGTTTACCAATACAGCCTGATACCCGGCGGGGCGAGTGGTAACCAGTCTACTACTCCTTACTTATCAATTACCACGGTCATCATAAACTAAACAAAATAAGCTTTTGTACAGCTCATTGGTCCATTCTTCTAGTGTTTGTCAATAGCTATTAAGGTATCTTGATAGAGTATGTAAACTACGGATGTAGTTAAAAAATGGCACCTTCCAGAGGTGAATTATTGGAGTTTTTTTAAAAAAAGTTGGATAGTGGAAAAGTATATTTTAAAATTTGTTTTAAAATATTAAAAACCATTATAATGTTCGAGGTTTAGTAAATATTAAAATACAATTATGATGCAACAGTTGAAATTATTACTATTATTATTATTATTATTATTATTATTATTATTATTATATAAAAAAACCTTTTTCCAGATTAAAATTTCGATACCGATACTTACTGATATCGATACTTTTCTTTCGTTACTAGTATGGTATCGATATTTTTCTTCCGATACTTTTAAGAATACAGTATCGATACTTTTCTTTCGATACCACATCCCTAGGCTCAAGGCATCGGTTCTCGTAAACCAGCTCAAACGCGCTCGCCTGAAGGAGGCCTTACTGTTCTACCTTCTAGGACTCACACTCTCCTCTCAACCTGCCTCGTGAGTCACCACACATGCTCATGTGAGTCACCTTCTTGGATCCCTCGTATGTTGACGCTGAGAAGTCGTGAGGTGAAAGTTTCTCCGGCGAAGGATCGCGGACAATATTTTTGTGTTTCGTGTTGAGGGAGTTGGTTGTTGCCCGTCCTGTGTACGGTGGGCCTTATATGGGTGTGAAAAGTGGCGCAGATGGGAAGGTTTCTAACAGCGATGTCATAACTGGTTGGGTACACGCATCATGTTTAAAGAAGCACATGACACTTTGTGCACAATAGGTTTCCAGGGACAAGTATTTAGCACTTACAAGAATTGGTACATAGTTATATTCTGGAAGGGATACTTAGCAAGGAGTTAGTAGTAGTTATATTCTGGAAGTGATACTTAGCACAGAGTTGACATTAATTATATTCTGGAAGTGATTACTTAGCACTGAGTTGGCAGTAGCTATATTCTGGAAGGGATTTACTTAGCACGGAGTTGGTACGTAATTATATTCTGGAAGTGATTACTTAGCACGGAGCTGGTACGTAATTATATTCTGGAAGTGATACTTAGAAAGGAGTTGGCAGTAATTATATTCTGGAAGTGATTACTTAGCACGGAGTTGGCAGTAATTATATTCTGGAAGTGATTACTTAGCACGGAGCTGGTACATAATTATATTCTGGAAGTGATTACTTAGCACGGAGTTGGTACGTAATTATATTCTGGAAGTGATTACTTAGCACGGAGTCTGGTACGTAATTATATTCTGGAAGTGATTACTTAGCACGGAGCTGGTACGTAATTATATTCTGGAAGTGATTACTTAGCACGGAGTTGGTACGTAATTATATTCTGATGGCAGACATATAGCACGTAGAAGTGTTGGCACATAATAATATTCTGGAGGGGGATATTCCAGACGTGTAACTAGACGTGGTGCACATCTACTAGTGATGTATCATACTTGTATATATCTTAACATATAAACACTTATTTCTTCCAGAAGTCTACAATGAATGAGAACAGAGTGTACGATCTATGTCACCTCTATTATTATTTCATGCACTTCTGTGCACCATGGACCTGCGCGCGTGTGTCCGGAAAGCCATTTACTGGAGCTCGGGCATCACGACGTCTTTTGGACGGAATCTCGTGTTTTCTATTCGTCCCACAGGTGCGAGCGTGATCCAGGTTGCCGCGGACGTGCAGGTGTGACCGCCTGGTCGATGCGCACGTGATGTGTCATGGCGCAAGCTGCTGGCTTGCGGAACCTGTGCCTCTGCATATTTATATAAGAGAGGCCACCACATTCCTCACGGGCTTACGTTGTTATCTATTTGGTGGTGGTTGAGCGGGTTGCATCTATTGTCACTCGGGATTAAAAAATACTCTCCGACATTTCTTTAGAACCTGAGCGTTCCTTCCCCTCACTATAACGCCTCAGTAATGATGAAGGTGATGATGCAGGGAACGCGATAAAAGACAGTGTTTCTGCAGGGTTTTTTTTGGATCAAAACATGTTTTGGTCTAAATTAGTCAAATATTGCTCCAGTAGAAACATAGTGTTTAATTTTCTTCTCATGAGGACCTTTAACATTTGTTAAATATCTGTCATGAGCATAACGGCATTAGAGGACAAACTTTTTGAATGAAGAGAAAAAGTTATTAAATTCCAGGACAGCCTTGACAGATATTCAAGAACGGTTTGGATTACCATGTGAATAAAATTAAATTCGTGTCTGTCTACTGGAGAAATATTTTATTTTTTGACAAAAAAAAGTTTTATAAAAACGGTAAAAACGTCGACCTTTCTCGTGTTCTTTACACTTCCACCTTAATTTACTAGTTTTACTTGTGATACTGTCTTTCTTTAATACTTGGCCCACCTTAATTTACTAGTTTTACTTGTGATACTGTCTTTCTTTAATACATGGCCCACCTTCTTCCGATACTCCGATAGACACACAACTTTTACGCTTTGATTCTTTGTTGTTGCGTGGCCTTAAAAGTTGTTTTTGTTGTTGTTGCTATTTTGGATAAACATCTGCTTCCATGTAGTGCTACATTTTTACTCTGCACAGAGTTTTACTAACCATTTGGGCTATAGGTATTTCCTTATTAATATAGACTCAGTAAGGGTGAGGAAGGTATAGTTTAAAGAAAACGCACCCTTAATTGCGTGGAGGTATTGTGGGAAACGATTTAGGTGAAAACATCTTCAGGACACCCAGCCTGGATTTGAAGCCGACCTTCCAGTCACGGGAACATAAGATTAATTGAGCTTGATATTTAGTTCGCGCGACCACTGATCCTGCTGAGTTTTGCCAGCCTTCCGGGAAATTGAAAATAAGCCTTTAAAAAATATAAAATAACCCAAGATGTAGACAGTTTCCCTTCTAAATTATATTTAAAAATCTACTTCTAAAAGCAACCGATTGAAATTATTGTTTGTGAATATGCATATTGTTTAATTTATCTACTAATCTTTATCTCCTGTTTGTATGTTCGAACTGAAAAACTCGTCGAGTGAAAACTGACCTCACTATCTGAACGAGTGCCACATAATGGGCAGACGATAGAGGTTGAAGGTCAACTTTGTTCAGAGCAGAGTGTGGATCGAGTACTGTGGGCAGCTAGCCCGCCACAGGGTCCGTTCATCAAGACATGGGTGTGAGCTTTTTATATCTTATGATTTCTTGAGATGTTTTAATAACAGCTCATTTTAACAGACATAGTCTCTATCGCATCTCAAACCACTGACTCTAGTAATAATAGCAACTCTTAGCCCGCAGACAAACTTTCATCTCACTGCAGTCTGTTTCCTTGACATTACCTTTTGTGTGATCATCTATACCTTTCACTTTCATTCCAGAGATAGTCTTCACTGTCCTGGAGCCTTATCTCCCAACTCTTCCCAGACTCCGTCAGCTTTCGTATGCTGCTAGTTAACATCACCAAGTCTTACTACCCGTCCGGGATATACGTATACATTAATTACCCTCTTGGAGTAGGGTTGTAAAAGGTAGAGTTTTAAAGGAAATGTATCTGCGTTTACGTGGAGGGAGAATAGGAAACAATTTAGGAAAGTGCAGCCTCATTACACCCGACCAGGATTCGAACCTCGATCTCCCCTTCCCTGGTAATGCATTTTAGCACGATGTGAGTTTTCTAACTTGTTATTTGAGTATGTAGGCTACACTCAATATACCCTCCCCACCCTCCAAGCGTAGCAGTTTTACCTTGACGAACCACAGTATGGTCCTATATTATAAACTACACCATAGTGTATGTAATACGTCAAGCTCCTTTCAGGTAAACGGAGAGTGAAAGTGCTAAATAGTTCTGGCTGATTTGAATTACGACTTACATACGGTTCTCTTTCGCGAACTCTATATCATATTCATGTGAACAGTTATTACACTTGACAGTCTTCTCTCCGCATACTAAACATACTTATTTTTGTCTTATACTCTTCAGAGGTCAAAGGTTTGAATCCATCTTCAGGAAATATTAAAATATTCGACTTTAACTCATCAGAAGATTTATTGAAGTGTAACGCACCATAGCAGCTGCTACTCAAAGAGCTATGTGTAATAAAGAAAGGTAGACATGGTTGAGTCGGTCCAGTGTGAATCCAAACCTCTCACAGAGAGAGAGAGGGAGATATATAGCGCAGCCGCAGCCCTGTCATGTTCCGTCGAGTCAGGAAAACAAGACAATAGTGTTTTCACTTTTGAATAAAGTAGTGTTTTGGCGAGGTTAGGGGGACGGGGTGAGACGGGGGTACCAAGACTGTACCCGTGTGAAGGCTCCAGAAAAGAGGAATGGATAAAGATAGTAGAGAGAAAGAGCGTTATCAAGTTGTGACGTTAAATCAGCAGACAGGCACTCTATCCACTGAACCAAAACGTCGGAATTGAATTTTTTAAATCCACCCATTCATTAAATAGCTCAATTATAATTCATTGTTATTAGGAAGAATATTTTACAAAATACAAACATATCTAGTTGAAGTCAACATTGATAACATTATTGTTATTACATAGGTATTGATAATATCTATCAAAAGCGACAGCTGTAGGTCACATGACTTGACGTATGTGATGCACAGCGTTATAGCAATCTGAACCACAATCGGGATCAGCCATGATTGAAATCTCACCCCCCAGATAGCATCTAGCTTAGATAGGTAATATAGCATTAACTGGATGTTTTAAGAGCCCGTCTCAACCCCATTTAATTTTTTTTTTTTTTTTTCAATTTTGAGAAAAAATAATTTTTTTTCACAT
>CABFWO010000456.1:13890-34377 GCA_902155825.1 Timema genevievae | reverse complement strand
GAGCACATTAAAGACCATCCTTTGAAAGGTCCTGATGGTGTCGCACGTTTTGTTCGAGCACATTAAAGACTATCCTTTGAAAGGTCCTGATGGTGTCGCACGTTTTGTTTGAGCACATTAAAGACCATCCTTTGAAAGGTCCTGATGATGTCGCACGTTTTGTTCGAGCACATTAAAGACCATCCTTTGAAAGGTCCTGATGGTGTCGCACGTTTTGTTCGAGCACATTAAAGACCATCCTTACCCTGGGGGTGGGAGGATGAGGAACATCCCCTTGACTAGGAATTGGTATCGAAATAAAATAATCGATACTATACACATTAAACGTATTCGAAGAAAAATATCGGTAGCGTACCATTATCGAGAGAAAAGTATAGATAACTGTAAGTATCGGTATCAACATTTTAATCTGTAAAAATTGTATTTTTTTGGTCTAGTAGCTCGCCTCTGTGACGTAGTTAGCTAACGCGCTGGTCTCGTGATGGGCAAGGCTGCCGTGGACGGGGAGATCGAGGTTCAAATCTCGCTCGAGTGAATTGGGGGCGGTGTTTACTAAATGGTTTTTCCACTCTCCCTCCACGCAATTGCGGGTTCACTTCCTTTATATTCAACCTCCCCAATTCCTAACTCATTAGAATATTTAGTACTTAACCGTACAACCCGAACGGGTAGTACGATGCGGTGCTAAGTATTTTATAAAGTAATAATAATTTCGACTTTTGCATCATAATTTAATTTTTATATTTATTTGAACACTGAAAATTATAATGATTTAACCATAATATATATTCAGCTCTATCGCGTCTATTTTACATGTTGGAACTTGGAAGGAATGATGAATATTTTAAAAGGTTTTACCATACCAGCTAGAGTTGCTTCTTGCTTGCCATGCGGGAAATGAGTGAGAATTGAGAAATATTGTCATTTGTTCTTCCTCCACAGTCCGCTCTAGTAGGTAAAAATATGATCCGCTATGAGGGAAGATAACAAAGAAGTTGTTTATTTCGATACCGATCCGATACCGGAGTGTGAGTACTAATATCAGTAAAAATATAGGAAAAAAATGTATATGGTTTAAAAAAATACTAGTATCAAAAGAAAAATATCGATATTAGTAGAGTATTGATACTTTTTTCACATTCTTAGACGTGACCACAGAGCGGGGCCCATGGTTGGATCCTTTGAGTGTCTACCGGAGATGCCTTTTCAATCGGGTTCTGGGAGAGTGGCATCCCCTTTTGAGGTATCCACTACCCACTATCCGACAATATTATTATTATTATTATTAATCTAGCTCCTCTCCTTGGAGTATTCACACTATCGCCTGTTTGATCTGTTGTTAATCCTCCCAAACGACATTGCTGCTGTGCAGGAGAGCCTACCACGCCCCTGCACCTTAACTCTTATCAAGGGATCTAGATTGTATCTGATCAGAGTGTAATGACATCACTATTCTTCTTGATCTGTGTCTCAGCCCTCTCCCTTTCTTACCATCTCCCTTTTATTACTAGCACCGCGTCTTACTACCCGTTCGGGTTATACGCACTTACGCTAATGTGCAATGGTAGGGTGATTGTGAGATGAAATTGAGGACTTACAGTTTAACGTGAGATCCGAACCACGGTGGAGGCCTGGCATTCCACACATTCACAAGTTGTGACTAATACATGTCTTGTCAGAGGTGAAGGAAGGGTTTGGAAATCAGATAGATCTGTGCCGGGACCTAGGATTGAACCCCGGACCCCCAGCACAGAAGTCTGACACCTTACCCCTAGACCACCAGGTCATCCATCTCCCTTTTAATGTTATTTATATATGTATATCATATTAACATATATAACTCTTTGCCTTCCACCCTAAAGATTTAATATTTGACACGACAATTCCTCAATCCTTCCCCTCTCCCACTCCTCCAATTGAAAGAACCTATCCTTATTGCCTGCTGTTGTGTGTGATACATTTTGACGCAAGACTATTGGCCTCGTGCTGTAGGATAGATCGTCAAAGAGGTATGTCGTCAAGCGTCACCCAATCTCTCTTGAAAGGCCTTGTTGCTAGTTCGAATCCTGGGTGGGTCAAAATTTATTGGTTTTATCTTTGTGTTTAAAGCAAATGAGGTCTCCTATGAGAGGTTTGTAGTCCGCTATGAGTGATAAAAGGAACTGCGCTTGTATAAATTATAATATTTGGATCCACACCTGTGCCCACGTGGGCTAAACTACAGCTATAATTGGTTAGTGCTAGCGAGGGGATTTTGGAAGCTTGACAATCAAGTACAGTTCACTTTTCATCATGCTCAAACCATTTCGCATTTCTAGATTAAATTAAAAGCTACTCAACTTCTTGCTTCGACTAACATAATATGGATTAGAACAACTTAATGAAGCTGATAATGACACTAACCTCCTTGACCTTGTTTTTGCTAATTTTCACCACCCCTTAGTAACTCATAACTCTCAATCACTAGTGAATATTAATTTAGCTCATCCATCCTTATTGATTTACCTTGATGTACCTATTGGCACTAAAATTAATGACACTCCCACAACATATATTGACTATGCACGTGGTGATTACCTTAATCTTTACAATGACCTGGCCACTGCTGATTGGTCTTGTGTTTATTCTATTACGGATGTTAATTTGGCTGTAGATAATCTTACCAATTTAGTTCAAAGTAAAATCAAAACGTATATTTCTCAAATTACTATTATCAATTCATCCAAATATCCGAATTGGTGTTCTTCTTCTAATCTTAAATACTATATAAGAAAAAAACAAAAATTTTTTCAAAAAGTTTAAACTAACAAATAATGGTGTATTCTATTCACATTTTTCTCACTTTCGTAAATTTGTTAAAACTACTTTAATTATAGACAGAGCCAATTGGATGAAATCAATAGAAAATAGTATTAAATGCAAATCCAAGTAATTTTGGAAATTTGTTAAAAATAATCGTGTGAATAAAGTTTCCCCGTCCAACCTAGAAATGAATGGCAAGATTATATCAGATCCTTTATTAGTTTCTAATAAGTTTGGGACCTACTTTCAATCTGTTTTATAATTCAGCTATTCCTGTTTTACCCTGCCCCGTTATTGAAACTAGCGCGCCCTTGTATCCATGCCACATTACACCCTTGGATGTTTCTAATGCTATAAAAAAATGGAGCTCTTCTAGATGTGCCGGGACAGATGGAATTCCAAGTCTTATTGTTAAAGGCTGTGCCATCATTTTCAGCCCTTTGTTATCCTATATCTCTAACATTAGCCGGTCAAATGAAACTTCTCCTCTCACATGGAAGCTATCTGTTGTCATACCTATTTATAAAAAAAAGGGTCAAAAACAAATGCTTGTAATTATAAACCAATTTCTCTCTTAAACACTTTCTTCAAAGTATTCGAGAAAATCATATATTAACATATTTTCCATTACCTTAAAAATAAACTTTCAGCTAATCAACATGGCTTTATAAAAAATAAATCTGTCACTAATTTAGTAGAATTTCTTGGGCACATTGCCCCTCAAGTGTCTGCTCAAGGTCAGGTTGATGCTATTTATTTTGACCAAAGTAAGGCATTTAACTTATGTCAGAATAGTATTATTCTCTCTAAACTTGGTAATTTTGGACTTTCTCACTCATATGTAAATTGGTTCAGCAGTTATTTGCATGAAAGATCATTCTATATTAAAATTGATTCACACACCTCAAATATATTTTTAGCCCCCTGTGGCATACCACAGGGCTCTAATTGGTCTTATCTTTAATGTGTTTATTGATGACATTGGTAAATATTTGATCTCATCTGGTTATTTACTCTTTGCTGATGATGTAAAATTATTTAAAATTATCAAATCTATTCCAGATTATATAGATTTACAAAATGATGTAAATGGTATTCTACAATGGTCTTTGAAAAATGTAACGTCTATTAATAAATCTAACACGAAATCTATATTTTTTACTAGGAAAACTAATCTTTTCTTTTTACTTATAAATTGGGCAATGAAAACATAGTTCGCATCCTTTATATTAATGATATTGTTGTTGTCCTGAATAACAAACTTTATTTCCACTATCATGATGACCATGTAATTCCCCAATCATTGAAATTACTTGGACTTATTAAATTTATTACCTCATCATTTAAGAAAGTTGATTGTTTTTTTTAAGTCTGTACTACGCCATGGTTAGATCTAAGTTAGAATATGCTACAGTTGCTTGGAATTCCATTACCTTAACTGACTCTCTTTGGTTGGAAAACGTTCAAAGAAAATTTGTCGCTGCGTGCTATGATAAATTCTTTACTAACAGGATTTATTATGATTATGACAGAATTCGAAACCTCTTAGGGCTCCAAACTCTCTTCTCGCGCATACTTTATTGTGATGCCCTTTTTGTTTTTAATATTTTTAATAGCAAAATTTCTTGCAAATTTGCCCTTGATCATGTAGGCGTTCATATCCCTTCTCGGGCTTCTCCTAATCCAAAATTATTTTTTCTCAATAGTTCTCATAAGGTGAGCCCTATGGTTCGTTGTATCAATAGCGTTAATTCTAGATTTGTTGAATTCGACTTCTATCATAAAAGAAAGCTAAGCTTGGAGAGTTATTTGAAAAAAATCCCATATCAATAATTAATCATGTAGAGGTTCTGCTTATAATATTTAAGTTTACAATATTCTGGTCTATTTTTTGCATATTGTTACTGCTTTTAACCATTCTTTAGTTATTTGTTATTAATGCTATTTTTTATTCTTATCGTTATCAATTGCTATTTTTTTAGTAACCATTCAACAGTATATAAAATTATTTAGCTATTATTGTTTATCTTATTTTCTCATGTAAATATATGTATTTGTAAGGTACTTGTGTACTTTTCAGTGCTGGCCTTTTATAGGTCTTACGACTGTTGGCCAGCACTATAATAAAGGAAATTGAAATTGAAATTGATATTATTATTATTACTAAACAGTTATTGATAATATCTCTCAATAGTGACAGCTGTAGATCACATGAATTGACGTATGAATACTTGAAGGTATCTCTAGTGACTTTCTAGCTCAGAGATAATTTCTATGAAATTTTGGCTGTACTTTTAATGGCGGAGTGAAATATCGTGGCTAAAAACTTTTATTTCCCTTCGTTTCCTCTCTCCCCGCAATCTTACTCCTTGAACAGCCCTATACATTCTTATCAGTCGGAATAAGCTATAAGTTTTATTAAAACTTTGTGGTAAGGTGGCAAAATAAAAAAGAGTAAAGAAGACTGTAGGAAGGAAAGGGTCAAGCTTTACAACTTGTTTAAAACTTTTTTTTTTAAAAAAAAGGGTGAATGTGAAGGTAGTTTGGGGGTTGTGAGGGTTGGGGGTTTGGGGATACGTTCACACGCCTTATCCATCCTTTCTATATCCGCAAATCCTTTCGCCAGTCCTTTTTTCTCCCACTCCTCGGAGCGATTTCCGTGGATTTCATATCTTCTTCCGCACAGTTTGAATGGATGAGGGGGAGGGGCGTGGAGAGGGATAGTAACGGTTCGATTGGAATTAGATCGACATGTCACAGGGAAGAAAAAAAGAAATAAAGAAAAATCTTTGCCTTTGGGTTGATCGTGGCGTCGACCGATTTCTTTATCCGAACAAGATGATATTAAAAAAAAAAGCTCTTATAGGATTGTCTAAGTGTCAAGAGCTGTTGGTTTGTGGTGTTTATTTTTTTTATTTGTTTTTAAAGACTAGTAAAGCTTAGTTTGAAAACCTCGTCATATTTCGCGATTTTTCGGAATTACGTCGGATAGGTCTCATCCTCTCTTAGCTGTCTCCTTGTCGAGGGGGATTAGTTTTAGAAATAGTGTCACCGGGTATAAAGAGTTTATAAAGAAGGGTATTAGTTCATATTCGACTGGGAGACAAGTTCGGAGTTGTTGTAGCGGACACAAGATTACAGGGACGTTGTCAGTTTGAGATGCAGGGCGCGTTCTTATAGGGAAAGGGCTAATTCTTTTCGGGAACTAAATAAAAATAACTTATATATTTAAAAAAAAGATACACCAATGATTTTTAGGTCACATAAAAGTTTTTTATTTGTTTGATAGCCTACTAAACTTACTTTCGACCTGGTTCTTGATTATTTAAAAAAAAGTAGGTTATGGATAAAATAAATAAGTCTTTAAAAACTCATTTATAGATAAAATGACCCCCCTCCTCCCAATCACTCTTTGGCATTTCCTTTCAAAAGGCTTTGATGTTTGGAAAGAGATTTACTATAAAGAAATGTTCATTTCATGTTAAAAGATATGAAAAAGGATAAGGTGTCAGGAAGAGTGAATCGTGTTGCTGCTTTGAACTGTGAGGTGTGGTCTAGCGAACTTGTGTCGGTATGTTTGGCTATTGTTCTCGTACATCGTTCTATGAACTGTCGGTATGTTTGGCTATTGTGTTCGTACATCGTTCTATGAAGTGTCGGTATGTTTGGCTATTGTGCTCGTACATCGTTTAATAAAGTGTCGGTTTGTTTGGCTATTGTTCTCGTACATCGTTCTATGAACTGTCGGTATGTTTGGCTATTGTGTTCGTACATCGTTCTATGAAGTGTCGGTATGTTTGGCTATTGTTCTCGTACATCGTTCTATGAAGTGTAGGTATGTTTGGCTATTATTCTCGTACATCGTTCTATGAAGTGTCGGTATGTTTGGCTATTGTTCTCGTACATCATTCTATGAAGTGTCGGTATGTTTGGCTATTGTGCTCGTACATCATTCTATGAAGTGTCGGTATGTTTGGCTAATGTGTTCGTACATCGTTCTATGAAGTGTCGGTATGTTTGGCTATTGTTCTCCAACATCATTTCTATGAAGTGTCGGTATGTTTGGCTATTGTGCTCGTACATCGTTCTATGAAGTGTCGGTATGTTTGGCTATTGTGCTCGTACATCGTTCTATGAAGTGTCGGTATGTTTGGCTATTGTGCTTGTACATCATTTTATGAAAGTACAGCAGATGCTTTGGTCGATTAAGAAACAAATTAGTTGATTCCCCAGGAACTGTGCTAGAACTTTACGGCCAGTTTTGTTACCAGCAATCTTAACCTAAATACATTATTTTGAAGCTGCGCTGCTTATGAAGGCTGTTTTATCGATGTGATTTATTACCCTCGCTTGACGTCAAGAAGAACCCTGGGGATCGCGAGCCACAACTGGTATAGTGGATGTTACTATTTATTAGCTGATTTATCCAGTTGGTCGGTAGGGGATTCTACGTGAACTTTCCAAACACAGGCTCTATGAACAGGACGTATTACTGTCCCCTTTTTGTTTCAAGAGCTCATATCACAGCCGATTAACCGTGATATCGGATATAAGACTACGCTAGATCAAAGAGCGGTTTTCTGCATGCTTCACTTTACAAACACACATAGTTTTTTTAAATCTAAAATAATTACTTTTCGATCTCGTTGTACTTTTTCAGATGTGGTCAAATGGTCACAATTCCATTGTTTTCTGATTAAGACTCGAGGTTGCCGTACCAAGATGCGACGCCTGGTTCTGTATCAACCTAACTAAACTTGTATCAACCATCCAGGTGAAGGTTGAGTCCGTGTCTAGAAGAATGACGTCACAGTTGCTCCCATCATTGTGCATTAGACGACCCGTGAGATTAGATTAGTTGACACTTTGTGAACACCTCGAATTGTATGAGGCTTTTAAACAGTTGATTAGACCGTCTCTAATGACCATATTCAAGGTCAGGGTCCGTGTCTGACTGGTCAGGGAGACCTACAACAGGTCTCTACTGCCCTAGTGTGGATATTAGTGTCCCGGGTCATGTCCATTACAGAACCAAAATGGTATCATTATATTGGTTTCCCTTTCACTTAGAGGTACATCAACGATGCTGGGCCAGGTCACACCAAGTTGAAATAAGTGTCTGAAAGCTAATACTGGCACTACAGTGCAACCCTGGAAATGCGCCACACTAAAGAATGGGAAATACTGATGGACACGTGTACTAAATGTCAAGCTCATTCATCCAGATTTACCGGTGAAGGGTAGGTCGCTGTTGGATTCTCAACTGGGTGTACTGATTGTTGTTTTTACACTCTCTCTCCCCACAAATGTGGGCACATTTACTCTAAATTATACCTTAAAGTAGTTAAATATCGCCAGGACGGGTGCTGAGATATTTTCGTGGATACTTGACACAGTTTAGAAAACACTTCTTCTTTAAAATTCTCTTTTATTCATTCCTTGAATCCTGCCCTGACAGGACTTGCGAGTCAAATAAAAGCATTAAACGTATCACCAAAACATAAAAAATTGAACCCTAACAAACTCCCCGTTCGGAGCTTCCCTCCGATTCTCGCCCCATTTGACCAGCGTGCATTGTAATCTACCATATTTAAACATGGGGAATGGGGCAGTAATTGTGATATAATTGATGAGCGAATGGGTCGTATATATGTTGGGATTGTGTGTGTGTGTGTTGCATCGTTCGGAAAAATATTTATTTATTGTTCGGTATGACAAAAGGAGACAGGGCTCGTGGTGCTATGAACTAATATATGTTATTTAATGTGGTTGTGCTAATGCAATCTGGCATTCAAGCTGATTTATCTCCCTCTGTGTGTGTGTGTGTGTGTGTGTGTGTGTGTGTGTATGTGTATGTGTCCTGGGTTTCTACCTCATGTGCTTGTTTTAAACCGTACGGATGTATTGCTCAAACCATGGAAGTAACACTTTTTACTGAAATACAGGGCTTTCAACCCATTGGAGTAAAGCCTTTTGTTTGAAATACAGGGCCCTCATACCATTGGAGTAAAGCCTTTGTTTGAAATACAGGGCCCTCATACCATTGGAGTAAAGCCTTCGTTTGAAATACAGGGCCCTCAAACCATTAGAGTAAAGCCTTTGAATGAAATACAGGGCCCTCAAACCATTGGAGTAAAGCCTTTGTTTGAAATACAGGGCTCTCAAACCATCGGAGTAAAGCCTTTGTTTGAAATACAGGGCCCTCAAACCATTAGAGTAAAGCCTTTGATTGAAATACAGGGCCCTCAAACCATTTGGAGTAAAGCCTTTGATTGAAATACAGGGCCCTCAAACCATTGGAGTAAAGCCTTTGATTGAAATACAGGGCCCTCAAACCATTAGAGTAAAGCCTTTGATTGAAATACAGGGCCCTCAAACCATTGGAGTAAAGCTTTTGAATGAAATATATTCGGTCCTACATGTGGGTAGCGAGTTGATATAAATAAGCTTACAATAAAATAAAACTATCTATCAGCATTGGTGGTCATATTGACAAAGGCATCAGTCTCATTGATTTGGTTAACCAGTGACGGGAATGTCGGGATTAAAATATCAGACGTGTGTGTGTGTGTACATGTTTCCTACTGCTCCTCTACCTAAATGCTGATACATTTAGTCTAAATCATACCTTCTTAATTTGTACTTTGTTAGTGTAAATATTTGGACAGCCTGGATGGGTGGTAAGACATGAGGCCCTAGAACTGAAAATGATACAGACAAGTTATACAAGAGGTTAAGTTGTCAACATTATCACCATTTGTTCTTTTGTTGCCTACTTGGGGAATTGAAATCTCATTTACAAAGCGGGTTGCATCTTAACTTGGCGTAGTAAGTACCCTAAGCCGTGCTCCACAGAGCTCTTGGGCTGCTTGCAGCACTAGTAATTAGGATTGCCCTTTTTTTAAATTCAAATCTGAATAAAATATATTTGATAAAGGTGAATCCAGAACAAGTGGTGGTTTCTGTTGGTTTTATACTGGTGATAGTTTACTCTTTTTTTTTAAATGTTCATAATATTAGTGTAAACCGTATGACAACCCCTTCTCTAAGCGCTATCATACTTAGATGTCAATATACGAAATAGAAAGAGAGGGAAGATATGAGCAGTTAACTCTGTGAGGCCTCTTGATTATCTGCTGATAGAACTAACTCTCTTCCACTTACGAGTATATAGACTCATTCCTATTTTCATCCGGGCAGAATTAGTTAGCATTTACCAATATTTTCTTGTTTCCTATTCTAGATATACATTTGCATCCACGGATTGTTTCAATCCATATCCCGGCATGAAGTTTCCTATCGGCCATTTTCGTGAATAAACCAAATAACCTAAGCTGTAGACGATTTTTAAAAAAATTTACAGTAAAACTACTTCAAGATTCAAAAAAGAATCTTGTGGCAATATATGACATTTTTTAGAATTATTTAAAACTTTTATGTTTTTGTTTCTATGTTATATCTTTGAAACTCTCCGAATACAAACTGATTACATCAACTCCAGTTCTTCCCCTCACTACGTGAACCACAGGCCAGACAGGGACATTCACTCTCAACTTAGTGCTCATAAACTGACCATAAAACCTGCCAAAGCTTCTTCTTTCATTTTCGTGACCCGCTGCTCTATTTTTTTTCTTCATGAATCTCTATCCTTCGTATCTCTCTAAATCCACTCCCTTCTCCCTGACTCTTTCATCTCTTCTCTCTATTTGTGGTTTTAAAATCAATTTACATAATTGTCGAGTTACTATTCTGAGTATATAAAGTAATGTCAGTGTGTGTTTTGCAGTGATTGTATTTTTGGCGGGGGGTTAATCAGCCCTGACAGGTCCTGGAGGACGCGACGCTACGTTTCAGATTTCAGCGTGGCTTTTTTTACCATCGCCAACATTAGAGTTAGCTTGCTTGGAGGACATAGAAACTGAAATAGTTACATTCTTACATTCAAAATAAAGATGATGTCTGCATGATTTATAAAATAATGAATCCTTGGTCCGACACTTTTTATAATCTAATGTTTATCAAGAGTATAGAAACTCTACACTAAAAATAAGCTTAAAAGGGAAAGTAACATTTTGAAAACTGAGCCGGATATTTTTTCGATTTGAATTGACTTCTTTTCGGTATAGGGGACTGCTACCTACCCCCAGCTGGAAATTTCAATTATGTCGATATTCTCGAAATGTTTTCCTTCAATAATTCTTTATTTAATTGACAAAGCGTGTTATTGAATTATAAATGGATGATTCGGTGTTTCATCTTAAGGAGCCCTCCTACCGAAGTGCACAGCTTCAGAAATCTCGTTTTATTTAAAAATGGAGGTGTAAAGTATTAAAAGCTTTACTTCTATTATTGAAAAAAAAAATTATAATCCAAAGATACAGTTAGCTTATTTTCAACGACGTTTAACGCGAAATGTTGCAGTTCTGTGATCGAGGTAACCTTCCTTGGCAAATAGTTTTTAAATATGGTTGTAAATATAACGTTTTAGGAAACAAGAGGTATGATCTAGAAATTTTGAACATCAGAACTACTAAATATGAGGAGCGATGCCGTGGTAAGAGAATGTATCTTCAAGTAGACGTAACCTTAAGGTCGTTCCGTGTAATCCTCTGCAAATCTCGTGCTGACAACTAGCGGTCTCTCTCGTCTGTCCGCACCAAACATTGCAGTGACATTCTCCTAGTCCTGCACCCGTGGTTACACCCTCACCCACCCCTTGTCATGTCTACTTGCTCCAGTACGTGAGGCTCATAGGCGCATTCTTGTTTTATTAACATCATTTTTTGTTTGTTTGTTTGTTTGTTTGTCTATCTGATGTTGAGACTGGAGAACAACCGCTAACTATTTAATTGCATTAATTTAGCTTCCAGGGTAAACTAATTGGGTTATTTACCTGCCTCTGTTCCTGTAACTGGTTTGATGTTTTGTTAGTTACTGTGGGAATCCCTCCGTTGGGACTTTATTATTCAATTACGTCTCGAATGTTTTGCGCGAACTACTCGACCTTGATTGCAACCCACCTCTAGGTTCCATTTTTGCTAGTTGACACCGCAGGGGCGCGCTCCTCCACTTGGGAGGGGGGAGAATAGTTGAGAAATAATATATATTACATGAAATGTGAATTACAGAATGACACCGACAGTTATTACGTTGGTCAGCATGTCGCAGAACACCCCAGAGTATGATATGTTAATTAGAAAGTAGGAAATAATCTCAATGGTGTCCCCGTTTTGTTTGGGGGTCAAAGTAAACAATCTTCGCTCCACTAATTAGAGCTTCAAATAAACATTTATATTTCACTTTGACTGACCTTTATTTTCAACTGTAATATTTGAGGTGAAGAAACAATTCCTATAAATCCGGCCTTATGTTCAGCCGGTTATATCATATAGCCTTAGTGAGCCTATAGCTCGGTGGCTTGCGGTACCCTCCCCTACATCTACATCCCGGGTGAAGCTTATAGCTCGGTGGCTTGCGGCACCCTCCCCTATTACATCTACATCCTGGGTGAAGCTTATAGCTCGGTGGCTTGCGGCACCCTCCCCTACATCTACATCCTGGGTGAAGCTTATAGCTCAGTGGCTTGCGGCACCCTCCCCTACATCTACATCCTGGGTGAAGCTTATAGCTCAGTGGCTTGCAGCCCCTCCAGGTTAGTGCTTGATGCAATTGTATGCGTGGCCTGCAACCATTCCTAAGAAGGAGGGTCTGACAGTATTTTTGTTCAGTCATTTTAAAAACATTCCGTTTTCATCAACTACATGGTCTCATACTAGTAGTCACTTTTATGGGGAAAAAATGAAAAAAAAATTAATTCATCTACAGACTTCTCTAAAGTGCCTGAAAATAGTTTAAAATTTGTTCTGTAAAATCAAGAAAACACGGGGAATTTTGTATTAATAAAACAGCGGTCACCCTGCCTCGTCTTAGTTGTCTCACTTTCCCCTCTCACCATTTCTCTCTATTGTATCACTACAATACATCAAACACATGGCTATTTCTTTTTTTCCAAACGAGTAATGGTGTGTAGCCATTTTAACAAATAATAACGTACCAGTTTAGACCACTTGGTATTTAAAGTCTCCCATAAAATAAATTTGATACTGAAAGTCATGCTATATAGCAGGCCCTTTGAACAGTTGTCAGCGTCAATTCCCCTCTTGCTGTATAGTGTTATTATAATAACTACCCTCAATACATCTGGAGCATGACTCACGGTCACTCTGTATAACATACTCCTTTATTGCTATAGTATGAGGGGAGGAAACTATCTACAAGGGAGGGAGGATGGACACTACTTACAAGGGAGGGACGATGGACACTACTTAGAAGGGAGGGACGATGGACACTATTTACAAGGGAGGGACGATGGACACTATTTACAAGGGAGGGAAGATGGACACTAACTACAAGGGAGGGAAGATGGACACTACTTACAAGGGAGGGACGATGTACACTATTTACAAGGGAGGGAAGATGGACACTAACTACAAGGGAGGGAAGATGGACACTACTTACAAGGGAGGGACGATGTACACTATTTACAAGGGAGGGAAGATGGACACTATTTACAAGGGAGGGAAGATGGACACTATTTACAAGGGAGGGAAGATGGACACTATCTACAAGGGAGGGAAGATGGACACTACTTACAAGGGAGGGAAGATGGACACTATTTACAAGGGAGGGAAGATGGACACTATTTACAAGGGAGGGACGATGGACACTACTTACAATGGAGGGAAGATGTAAGCTTGAGTCTCCAACTCAGCTTGAATATTTTATAGAAGATTATTCAAGAATAAATTCCTTGTTAGCATTATTTAAAAATATGTTTAATCTGTTGTTGAGATTGTATAGTAAAATAAGCTTAAGTAATTTTGTATCTAATTCTCTATAGAATTCTTTTGTTCTCTTTGTTATCAAATACCTTGTAAAAAACTTCTTCTATTTTTATGTGTTGGTTGTTCACATATGGCTGATATGCAGTCGACATGTTTGACCAAGGCACAGCCGGTGTGAAAAGCAGACAAGTACAAAATGATAGACAGTAATTATGGATGCCAAATAAAAGAGCTGTCTTAGAAAATTCATTTACTAGACTTTGTTTCTTTACAGTCTGTGAAAAACTTTTTATAGATTTAATTGATAACATATTTTGAGAAAAATATGTTCTCTGGGAAACTCGTTACTTGTTGATGATGTCGATGCCGATTGGTTGTCGTCTCAATGTGTGTACTTGCGCCCTTATTGCAGTAATCCCGGCCGGCCCTATCCACATGGATGAGTCTGGTGTAAGGCAGCTTAGTTTTATGTCTCGTGATGGATATCTGTTGATGGATCTGAGGGAAGGATATGTTTTATTTATATCTATGTTATATTCCTCTCTTCTTGCAGACTACGGAATACCTATCATTTCAGTAGCGATGTGAATGCGAGGAGATCCTCTTTCAGGAGATGTAAAGGAATGCTATTCTTACTACACCGCCAGTTCGGTTGGGTTAGGGGGACGGGACGGTGATAAAAACATGTTTCTACAGCTCATGGGAGTAGAAAATTATGTCTTTTGAATGGCGGAGGGTTTTGGGTCTATTTTATGCCCTACATCTCGCCTCAATACCCTTATTCTTTTTTTTTTCTCTCGTGAGGGTGGCTTCTCTTAATAGTGTTCCAATCATGCCTTGTCACTTTACCGCTACCTGGAAATGTTCTTTATCATTCACGTGAAGGCCTATATTTGTAGTTCCAATCTCTTCATTGTTATTCTGTGTAAACACTGTTGCAGTGTATTATAGACCACATCTCCCATACTTTCCAGATAGCACAGGCACCTGTGAGAAACACTCTCCCGGTATTGAACCCTGGTCACCTCAGATAGATTAAAACACACAACTAATGTACTACTTTCTGTATTTAACGGCGCTACCTGCGTGAATGGAAGTAAATAATACCCTGTCATTGAGCCGTATTAAGGTTATGTTAGTTCTGATGATTCAAAATTACTAAGATATCTTCCACTATCTTAGAACGTTTTGTTGTGTTCAAATATGAATATTAATGTTTGTGGAAGACTAGATCTTTGTTTATAAACATTTACTTTGATTTCAGAACTGAATTTGCCTTGAAAATTAGCTCATTTCATTTTTTAAATATATTTATTTCATTATAAAACTTTAAATGTAAGGTTTTAAATCTTATATTTAGACATCTTCTATCTGTCTTTTGCCGCGACACATATTTTGAAATAACAAACAACTTGTTAAATAACGTGGCATTTCCGGACGTCTTCGATGCGCCTCATTGCTACAGTAGACGGGAACCTTAACGTTTCTTCAACTATCTAGTGAAGCAGGAAAGTAAACAGCATCTAAAAAGGGTTTTATTTGGAGTTTTAAAAAAATGCACATTTGGTTATTGTATATTTATTATGATTTCTCGTTCATCCATTCCATTATGTGAGATAAGTCGAACCAAATGAATGGTCACTTTAACCCGCAACACTCTAGCTAAGTGCAGTTTCAAACTGTACCGCAGAATATAACTTTTTATTTTCCCTGCGAGTGACCGCACATCTTATCCTGTGACTGTCCTTCCTTCCCGCTAAGAAATGTAATATCAATGTGTCTGAGTTTGCTTGGGTCGTCATTGTTGGAGACCCTTTTGGGGGGGGGGGATCTATCTGTATCGCTATATTACCCCCTCCCTTTTTCAAGTGGAGAAGGTACATGACGCACCTTATACCCTTGCAATGTTTCTAGCGCCCATAACTCTTATATTTACTGCCTGGATCTTATTCGCCTGTTCCCCAATTGCCAGTTATTTCCCCACTTCTGTTTTGTTTTTCCATTTCTCTCCTCCCGCCCTTCTGATCCTATACTCGCCCTGTTCCTAATCCCTTCCATTGTATTAGGCACATTTTTTCCCCCGCCTGGAAACGTATAGGAACTGCAGTGGGGGGGAAGGGGTGGAAATCTAAAAGGAGTAAAATGAGTAAAAAAAATTTCTTCAACTTGGAATGCCTTTTTTCCTTTTTTTTTCCCCATCACCTCATAGCCTGCTTCATTTTACCCCTCCCCTCCTTTAGTTCTTCCCCTCCTTANCTTTTTTTTTTTTTGTTCTTCCTTGTATTTTTATTTCTCATACCCTTTGGAAAAAGTTCTCCTTTAACTATTTCCTTGTCATTTTCTTTCTCTTCTTTTTTACGTTTCTTTTTTACTTTGTTCCGTCATTTTAGCGCGAGGCGTGTACGTGGGTTCTTTTGTGGTTGTGTTAACTTTAGAATGGCACTTACTTTTTTTCTCCCCCGTGGAACAAGAAATTTACCTACTTTAAAGAATGTTTTGTCTTTTTTCCACCCCCTTTTTTGGGGGGGAGGTGTCTTGTCTCCTCTACCTTACTGTATCAGCCAATTTCTTTCATCGCTGAACTTATGATACTATTTTTTTTCCCACTTCTATTCTTCTTTTATTCCACCACTAGCGTTCTTTATTACTATAGTTATTTTTATTTTGCGTACATTCTACTTTTTTCTTTACATCGCGCTATTAATTTTTCTTTCCAGTCAATGTTTGCTGAAAAGATTTTCTTACTTCCGGACGATAAGCCACTATTGTAAGAGATTTTTTTTGTTTACATTGTTTGTTTTTTCTTTCTAGTTGAAAGATAAACAAAACCTCCTTTGTCCATGTCTACGTAAATTATCCAGAGGCAACTGGAAGTTTAAAAGTTTCGTCTCTATTATCGGCGCCTGCAACTAATTAATCTATCTCGAAACGTAGCTATCAGCAATTTATGTGTTATGGTAATTCGTAATAGATCTTAATTATATTAATAATATATTGTTGGAACTTAAGCTATGGATTTAATATTTATCTGCTAGTTCATCTTTCTTGATGGATTTGTGTATAGCTATTAAAGTAAAATACGTACATTGTTATTTCATTTTGTCCCAAAGAAACTTAAAAAAAGTTAAAGTGTTAGCGAATATTCTTGGGATATTTACACTTTTTATAAAAGCCAGTGATCATATTGAGTGGATATTGTAAGGTCCTAGAGAGGGTGTTCTGATCATACAGGTAAACATACAGCCTATTGCAAGACGTATTAATAGGTCAAATAAAATATACATGGATCACTTCACGATTATAATATATAAATTATAGATTAATAAAATTTGAATGATATTATTTGATTTTTTTTAGCCGCCTCTATGGTCTAGTGGTCAGAGTTCCTGGATACAGATCCATAAGTCCCAGGTTCGATTCCCGGAACTTACAAAATTAATATGGGATGAAGTGGGTCTGTAACGGGGGTTAAACTCAGACCCGTGAGGACAAATGAGGAGCCACTTTAATAAAGAAGTAGCGGGTCTGATCTATAAACTGAGATTAATGGCCGGAGGGCGCGTTGTGCTGACCTTATGACACCCTCTGTCCGCAAATGTTGGCACTCTCATCGTATAGCTCGTTTGTAGGATCACACTATAGAGCTTATTATTATATTAATTTTTTTATTACCTTTAATGTTAACAGGGTTCTCGTCTATATATGTTCAATTAATAGTTCGCATTACCCGGGCACGGGGTAGTAGTTGAGAGCTCTCCTCCATGGCTTAATTGGTCCATGATGTCACTCAGGCAGAAGAGAAGGTGGAAGCCAATAAAAAATCCTTACTCTGGGAGAAAAGGAGATAGACAGCTTTTTAAAATTTGTTGGAATCTCTTTACTATTAAAAGAACAATTACAAAATGTATAATTTTTTAGCTCCACATTTAGGTAACTGACCTCACAATTTATTTTTTTAAATATATCTATAACATATAAAAGTATAGTTATCACACGAATTATAATAAATAATAATTAATCCATGTGCGGTTCAAAACACACTTCACAAGTGAGGCAAACACTTAGCTGTGTCCATTCACTCGCCAGTCTTGATTTATTAACATCATGATAGTTTATGAAATTGTTATCACTTGCAGAAAGCCTTAGCCATAAATCCCCTGTAAGCTGTGTTTTATAGGACAAGCAAATAGAGAATAAGGTTGCTGGGAATGGTGGTTAACGCAGAACTAACTACCCTGCTGGTTACTACAGATTTAGTTGAACATTAGTCTCTACCATCAGACGGGTAATGGCATTGACTTAGTAATTCCATAAGTTATCAATTTAATCCGGACACCTTGATACTTTTTTTCAATTTATGTATTGTTACAACTAGTTAAATTTGCCTGTCACCATTCCTGTTACCGGATAAAATATAGATGAAGAATTATTCCAAATACAAATTGAATAAATAACGTCAACTCTAACAACTCCTATAATGTTAATAAATCCTTGTTTAAAGTTGCGCATACTACTTTTGATTTGTTAAGAACATTTTATTCTTGTTGTAAACTAGTTTATGCTCTTCGGATTAACATCCAACATTTTACCTTAAGAACCGTACAACTTAAATACACATGTTTACATTGTTTATGAAACAGTGAAAATTTTGGGGATGGTACCTAACAACTTATTTTTAAAAACTTTGTTCGGTTAATCTGTTGAACATGGTAGGTAGTTTTGGGGGGAGGGAGAGATGACGACACGATATAATATTCTAAATATATCAAAAGTTATAAATGTGGCCTTTAACTAAATAAATACATTATTTTATCTTGATAATATATTCTAAAAGGCTTCTTTCAAAATAATTCACTATTAAAACTAGCCGTTTATTTCTTATTTTAAATATCATACGAGAAAATATACTTTATAAGATTCACCTTTGCTTTTGTTATTTGAACTTATTATTTCGTCCCGTTACCACCAATATTTCGTCCCGTCACCACCAAGAGCGCTCCAACGAAGACGTTTGTATCGAAGGCAAGATGGCGCTGCTCCCCTCGAACAGCTGATTGACTGACAACACGTACGCACGCTGGTGGAAAGACGAAGAATCAATTGAAAAAAGGAGGCTGCTGCCCGGATGTAAGGGTTGATTGGAAACATAACGGGGAGGGGGGGGAGGTAAAGCACAAGAATTGGAACTGAGGGAAAGATGGCGAGAAAGAAAATAAAAGTGTCAAGGGTAGAGAAGAAGGCGAAAGAAAAGTAGGAGAGCTACTAAAGACGTTTACTGGACCACAAAGCACGTTTCTTCATCAAGTTGTTTCCTTAAGGTTTTACTTTGTAAAAATATTTGTCTTTGTTTTATCCTATTTTGGAGTAGCAATCATAATGTCTGAACGGGAAACTTTCTTTACTTTCCCGTCAAAACTACTGTTAACTCACTCTACCCCAAATTATAATTCTTGGCTCGTACTGGTTCCTTAAGAACGCATTTAGAAGTAGAAAAATAGTGTCGAGGAAAGAGAAAACAGACATTTTAAATATTTCCAACTTAAAATATTTAGCAAGGGTGTATGTCTGTGAACAAGTCATGAAATTAAATTTGCTGCCCACAAATATTGTAAAAAGAAATTTTTTTTCGCTGTGTCTTAGTAGCTGGTTGAACTATAGTCACAACATAATCACGCTAGTCAAATGAGGATAAGGGAGGTAGAAGTTGAGAGAAATGGTCCCACATTTGCTGGAAGGGAGAGTGGGAAACCATTTAGGAAATATCCTCAGTACAGCTGACCTGGGATTTTAACCCTGATCTCCCCGTCCCCAGCAATCCAGTCTAACACGGGAATGACACGATAGACCAGTGGTTTTCTAACTTCTTAGCCAAGCGGACCCTCTAACTAGGGAATAGCTGATTCGTGGCCCCTTTAATGCAGGGTAAATGGTAAAAAAAATAATCATAACTCTATGGTAGCCTATGTTATAGCGATAAATTAGTCATAATATATTTTTAATGTAAATATAGTTACAATAAAAATGAAAATAAAATAAATGTAAGTATTATATTTGAACATCTTTAGACATAATATTTTTTTTAATAAATGTAAAAAAGAATTACTATAAAAATGAAAAGAAAATATACTATGTATTATATCTCTACATTTATAATTACTGATAATTTATGTGAAGAATAGAAATACTTGTGTGACTTTAGAATATAATTGAAATCTGTATACATTTTAATGACCCATCTTCTTAAATCCCACTCCACACCAAGACGATTTCATTTAACATTTTTTCATACCACAGATAGTAAAAAAAAGCTTGCTCGCACAAATAAGTTGTTGGAAAAGGCATCAAATGTTTCAGTGCTTTTTCTGAAAGTGCTTCGTGCCGGCTGACGAGCGAACTAATATAAAAGCGAATTTCCAAATTCTCTCCTCAAAGATTTGGACACAAAAGGCGTGGCCAACCCCCCACTTTTTAGCCTCCCTTTCTCACCGGGTGGGCCTCTCCATTGTGTTTAGTAGATAACAGCAATTTACACTTTTATAATGTCTATAACTATATAAAGTTATGTCCCGGATTCCCTGGTGGGCCTGGATGATCTCGCGGACCCCACTTAGAGAACCGCTACGATATACCATACTAACACCGATGCGGGTATCACCATTTAAACAGTACAAATACATTACTTTTATCTACATATCCATATTATGTGCATACATTCTCTGATAGGACCATTGTTGATAAATTTGAGAATGAGGGAAATCCAAATTGTTGATATTCTTATGGGTCACTAATAAACAATGTAAGGATTTTTTCTACCTTTTTTGTTCCTCACCCCCCCCCCCCC
>CABFWO010000456.1:0-13856 GCA_902155825.1 Timema genevievae | reverse complement strand
TTTTTTTTTCCTTTTTTGTTCCTCCCCCCCCCCCCCCCCCTCATGTAACACAAAGTGTAAAATTTCAGGGCGTGTTCCCCTGAAATGGGGTGTTTTTATAGCTTTCATCATTGATTGAACTGTAGGAGCCTCCAAGTGCGTTCAAAGGCTCAGAAGCGGATATAACTGGTGACAACGCTACGAGCTGTACATTCCGGTGTAAATCATTTTGAGAACTTGCTGTAATACGTCTGCATTCCGTAGCTATGACGACATTGTCCGTACGCGTTATGTAGGACTGGCATAGGGGAGGGGATTGCGGGTGAAAGGGCTGCGTCTCATTTGATGGTCAAATGAGTGGGTACTTTGCTCCCGACCCTTTTAAAACCTATTATTTCTTGACCTCCCTATGATTGTTATCGTCAAAATGTGGAACATAAAAAGTTGCACAGTATTTCATTGGCTACAATATTCTTTTTAGGGTATGGTTTTTTTTGTAAAACACATTTAAACTGTATTAAACTAAAAATAAAACACCCCATCTTTTATTTTTTTAGATTGGTTATAAACTTCTATTTATATTAATAAATATATTTGGGTTAGTATCAAACTGATAAAAATGTACAAATCAATGATTAAAGGCAAATGATTACTGTCCACTTGTGAAGTTAGTTATTGATCCTCCTAAACAGTCGCGCTCTTCAATTCGATAAACACAGGGTGTAGAGTAGATGCTCTGAAAATGCCCATACACGAGTAAATGTATAAAATGTTTGTCGTGGAAGTCATTATCTCTAAATCCTCTAAAATGAACATCCCGTCCTCTCACCCCTCAAAGACGAGTCTGTTGGAAACCCCTCTTTCTCAGTAAGGTAGCCGAACTTCGCCATCCCCCACTGATCGATAACGTACTCAGAGGTGACGTTCTGTCGCAGGTGGTGGTCCGCCCAGTTGACGAATCATCCATCTATCCTGTTACCCCACACCTCTCCCAAACCGCGTAGAGGTGTGTAAATAGAGGTCCGATCATCTCGTTAGGTTGAACCCAACTAAATGTTCCTCCCTTCCAGTTGATATTAGGGGAGTCTGCGAGCAGTATATGAATATCCTGATTTTACTCAATAGACTCACTTCTGGATGAGAAGCCCTTTCCAGTAGCAATATTGTTAGGTAGACCAATAGTATTACTGCAGTTGATACGTTACACTCGGTAATATCAACACTTGTTGAATATTTGTCAGTCGCACAGTGGAGCAACTAACCAGGACTTTTTTTTCCCCCTTCATTTAAAACTCTCTAGACTAATACCACTAAAAACATTACAGATATTATAAGAACTGATCACCTATGAGAATATTTAAGCTAAATGTAAGTGCTGAGGCAATATTTTATTTATTTTGGCCGGAATATTGTTTTTTTATCATAAAAAACCTGCAATAATACTTAGCTGAAGCAAAGTTCCCTTCCAAGCCAGCTCAACTGTGTCAGCCAAAGTCATGTTAGTCTATAAAAGTTTAATTTGTTGGTACAGCCATGTGTTTATAGAAAGTGCGCGTCCCCTTCTTCTAAAACAAAGAGAACTAGTACGGATGGGTCACGGCTGTACTAACCTGATTACCTTTATAGCGCCAACAAAACTCTAAGCGGATGTTCTTACATTTTTTCAATCATAATTTTACTAATAATTAACTTTTCCGTTCTTAAAACTTAAAATAATACTATTAATACTAATGATTTCCGGGCGTACGTAGAAACGTCAGTAACGGTGACAGTGTTCATAATCCGAATGATTCACTTGTGGGGAGTCTTTGCTCCTTTGGTGGCTTTTGATTCGTTTAGTCTAGTTTTTAATTAGCAGTTTCAAAATCAGTGTTTTAACGGGTTAATACAAGGGATAAGGGTAAGGAGGATGAGTTTAGAAGAAGCTTCACCCTCATTGGCTTGGAGAAAGAGTGAGAAACTCCCCACAATGCATCCATATGAGTTTCTATCAGATATTTACTAAAACTGCTTGATTTTTCTGTGACTTATTAGATGTTTTACTAAAATTGCCTAACGTTCTGTGAAGTATCAGATGTTTAACTAAAACTGCTTGACGTTCTGTGAAGTATCAGATGTTTAACTAAAACTGCTTGACGTTCTGTGAAGTATCAGATGTTTAACTAAAACTGCTTGACGTTCTGTGAAGTATCAGATGTTTAACTAAAACTGCTTGACGTTCTGTGAAGTATCAGATGTTTAACTAAAACTGCTTAACGTTCTGTGAAGTATCAGATGTTTAACTAAAACTGCTTGACGTTCTGTTACGCATCAGATGTTTGTTTGTCTTTCTGTTATGCATCAGATGTTTGTTTGTCTTTCTGTTATGCATCAGATGTTTTACTTAAACCGTTTGTTCTTGAAACAATTATATTTACGTAAGTCAATATCACTTTGGCTAAAATCCCGATGGTTTTAATTAATCATCCACCTGTAATATTCTTTTACCGAAACCGAGACGAATTTTTTTTCAGATGAATAAAATATGTGTAAAATGAAATTCTTGGGTTTTTCCAATATCAGTAAAAAGTAAGAAAACTAACTTAGATATGAGAGCTACATTCCTCATCTCAACTTCAGTAAAAAAAAAAAATCACGGACATAAAGTGAAAACGTCAAGTTTTCCTTTTAAAATTTGAATTGCTTTTTAACTCTTTCATGTTTTTTTAATTAGAAAAATCAATTTCAAAACTTTAAATTATAATTAACTTTGGTTAAAGGAACAAATCATGAATCCCAAAGAATTCCTGTTAGTAGTAAAACTCGTGAGGGAAGCAACATAAAGTAGAAATAAAAATGATAAGATAGAAAAAAATTAGGCCGTATTTTTTTTTTACCTCTATCAAAGTGTCATTACCATTCACGAAATGTGGAGGCATCCAAAAAAAAAGTAAGGGAGGGGGGAGGGGTATGAAGAACCGGAATGCGATAAATTAAATTTTATATGAAACTGGTTGTAACGGTAAAGAATCAAAAAGTTTTGAAACTGTCGACAGGTTTAAAAAAATTGTGTTTTATCAAACCGAGATTAAAAACAGAAAAAAAAAGTTCTACTCTATTCCCTCCCTCATCCATCCATCAACCCCCCCCCCCCTAACCCCACATCCCCTACCCCTCTTATAGCTAGAACGGAAAAGAGGCGTGTGGAATATTATTTTGTATTATTGTCGCACTTTTTTTTAATAAAAAAAATTACTGACGAGCTTGGTTAGTTTTCATACGTGTTTGTCAAAGCTTGGATAATAGAAATTAATGACAAGGGATGTTTATGGCACTATTGTGTGTATGTATATGTATATAAATGTGACAAGGGCTGTGACGATAAAATATGGTGAATATAACGTCATGCACCCTGCCGTGTGACAGGCACGTCACGGTTCCGGTGGGCAGATTCACTTCTCCACCAAAACTCCTCGTCAAGTTGTGATCGTACCGGGACTTAATTGGTGATCACGCGTGGGATCGAACCAATAACAGCTCGCATTGATTTCATCCGACGGGGATGGGACTGGGCCTGTATGCAAGAACGAGGCTGAGTGAAGGAAGCTATACTTTGCTGCATATCAACTCAACTTCTCTTCCACTTCATCTTTTTATTATCAACATCTTTCTTGTATATGAACATTTCTCTCTCAAAATTACGTAAACAGCTTCTAGTTTTTTCCCCCTCCCTCTAACAATTTTTTAGTTTTCGTTTTTAAACTAAATCCCAGCCATAACTAGCCAGTCCTAGAGATCAGGATGTGGAAAAATAAATATAGGAAAAATTAACCGGTATTCACTTGGATACATGATTAAATAAAACACCGCAAAGTGTGAAATTGGAGTACACCCGGTCTAATTTTAGCCTCGGCCCCTCGGTCCGGGGCTCACCACACTATCCATGCGTCCAACCTTTAAAAAATGGTTTTAAAAACGTATTTTTTAAATTAAATCATTTAGAATGATAATCCAGTTGTTACTAATAGCCTGGTCGTTTTATTGAAGTGGTCTGGTTTGAAATAAGGTGAGTTGTCCAATGAGTTGTCGTTGCAGGCTACTAAAGAGCTGCTGTTAGGGTTAGATGAGCTGTTAAC
Organism: Timema genevievae; assembly: GCA_902155825.1. NCBI lineage: Eukaryota > Metazoa > Arthropoda > Insecta > Phasmatodea > Timematidae > Timema > Timema genevievae. The sequence goes on along the minus strand of CABFWO010000456.1, from coordinate 9,762 downwards.
ACTCCCGACTGACGACGGGAGGCTGGAGCTCTCGACTGCATTGGGGATTGCTAATGAGATGACCTCATACTGTTCGCCCGAAGTACAGCTCTTGGAGGACATTAATATAGTTATAAAAATATCAGCGGTCTCGCGCTACACGAGGTTCTCTCTCTCTGCACAGGGTCCGGGTTAGTATCCCTGCTCTCCCCACCATGTATTCACCAACTAATGCACTTTCATTGTATGCCTCGCGACGGAGAAACGTGGCGGCCGCGACTGAAATAAACAGGACAAGCCTTGGCTCCATATTAGTTCATGAGCGTCTGAGACTGGACAAGTCGTCTGCTATTTCCCCCCCTCTCTCACTTTCTCTGGCTCAAGGGGATCCGGGGTGTCCAGTGTTGAGACCTCGACTATGCTCAACATCTTCTATGATTGAATGCCTCGAGCGCCAACCAATCATTTCCGAGATACCGGTTTGAGTCCTTGTTTGGACGGAGTGTACTCTTCGTCTACCCTGTAAGGTGGCGAGCTTACCCTGGCGCCAAACCAGTACGAGACACGATTGATTCGAGAAAAAGGTTCTTCTAGCCACTGAGGCACTTTTCCCATTCTCGGTAATGCAAGTAATACCACGCTCGACAAGTCTTGAGTCTCATCCATTGTTATTTGATAGTTACATAAAGATTGGTACTCAAATTTGGACTAAATATACCGATATGTTTTTATCGAGCGGTTTCTCGCACTCCTCTCACACAAATGCGGTTACACCAAATCTAAATTCTGACCTCCCCATCGCTACATCGTTATATGATGATAGACTGAATGGGTATACCTGTCTCTTCCACATTGGGTATGCGATCTGCAGTAAGCTGATATGTTTCATATAGAGTGGTTAGCAAGTAAAAAAAAACTGTTTTACAGCAACCTTGTTAAACCCATTACTCGTCCAATCGATGTGGGTTTCGGTGATCTTAGTCTGATTTCAGGGTGTATACCTAAAAACGAATACAGCCAGTCTTTTCCAGCTAGTTGTTTAACTTTATTAAATCTGTTAGGGATTTTATTGGTTTTTGCTAATTCAAAGGCAAGACCACGAATTTCGGTTAAAGTCAAGCCAAACAATCTGCTTTCCATGAGTAAAATATGCTCTAAAAGTTATTTTTCTTGATCCTTGATGAAAACAGGTTTGTGTCGGCCCATACCTAAAAATATATATAAATATTTCTTTAAAAAGCCCACTAAATTCCAGCCTATAGATGCTAGAAAACTAATATTTATTAAAAATATTTTTTTTCAATAATGTTCCTAATGTTTTTTATTTAATTTTCTGATGTTTATTACCTTTTTTACTATCATCCCTGTTTCCATCTCTAGCTTTTATACTCGTTCTTCAAGGGTTGATTGAGGAATATTAAATGCTTTTGCGGCTTTGTAATAGCCCATTTTACCACTAATAACTTCTGCTATAGCATTCCTCATGCTATCTTCAGACCACGACTGTCGAGTGGAAGTGCGAATGTAGTTTCTTGGCATGGTTGCTTTTTTTTAACAAACCTATACAAAAACAAGTTAAAAGGAGCATAGTTAACCATATATGTTTGCTATCTTTATTTTACTTATGTTAAGACTGTGGTCAAACTCTCTGGCAAATTAATAGATGTATCAATAAATAAAATTTTGCTTTATCTTAAAAACATATATAAATAGTGTATTATAAACAATTTTAATAATAATAATAATATAGAAATATAAAAATATAAACTCTACAAACAAATTATTCACGAGGTGAAACCGAATAGTACCCGGTCTTACCCCGCGCATTGCTACCTTCTTTTTTTTACCCCACAGTGAGACTTTAAACAAAATGGTGATAAATTCCTATTTGGCGACCAAAATATTTTAAATGAATATATGGATATACTCTAAGCTAACGCATTAGTAGGATCAATACTTACTTTTATAGATTCATTGCTGAATAAAACTGTCAAAGATTTGCACAAATAGTATATTACACTTTAATAAAAGCACAGAAAAACTACTTTATTTATTCAAGAAAATAACAGTGATTTTCGGGCGCACTTTAAACATGTATACTAACGGGCTGAAACTAGACAATAACTTGGCATAATTTCCGCTAGGTGTCACCACTATTCACGGAGAAAAACCCACTTACCAGTTTTACCCACCCACCCAGTTTTGTACAAATCTCCCCTACGTTGCAGCTGATATTTACGCTTGTTTTGATAGGAAGTGACAAATGAAAGGATCTATTTTCCTACCTGAATCCTAGTACAGTTGTAGGATTTTAGTAGGACTAAGGATCTTTCATTCATTCTTTCCTACTCAAATCAAGGTAAACCTGGATATCCATAATGGTCAGTTATCTATCATCGTTTTACACACATTTCACCAACTGCTGACTTGATCTAGAACCATCTCGGAGATACGATCGTATGACCCCACACGAACAAGTTACTCAATGCAGTTACTTCTTATTGGACTGTTCCAGAACATCAAGCGTTCGTCACACGGCTCATTTCAAAATAAACGGTACACACTTTCTTATAAAATATTTTATAGTTTGAAACAAACTTTTCATTAACTGGTGATCAAAGTAAATTAGAAATATCATAAGATGCCAGTTTGATTTACTCTCTTCTCAGAGCTGTCAGAGGAAGAATTTATTTACTTTTATTTTGATTCTCATGGAAGGGAAAATTCTCATGTGAAATGTTTTGTTAGAACATGTTTGCAACCATAAGAAAACGTCAAATGGTCCTTGGTTCTTTAAAATATATTGGGGTGAATTTGTGACAACAGTACTTGGGGAGAGGAAATATTAGATATTTTTAGTTACATTTAGTCGATTCATTGTTCTTTTTAAGTATCTTACAGTAAAAGAGTTATATTGAAGACAATATAAAAAAGATAAATAGGTCTGAACTAAAACGAGAGAGGATGCTACAATCCTTAGGGGAAGGACCCTTTAAAAAGTTTTTAGTTATAAAAAATATAGGAGTGGGATGATAATAGAAGGTGTATAGTAGATACGAAACAAAACGAACCAGACGGGGGTTGGGGTTTAAATAAAAATGTTATTGGTGAAGTAGTTTGCTTTAGAGTTCTCATTAATTTGTAAAATGACAGTTCAGAATAAGAAGAGAGAAAAAAAGTCAAGCAGGAAACAAAAAAATACATTTAACTGTCAAAACTTTTACCGAATTTTCGTATAGAGGGGAGAAAAGAAGCATTTGAGAAAGGAGGGGGAAAAAAAGGGGGGGGGGGGATTTGTAATAGGTTTTCTTTCCTTCGACAACCCGGTTTTGAAATCAATGAAATTCCAATTTAAAGCTGCATGTTATTAGCAGAAGACATTTTCTACGTAAAGCTTTTATAAATTCTGATAAAAATTAGTTTTAATGAATTTTATTATTAGGAGTTATTTTGACATTTTTAATTAACTATCATCAAAAGAAAATCGACCATCCCTAAGATAATTTCATGCCTAACAATTTTTACAGTAAGAGCCAATATTGGGATGAACTAAACTCTATTTAATTTGAAAGTGTGGACTAAAGAGAATTATGATTTACCTAGTAGGCTTATATATTGTTTAGCTACACGTCTCACTACCAATCAGTGCTATCCACATATTTACACTAATAGGATTAGAGAGCAAGAAGGATGAATTTAAAGGAAATGTACCCGAATTCGTGTGAATATAGCAGTGAGCCTCCTTGTTAAGTGTGTTTATAAATCACATAATTGAAGTATTTCGATACAATATAGAGGTTAAAATAAGATCCAAGTGAATCCTACCTGAGATATTGCAAATATCGCGCCAATATTAATAGCTAAATGATGACCTTGGTATTGAAACATCTATAGATCTCAATTGTCTGGGTTCACATCCCAAATTCCCGTGCTTAATTCTCGATACAAGTGCCACCATTCTTTCAACTAAAAACTCCGCAACGATCTCATCAAAGTCTCTTAGCTGAATATGTTTTTATAAAGTGATTATTTCCGTGTTATGTTTTGAATCCAAACCACTCCACTCCAGCTGATGTCGCAGTCACATCCGTGGTACCACGCAGCCCCTGGTCTATCTGCAGGTGTAGGAAACTCCGAGGTTTCTCCTCAGGTCCTAATTAGGGCAGGTCCGGTCCTTGAGATACTATAATAGCACACTTTCATCAGAGAACACAGGTTATCTGTGTGACGTACATCTACAACCATATGTGGGGCCTTGCTTTGCTTTTACGTTAAAACTATCTTTTAGGAGACTTCTGAAGTTATGGAGGTTGACTTTAGGTAAAAATAACCCTTGTGCGACTCCGAGGCACACCTAAAAGAATGCAACACTCGTAATAGGCTTCTGATTCCTTTCGATGAGTTCAAGTGTTTTAATCTACTAATTTTTTTTCCCCCTGCTTCGCATCTTACTAACCGTCCGAGCTTTCCAAATATTTACAGTAATTGGGTTGGGATGAAGGTAGAAATTAGATTAAATTAACTTGCATTAGTGCGGAGGAAGGGAAACACTTTACTCCCATTAGTTCAACCAGTTAAAATACGAACTCTGATCTCTAGGTTAGTGTCAAACTACCATACAAGACAATATTGATACCATTGGGATGCCATGGCTAGCAGTATAGCACAGTCGAGGTGTTGGAAGTAGACCCACATGTACCCAGTGAGCCGTGGCTAGCAGTATAGCACAGTCGAGGTGTTGCAAGTAGACCCACATGTACCCATTGGGCCGTGGCTAGCAGTATAGCACAGTCGAGGTGTTGGAAGTAGACCCACATGCACCCAGTGGGCCGTGGCTAGCAGTATAACACAGTCGAGGTGTTGCAAGTAGACCCACATGTACCCAGTGAGCCGTGGCTAGCAGTATAGCACAGTCGAGGTGTTGCAAGTAGACCCACATGTACCCAGTGAGCCATGGCTAGCAGTATAGCACAGTCGAGGTGTTGCAAGTAGACCCACATGTACCCAGTGAGCCGTGGCAAGCAGTATAGCACAGTCGAGGTGTTGCAAGTAGACCCACATGTACCCAGTGAGCCATGGCTAGCAGTATAACACAGTCGAGGTGTTGCAAGTAGACCCACATGTACCCATTGGGCCGTGGCTAGCAGTATAGCACAGTCGAGGTGTTGTAAGTAGACCCATATGTACCCATTGGGTCGTGGCTAGCAGTATAGCACAGTCGAGGTGTTGGAAGTAGACCTACATGTACCCAGTGAGCCATGGCTAGCAGTATAGCACAGTCGAGGTGTTATAAGTAGACCCACATGTACCCAGTGAGCCATGGCTAGCAGTATAGCACAGTCGAGGTGTTATAAGTAGACCCACATGTACCCATTGGGTCGTGGCTAGCAGTATAGCACAGTCGAGGTGTTGCAAGTAGACCCACATGTACCCATTGGGCCGTATGCTCTTTCCCATGACTCCACCCCTGCTCAGACATGCATTGTTGTTCACCACCACCTTGGAGCAATAGTGCTCCAACTACAGACAATCATTGCCTCATACGTGTACACTCTCGTGCAAAAGTAATTTTCTGAGGTGCTATAAAATCTTCTAGAAAATGAACGAAGCTGGCCAATAACGGACATATGGATCAAACCTCGGACCTTTGGCTTAGTATGCCAATGCTCAAACCAGTGAGCTATTAAGGAGTCGTCGATTGCCCAGGGCCATTCTTCCTTCATGTTTCAAGGCAGAGTCTGTGATGGACGTCGGATATCGTTGGCTACATATGTTTGATCAATTAATATCACGAGTTATCAGATAACGCAGCCATATTTAACTCGGGTTGGTTTTATCCTGCCAGTAGTACAATGACAAATGTACACAAGTAGGTACTAAGCTAAGGCTCCCGGGTTCGATTACATTGTCCAGGTGACATTCTTCAAATCAAACATCATATATGCGGCTATAACCGTAACTAACAATTATAATAGATTAGCTATTGAGTCCATTAATTATGTCAGATATGTGTGTATAATATTATATATAGCCTATACACACTCTATGCTCCAAATTTGCTACGTTGTTATACGCGTATTATATAGGATTTTTCTTTAATGTATAAAAATTATTTATGTTGATGGAAATAAATAAAGCCTGCTATAAATTTACCCTAGCCCTCGTTTGTATTTAGCATATTTTTTTCTTACCAGAACTAATGATGGGGTAGTTATAAATCTACATGCTATTATTCTATCAATGCATCCCTTTGAAAATCTAGTTTCTCTCTCGTATTTCTTTTTTTTAAGCAAACACTATTTGCAAAAGTACTGAACTAGTTTGAAAAATTGTTTGTTTAAGAATATATATCAACATCAGTTTATATAATACATTGGTAACTATTTGATTAATTTGAACGTTTTAGAGAGAATTTCACGCGTTCTTACCTTAACTGATTGGTCATATATGCACTTAAATGATTCATACATACGGTAATGGGAACCACTTGGTTCGAGGAATACAGGTCTGATCTCGTCTGTACAAGTCTAAATTATTTACAAGACTTGCACTTCCTAGAAGAAAAACTGTACTTTTATTGGACAGGTTGGTAAATACTTATGTGAAGAAGTGTTATATGTACACCTCCAGACATTGAAACGGAGAGGTAGAGGAAGAAGTGTTGTATGTACACCTCCAGACATTGAAACGGAGAGGTAGAGGAAGAAGTGTTGTTTGTACACCTCCAGACATTGAAACGGAGAGGTAGAGGAAGAAGTGTTGTTTGTACTACCTCCAGACATTGAAACGGAGAGGTAGAGGGAAGAAGTGTTGTTTGTACACCTCCAGACATTGAAACGGAGAGGTAGAGGAAGAAATGTTGTATGTGCCCTCTCTCTGGGTAAGGCTACTACCTTTCAGGGTAAATGAAGTTTAGCCTATACACTCGCAAATATTGAAATTAAGGACCACCTAAAAATTGTGACTTGATAATTTTAGATTCAATTTTTGTACTACCTATTCAATGAATATCACAAAATACGGTGTGTGATATAACCTTTTGGTAAACCTTCATTATTTGGGCTAAATACTCATGCGCTAGACTTGTCCTAACGATCCCCACCCCATTCTTTATGAACCCTCGTCTCCCCCAAATATTATTTCTAAAATGTTAGTAGCTAAACAAATATTATAAAACATTACGCTTAGGTGATATTTAAAAAGGCCTATTTGTTCTTCCATCCTTGTGACCAAGTAATGCAGAGGGAGCTGCGGGGGTAGGGGGATCTTGCTGACTTGGCCATCATCAGCAATTGTCGAGTGTGCCAAGGCGTCAGTCTCACATTTCACTTGAGGGAATATGACTGAGGTCGAGGCTCGAAATCACCACCGGAGGCGATTTTACTAAATAGTTTGATATTTGGTTTTCCTATTATCAAACTTAGGGGTCGTCCATAAACCATGCAACGCTTTTTTCTTACCTTCTTAGCCCCCTCCCCCCATGTAACACCGTGTAGACATTTAGCCTAGCGCCCCGCCCCTCCCCCCCTCACGTGTTACGTAGCTTTTCTCAACAAGAATAAAAGTACTTTTTTCATAGGGAAGTTTTGTGATATTAAAGGAGGGATTCAGATTTAATACTTCTTTAAATCCATTTTAAATCCTGAATATAAATTATTTCAGAGAGTATTATTATTTATACAGACATAAAGACGTCAAGCTATAATTCCTCAGGTTCATGAGGGAAAACCTCTGCTATATTTATATTATGGATGCCAGGTTTGCGATCTTAGTAAGAACAAGACGCCGCGGCACTAGTGTGTGCCGAGTAGGATGGCCCTTTTTTTATAGTGGCGCTACATGATGGATGTTCAAGTGCCCACATACTATGCTTGACAATGGGGGAAGACATCTTTCTTAATATTGTGAACTTTTTTTGATAGTCATATTCTCATTATATAGAGAGCTAACTAAACGATTCAAGGCATACAACTTTTTCTAAATTATATTTTGGATTAATCTACAATTTTACTTTAGTTAACTTATCAATTCCTAGACTCATGTTTCGTCCCAACATCGATCTTGGATCCTGGCTTCACTCTCGAAAAAAGACTAGATGGCCAATGTAGCGGAGATTGGGGTTCGAATACCGGTCGGGTGTACTCAGAGTGGCTTTTCCTAAACTGTTTTATATTCTCTCTCCAAGTTAATGAGGGTAGATTACCTTTAAAATTCTACCTTCCTAATTTCTACTCCATTAGATAAATATAATAAAAAATAACCAGAATAACTACAATTTGACTTTAACACCCTACAAAATGTATACTAAAAAGGTCTAAATTTTAAAGAAAATCTACCAGCATTTGAATGGAGGGAGAGTGGGAAACCATTTAGGAAAAGAAACCCTCAGTAGATCTGATTGCCAATCGAATCTCGTCTCCCCAACATTGGCCGTCTAGTCTACTGAGAGAATGACTATTTAGACAATGCAGCCACCATAACGTATGTATAACAGTTGCATTTATATACATACACATTAGATTTATCAGAAGGGAAAAGGTATAGGCTTAAATACACCTACCTTTTGTGAATAATTAATGATATTTGAAGCTTTACTTTTCATAACATGCTGCTGGTATGAAGAAATAACACTATTGATGGACTCTTCAAACTTGCCTTGAGATAAATTCTGTTCTTTTGCTTCTTTCCATGTGACTACAACATCTTTTTGAGACTCTTACACTTTTTTTTTCTTTCTGGATATCGCTTTAAATACGCGAGCAATGAACAAGTCTCCTTTTTTTAAAGAAATTAATTTTGTTTTTGTACAAACACAAGCGATTATTCACCCACCCTCCGCCCCCCTAAAAGCGGTACGTGGTTTATGGACGACCCCTTACTAATGCGGACAGGCCATGTTGGATTCTGATAGTAAGTAACGTTTAGAAAATACAAACATGTGTTTTACTGTAAACATTAGTAACGTTTTACTATATTATTATTATTATTATTATTATTATTTTATATAGGTAGTAATAATATACATCCAAAGTATCTGGCAGCTACAGACCACATGACTTGACGTATGAATACGTTAAAGTGATTCAAATAACTTTTCTGAAAACTGAAATGTATAAATGAGTCTTATAATTTCTCAAACAAATAAAATGTATTTGGGAGCTTTTAACCTAACAAAAATGGATGGGATGTATAGGTTAGATTTAATTGAAATTTCCCGATAGATGAATCTGTGTCTGAATAAACCTTTTGACTGCAACCCTCCTTCCCTTCTCCCCCCCGGGCAATATCTCGCCCACAATACGACCGAGCATTTCCAATCGCACATGCAAGCTTACAATTCTGATGATATTTTAAGGACATTTATTTTCTAAATATCTAGTTAAGAGAGCGGACATATAAAGGTAATTGCACAGTTCACTTGAATGTATTTATATGGCTAATTAAATAATTGCATTGTTATAATTGGTATGGGACATGGTTTGCAAACCCAATTGAATTCTACCAAGTTAATTGTCGCCCTGAACAAAGCCAAGGTAGAGTGTGGAAGATTTGTTGATGCGCTACAGTGCGGGCTAGCCGCCTCTCTTACTGTTTGTGGGCGACAATAATGGCGGGAACGGTGGCAACGATTACTGGCCTCGGCTTCCGCCAACTTCCTGATTCTCACGGGCCAGGCTGGTGCAACAACAACATATCTCACTACCTTCTAGACTGTACTGCGCACAACCTCTTCACCTGTACTGCGCACAACCTCTTCACCTGTACTGCGCACAACCTCTTCAA
>CABFWO010000455.1:257448-317154 GCA_902155825.1 Timema genevievae | reverse complement strand
GGGGAGGGGGGGTTTGTTGGTGGGTTGTTTCGAGGTAGGAGGAGAAATATATATAAATATATATATATAGCGTGTTTTTTTTTCTGGAGAAGCTTTACTTCTATTTCTTTGCAAAAATTAATTTACAAACCGGCGAGACTATTTTTTTTTCCGAATTTAAAGTGAGTTAGTAATCTTTCCCTTTTGTGATTCTCATTGTAATCTTCAGCCCCACCTCACCCCCCCTCAAGGGGAAGTAAATTTTGTTATAAAAAATTCCGAAATGATTACACACTCTCTTTTTTTTAAAAGGATTTGTCATAGACGTGTAAGTATTGGATATTTTAAAAACACGTTAAAAACAATTAAAGCTACAACTTGTTAACATTAAAATAACTGATAAATAGTCAGGCTTTTTTTTTATTGTTTTTAAATATGAACTCCTTTTTCACCTTTTTTCCATTAAGTGCCTCTGGTTTAAATCCCAGCTGGAGGAAACTTTTGAGGCCTACGTAATGAGAGTGAACATACCGAATTTGTGTGTTAGAATACAGTAGGGCCCCCGTTTCCACTGATTCATTATCTGCGAATTCAGTATTCATGGTTTCAAATATCCGCAGTGACCAATATAATTTTAAGAACATGTTTATACGTACTAAGTACCATGTGTATAAAATTAAAATATATTTATCTACTAGGGAATACTTTATTTACTTCACCCCAAAAAAGTTATGTTATGAATACTTAATTTAATTTACATTTTTCTCATCACACTTTTTTTTGTTACACTGCATCTTACTACCTGTTCAGTTTGTACGAATATATGATAATTACTCTTATAGGGTATGGATGAGTATAGTAGCATTTTAGTAGTTCACTCGCATTTGCGTGGAGAGAGAATGGGAAAACATTTTGGTAAAACCACACTCATTATATCCGACAGAGATTCGAACCCCTATCTCCCCATTATCAGCGGGGATAGTTGAACATAAGTGTGACGACTTAGACCGTTGAGCATCTGGAGTGGTTTGGATAGAGTTGGATTTGCTGAAGGATTGCTATATTTTAAAACTTATTAGTGGTGATTACACATAACTGTATTTTACTGGGGTCAATGTTTTCTGCCTCGTCTCTATCCCACTGTGGCTCCCGCGCATGCGTACAGAAGTTAGACACACTCCACCGAGAGCTCACAAAGAGTTCTTAAATTAATTACTCCGCAGTGAGAAACATTAAAGTTTAAATTAACCGGAAGACTTTGCCGAACGGAAGTAATGGAAAGTCTATCTGGCAGATATCTTATGTGTTTACGGCCAAAAGCCAATTAGTGAGTGAGTTTGGTAATTGGCTGTCCGGTGAACTTAATACTTGTACCCATCGCGGTTTTATTTGTCCCTTCTACTGCCCCCTCCTCCCACTTAACATTTACAAACTTAAAAGAGTTCAGTCCTATGACTCAAATAATCATCAGAGTTGTTTAAAAATATTATTTATAGTTTTTAATAAATAATCAACCTAAAAAAAACTTTAAAATATAGAAAGGTTTGACAAGATTACCTAGAAAAAATTAGTTATCTTTAAAAATAAATTTTTCCTTTGAAACGCGTTTAAAAAAAATTAAGATAAAAGTTAATTTCTCTATGGCATTATGAGCTCGAAATATCATTGTTGCACTTAAAAAAATGCCCTATCTTGAGCTAGTTCTATACAATTCCTTCAGATAAAACACCATTCGAAGGTATCTTTGACTTATTTTGAAATAGTCAGATGTACATATGTATGCAGGACATACACAGTGTTATAATATTCTTCCATATATACTTGTGAAATTTAATAAAAAAAACTTAACCAAAAACACTGAAGCTCCTCACATTTTTATAGTGCTAGCATGTAATTCCATTATTAAAACATTTTAGACAAAACCCTATCCAAAAATAATTTAAGTATGTGAATGTCAATGTATTCTCTTAGTAAATTTAACTATTTAATTCTGTAAGGAATGTAACTAAATTTTCCAACAAAATGAGCTAACAATAATATAAAAACGCATATCAAGTAATTTTAAATTTAACATTTTTCAAGCAATTGATCGTCTCCACAAGGGGTAATTTTATTTTTACATGCATGTGAAACTCGTGAACAACTGTCACTCTCAGAATATAATGTAGGATACTATTGAATATAGTAATGATTTATTTCTGTCTAACTTGTTCAACAAGGAAAAATATCAACTTCAAATCTAAGGTTAATGGGAGATAAACTATATTCAAACTAATTCAAACTAATTCAAAGATAGATCTTAGCACCGTAGTAAAGATAATAACATGGAGGGAGGTCTACTGTTTACAGAACTACTAGTTTTATAAGCGTTATCTTTCTTTAATTGAATATTAATTTCAAATATTTGCTACACTCACAAATATGCTATTAAACTGTTTCAGTGCTGACTCCGGTAATTAATCAATACTGTTTTAATGTTGCACTTAATATTAACAACCAAGGTAAGAAGGTTAGATTGATTTAAAATCTTGAAGGTACTCACATCTTTGGTGAAGTATCTTTCTATCTTCATCCCTCGCACGCAGCTATCCTTCCATTAGTTACCCTGGAACAAATCAGAAATGTCTTATTAGAAGAGACAAGTTGGAAGTTTCGTCTGTAAAATCTTATTAAGGAAAGTTTTTATCAAGACTAGTATTGTGTGTATTCATTTCCATATAATACACCCCCTCTCTCTACTACATCGGTAAATTAGATTCTCTCGCAACGCAAGACGCTAACTTTCCTGTACTAGTTTGACAAGCAAGTTTATTTCATTCTGTCTTTGACGTAACAAAAGTTAGGTTTATTTTGCTATTATTTGACGAGTTATTTAAATTGAGAGCTTTCTATCACACTTTATATCGGGTTTCACCTTTCAAGTAAATAATAAATTAACCGTTTGACATCTTATCTCAGTCGATAGACTATCATACTAATGAGTTAAAGAGTTCCGGGTTCAATTCCCAACACGGACAGGAATTTATAATGTGTGAAATTAGTGTTTCCCCTTTCACAATGATGGTTTTGTTGGTCGGGTGGTCTGGGTGTTGAGTCTGTTCTGGATTTAAGATAGTTTATATTGTAGTGTACATAAAAACAAGTCGTTCAGAAAATTAATATTTACATTTATATTAATCCTAGCCATAGACAAATTCTCACATCGGTGGGCACGTGGACTAGACGTTTAACTATTCTGGTTTAGGTTCGAATCTCAGACAGGTCTAACTAAGTCCATGATTTTTCTATAAAAATGTGGGAAAGAATGTTTTATAAATTTTTTCCTTCCTTTTCCCTACTTCATAAACATAATTAAATGGACATTAAGATGTATGGATCGTAGGACAATTTTTCATTTATATTTGGGTGTTAAATAATATCTGTCCAGATAATTTGTAGTACTTATCAATAAGATAGAAAGCTGAAATTTGGTGAAATTATTGAGGAAGCATTCAATAATTGTTCAAATTGTTCAAACTTTAAATATGATCAAAAATAAAAACTATGAAAATAAAAATCTATATTAATAAAATTCTAATGGTGTATATATATATATACATATATATATGTATGCATTTCTGTCCAGACATTTTCTAGTAGCCTACTTCTCAATGAGATATAAAACGGCATTTTGGTGAAACTATAGAAGAACCACCCCAGAGTTGCGCAAAATTTTTCAATAATCTGATTAAAAATATTTAAAAAATAAATACATGCTTTACTTAATCATTTTAATTGGTTGACATGTTATTTGCATTTCAAAAACAAGGAGAACCTAGAATATAAATTCCAATCTCAAATCCAAAAAGAAATTAAATATTATAATACAGTGAGCTATGTTTATGGTTTGGTTGCTTTGTATTCATATTAGTTGGCACAAATTGTTTGGTTGGTCAAAGAAAGTCTTACAGGTAACGTTAAACATAAATTTATTTAAATTGAGCTTATATTTACATAGCCAAGATATGTATTCATACAAACCGATAAATTTCTAATTTAAATACAGCTAATACTTCAGAGTAATAAAATGGCATATCCTTATAAACAAAACTAATATTTCCTTTAATGGATCTACAGATTGCAGATTCTTTTTTTTAGGTTGAGTAATATCGATAGGCTTAAAAAAACTGGTAGTATTTATAAAAAGATACTGAAGGATGGGATATTTTCAAATTTTATGCCTGTCAGGGCGAAATAAAAAGTAGTAACAGACAACTTTGTAGGTAATTACATCAATGCCTGACACCTTAGAATACTCGATAACGTGTCTGTTTACGAGGCTTAGGCTCAAGGGATCGATTCTTGACATGATCGAAAAATTTGCCATTAGTTAAATGGGGGTTTTCCCTTTCACAGTGATGAATTAACGGTCAAGGGTCTGGATGCTGTGTCTGTTCAGGATCTAAGTTGTTTAATAATACGTGTGTTGATATAAAAAGTCAGTTCAGAAAGTGCACGTTTAATACTAAAAATAAATGAAAAAAAGCTATATATTTTTTTGTGAGAGCTAATTTGAATCTTAACTTTTTGTATACATCTTCTTACATTTAAATTAAATAAGATTGCATTTCGGCGAGATTTTATCAAACAGTTTCAAGTCAATATTTTAAATTCTTAAGAAATATATACAATAGTACAATTTAAAAATTTGAGAAATTTTACAAAAAAAAATAATTCTAACTTATTTATGAATAAATATAGTCAGTAAGTATTAATCTAAAGATAAGTTTAATAAACGATTCGTCAAAAGGTAAATATTCTCCCCAAACTGTTTGCCTGTTAAAATATAAAGGTTAAAAAGGATATCGACCAATAAAAAGGATTTGATGGTCGTTGAAAAGAGGATTTGTTTCAAATCTAAATGTAGGTAGCAGAAACTAAGATGACTGTCTTGTAAGACTGCTGAGCTAGAAATCTTTGCCAGAAATCAATGATGCCAATTCAATGCCTTTGCCGTGCCTGAAGGCTTTTTTTTTTTTTTTACAAGGAATNGGATTTGATGGTCGTTGAAAAGAGGATTTGTTTCAAATCTAAATGTAGGTAGCAGAAACTAAGATGACTGTCTTGTAAGACTGCTGAGCTAGAAATCTTTGCCAGAAATCAATGATGCCAATTCAATGCCTTTGCCGTGCCTGAAGGCTTTTTTTTTTTTTTTACAAGGAATACTTTACAAGACTCAAGACTTTCCCTTCGGCACAAAGATTCTCACTCGACTCTTAGACTTTATTCTGGTCCGTTACCTACATATTTCAGATACAATTTTTACTCTTTCTATGTTACTTTTTTTTTGTAAAAAAAATCATTTTTGAGAGTCTTTTTTTTTTTCACGTCGTCCCTAGTTAAGCACGAACGCGATTAAAAAAAATATATTTCGTTACGTTTTCGTGTGAAAAAAAAAGATTCAGAACGGATGACAGGTTTGTCTAATGAGTAGTCTGTTCTAATAAACTATTGACCCCTTTCATTTGTTACTGATGTTACGTAGATATTTTATTTTCTGTCCCCGCATCTTAGTACCCGTTCGGGTTGTACGCAAATGAACTAACCGGGAGCATGGTCTAACACTCTAAGGCAGTGTTTCTTAAACTCTTTACAGTCGCATACACCTTTTTGGGTCATTACCTAACCAACATACACCTTTTATCTCTTAATAATTAAAAAATAGTGAACATATATCTGCTATCTTGTAAATAGTATCAAAAACGGCCTTTTAAAGTTTACTAAAATTATATCGATCGTTCCAAATTTTAGATTAAATATATGTGAAAAAATTAAACAAAGTCGGGACAGAAGGAATGAAATACTTGTAAAGTCCGTAACATTTCGTCAAAATATGTGCTAATTTGTTTAGCAGACTCACTTTTATTCATAACTATTTAATTCATTAATAAAACTCAGTGGAATATTGTGTACCCCCTGAAATCTTTCCCATGCTTCTAGGGGTACACTTACTTTGATAAACACCGTTCTAAGGCATATTTATTGCAATAAACTGCTGGTCACAGGGAAATCGGAGCTTAAATCCTGGTTGGATGTCATGAGGATGGTTTTTTTACAAAATGGTTCTCCACTCTCCCTGCATGCTAATGTGTGTACACTTCCTGTAAACTTCAATTTTCCTCATACCTCAAACATTAGCGTATTTATTACGTTAGCGTATAACTAGAACGGGTAGTAAGATGCGGTGCTTGGAAAAAACTTACTACTCTAAAAGGTTAAAGCGATTGGCCTTTTTCAATTGGCGTGGAAATGAAGAGCCCTGGGAACAAACGGGCTATCTTCAAGAATTTTTATTGTTTTGCAATTTTCTTTTCGGAAATGGTTTGTTCAAGAATAGAAGCATGTTGATTAAGTTATACTTTTTATATACACACCTCCTCTATAATTTAAACAGTGATCAAATATCGATAAAATTGGCATTTTTCAATAGAAAACTGCCGGCTTCATAGCAAAAAAATAAGAGAATGTAACAATTAATAAACATCGATACATTATCTTAAAAGGGGTGTTGAAAATACTAACAAAAATTTTTTACTCGTTCTCGAGAAAACTGATATTTCCAAATGCATGATTTTTCTGCAAGACCTTTCCGGTAGCTAGCGCCATCTACGGTTTCTGTGATCCATTTGTTCTTGTTGGCGCGGAAGGATACTTTGGTCGGTTGTGAAGCCACGCCACGCCTTTCACTCTCCAGCCCACCATCCAACAAAATAGGTTTTAGACTTGCACTCGACATGGTCAAGGGCCTTAAATAAGGCTGAGGAAGGTTGAATTCAGAATAAGTACATCCGAAGCTGAGTTGAGGGAGAGTTGAAAACCCCTGAGGAAGACCCACCATTACACTAGACCGGAATAAGAATCCAAATCTCCCTGTCATCGGCAGCCCAGTCTATTGTGAGTGTGACGACTTAAACCATTCGACCACTGAAGTGGGTGCTACGAAGCTGTTAATTATCTAACTGTCAAGACAATTGAAATTATTGTTGGTAAGTTGGAGGTCGAGATTTGAATCCCAGGGGGGTGGATTAAGAAAAGTGGTTTTCCATTCTCTCTCCACGCTAGTGTGGTTGCACGTTCTCTTAGTTATCCTTCTGCAGCTATAAACTTTAAAAAAGATCGATACCAACCGCTGTAACACTTGGTCTAAGTCTCATAGTAATGTAGTCTGGTTTTTTTAGAGACGAGGGTTGAATCTAGGTCAGGTGAACTGTGGAGTGATTTTCTCTGAATGGTTTTTCAATCTTCCTCTACTCAAATGAATAAAGATTTCCTCTAAAGATTGTCTTACTTACTCCTACCCCATTAGCGTAATATAGGCCCTACCTATATTTGTTTATAGCAGTTGTTCATTAAAGGACTATGTACTGTGCTTATACCTTTGTGACTGTTCATTTTCTTTTTGTGAAAATGACGGGGAAGTTTCTACGTGTAATAAGTACATACTTCCGGCAACTTCCTCGATGGAAACCAAGAACGTGGGAAAGTTGTTACTTGTAATACGGCATATTCAAACAATCTCTTATTAGTAAGGCATGAAATGAAATGCTGAAAATGTAATTCTAATTGTATGTTGTGTTGGAGTATTTCTCGACAATAAAAGGGTAAGGTACCACATTCAACCTCTTACACCCCCCTTCCACCTCCCACCCACCTAGAAGCTGTCCCCAAGACGCTGTGCCTGTATAGTATTTAATAATGAGGAGTTGATGTAATTGAATGGAATGAAAATACATCTATCAACGTTTTCTTCGGATTCTAGCAGGGCATTTGGAAGGAGAAATAAAACAAGGAGGGTAGTGGGAGGGAGAGGGGAAGGTATAGGAGTGAAAGAAAAGGGATGAATAATCCTTAGAACAAAGCAACACAAAATCAATACAAGGACTCTCGAAGGGGAATCTCTTTAAATTGATTTCATCCTCTTTTTACTGTGTTTCTATTTTTTTTTTGCACGTACGTACATGCTTTTTATTTATTTTCACGGGAACTACAACAAATAGAAGGAGCAGAATAACAATGTTCGATAGAGCAAGCTTTCAACTAAAAAAAACCATATTTTCTTTCCACATAGTCACCATCATTCGCTATGCAGTTTCAACAGCGATGAACAATAATAATCTGCAAGCCACGCTTGTAAAAATCTGCACCGGTGGAAGCGACCCACCTTTTCACAGTTTCGATGACGACGTCGTTGTGGGGAAAAGGTTGCCCGCATAGTCCTTCTTTAATCGTCCCGAACAGATGGAAGTCAGAAAACACCAAATCCGGACTACACGGTGGTTATGGTAGGACAGTCCAGCCAAAAAAGTTGCAACGTGGTCCATGCTCTTCAAAATGGTATGAGGTCTGAAGTTATTGTGCTGCAAGAGAAAGGTTGTCCTTTTTTCTGACCTGACTCTGGAAATTCAGGCCCTTCAGCTTAGTCAGCTTCGCGGTATTGGTCAGAGCTGATGCTTTGTCCGGCTTTCAGGAAATCTAGGAGGATCACGCCTTTCATATCCTAAAAGACAGTGCAAATCACTTCACCCGTTAATGGGGAATTCTCATGTTACCACTCCATGGACTGTCGTTTTCATTCCAGCTCGGAGTGGTGACACCACTTCTCTCATCACCGGTGATTATGTGGTCAGTCTCGTACTTGTTCAGCAGGTCCTGCCAGATTTGCGTTCGGTGGTCTTTCTGTTCTTCTGTGAGCATTAGTGGGGTTCGCCTGGAACAAACTTTGCGGTATGCCAACGTTGCCAACATCGTTTCTAGCGCAATGAAGCCGACAATCATCTGCGTACACAGTTACATAGTCGTAAATCCGCCGATTCACACGGATGAGCTGATCAAGACACTCTTCATTTTGTGGGCTGACAGTTGTGCATGGCCACCGGGAGCGTGGTTTGTCTTTCACATCACTGTCGTCACTGGCCATCCACCCCTTCACTGTGCTCACACCCCCACTGTTTGGTCTCCGTAAACGTTCAACAAGCGTCAATGGATGTCAACGGGTGCAATTTATTCCGCATGGAGGAATTCAATTACACACGTCTGCTTCGTGCGCACTTCCATGTCGGACGCCATTTTGTCAGACTGCTCCACTGCTGGTATCTATCGCACGGAAACCAAAACTACAGAATATCAGCGGGAAGGTTCAATCTCTACTAACATATTACCTACATCCACCTATGGCATCGTAAGCCAACATAATAAATTAGGATAATTAATTTTGAAGATCAGTAATACTTACTATACAATACCTCGATTTCCTTAGGAATGTATATTTGAAGGACCTTTAAAAATACAAACACATTTTTTCGTGATCAATATTTCTAACAATTTACTATATTTATTGTGTTATTTTTTAAAGGTATTGATAATATAAATCAAAAGTCACAACTGCAGATCACGTGACATGACGTATACATACGCGAAAGCATTTATAAATAAATACTTTGCCCAAGGTGAAAGTATATCTAGTAACTTTTTCTGTCAGAAATTATCGCCGGCTTGTCGGTAAAAGTGGCCAAGTCCACTTTTTTTTTTTTTTTACATAAATGGCGTTTACGTGTTTGGCCAGCTGCAAGTGACATCTTTCAATGGTAAAAATGCTCAAGTCCTACGCTATACGTTATACGTCCTACGTTATGAAATTGATCAAGTCCATAACATAGGATCTTATAAAGGTAAAATGTCTAAATGGGATACCCAAGTATACCCGACCGTGATTTTAACCCCAATCTCCCCGTTTTCAGCGGGCCAGTCTAACAATATAGCGACGCCTTAGACCATTAGACCATTGAAACGGGTTGTTACAGAATTAAGTTAGATTGTAATTAGTACAATGGTACTATCAGTCTGTTGAGAAAAGTCCACGTTAAAAACCCTAAACTAAAAACAATCACTCAAACAGCATACAATAAACATCAGTGACATCGGTCATCGATTAAAACGCTGATAAATCTCGGGTGATTGACTGCGGCTATTTCTGTGTAGACTGTCAGCGTTGTACGTACCCCTCCCCCCTCATCGCCCCCCCCTCAATCCCACCCTCCCCCACCCCACTACCCCTCACATTCTCTTTTCCCACCGTGATTGAAAACGATGTGTCGATATATTTGCGGAGGGTTCTTAGTGGTTGAAAAATTGCAAGCGTTCTGTAATTTGTTTCTCCGTGGGATAAACGGTTTGGTATGTTTCGTCCATTGGCTTTCGTATATTAAAAGGTTGTGTCTTTTTTAAAAAAAAAGGAAATCCCCGAGGTTATTTCACAGCGAAGGTTCGTTTCACTGTCTATGTCACTGGATTGATGAAATTAGTGTCGGTTTAGGCAGTATTTTATTCTTCGTATCAGTTCTTTAATTATATCATCCACGTCTTACTAGCCTTCAGGCCCTCACGGTCTAACGCGCTACTCTCGTGCGAGATTAGACTGTCTATGACGGGAAGATCGAGGTTATAATCACGGTCAGGTGTACTGAGGGTGGTTTATCTAAAATGGTTTTCCACTCTCCTTCCCCCTCAAACGTGAGTACACTACTGTTTGGTTTCACTTTGAACCCCGCCCGTTTGGTTTGTTTCGTTGTAATATTGGCAACAGTGTCAAAACTGGAAACGTGATCCTTACCCCCTCAATTTGTCGAGAACAATTCGGTTCTACCCCGCATATATTATTATTATTATTATTATTATTATTATTATTATTATTAGCACGTCGTCTTACTACCCGTTCGGGTTATACGCACTTACGCTAATGTGTAATGGTAGGATGATTGTGAGATGAAATGGAGGACCTACAGTTTAACATGGAATCCGAACCACGGTGGAGGCCTGGCATTCCTCACATTAACAAGTTGTGATTAATACACGTCTTGTCAGAGGTGAATGAAGGGTTTGGCAATCGGATAGATCTGTGCCGGGACCGAGGATTGAACCCCGGACCCTCAGCACCTTGCCCCTAGACCACCAGGTCACCAAAACAGTTCACCCTACTGAGATTAAAACCTCGATTCGCATTTATTAACTTTGCAATTATTAACAGTGAACAGTGAATTAACATTTAGTATTTTACCTTTAACAGTGTTACTTAGTTTTTAATACTATAGTATTTAATTAAATAGTTTTATAAAAAGTGTGACAGTTAGCTTTTTAATACAAATATCCTCTAATTATTATAAGTATGAATACAGTATTAGAAAACTTATGAGCTTTGATGTTTATCGACATAACATGTTAAACAACTACCTATAAATATAACCTCCCCAATTCCTAAAACCACTAGCGTAATTAATACATAAACATACGTGCCGGATGGGTAGTAAGACGTGGAGCTTAAAATAAATAGTCTTTCGGGATAGCCGCATTACACTGCAATGATGGGGTAGGAATGAGGGTACAGTAGCCCCATGGCTTCTTTGGTGCTGACTGACAGCTGATGGCTTTGAAAAGTTACCAGACCAAGTTATGTATCCCTACGCCAAACCATATGATCTGAAAAAAAACAACATGTGGTTAGCAGCTGTCACTTCTGACAGTCAAAATTTAGGTATATACCTAAATGTTGACTATCAGAAGTCAGCTGTGAACTGTCAGCACCAAAGAAGCCATGGGGCTACTGTAGTAGAGCTTAGCGGAACTAGGGGTACTTGCATTTACAAGAAAGGTGACAAGGCACTTTTTTTTTAGGAAAAAACACATTTAACACACATCCGGCCAAGATTTGAGCTTCTACATTTCTGTCACTGTCAAACCAGATGAGACCCACCCTCCCCCTTCTACCATCATACTCTTTCACCATGTCACTCAAGAGAGTAGACCTCGTTCGAATCCTGCTGTTTCTTGGACACTTCTACGAGATTATGAGGATTTCTCCACCAAAGAACTTTAGAGAAATATGGTGCGATTGCTAAGAAACGACAAGCAATGGTAGAGAGAAAAATAAACAGCTATTTTATTTGCTTTCTAATCTGTCCCTTGCCCTTTCAACACAATTATAAATAAATAAATTTAAAAAACTACTTTAGAATAAGTTCCAAAATTCAAAATTAGATTCACCCAAACGTAGTGTACACAAAACCCTAATTAAACTAGTAATTTATTTGTTCTATCGTATCTAATTAGCTCCTTTAATAAAATACAAAAGCAATTTTTTTAAATTAAAAATAAAGCGAAAGAATGGCTCATGAATACTCAAAACAAAACAATAATTTTATATTCATGTAAAATAACTATGTAAAATTTAAAAAAAAATCTACTTTATATCGAAATAAAATTAATTATATATATAAGTACGCTCTAGCGGAAGTTAAAACAGTTTCCCTCTACAGAAATAAACTAAACAATTGAATCCTTTTTTATAGGACTCCATTTATTTTAATTTGCACATTAAAAACAATGGAGGGTACTAACGACTTTATTCAAAGGTCAGAGGGGTGAAAGGGTATCTTAGGGGAAGAATTTTATTTCCATAACATTATAAATATATTCCACCTCTAAGATAGTAGCCTATTAAAAAAAATTTTTTTTTAGTTTTTATACACATAAAATATTTTATGAAAATAATTATATTTTTATAAGTTTTAATTAACTATTCTCAAACTCAATTCGGTGACTGCATGGTCTAAGGTGCTACTCTTGCGAGAGATTAAACTACCGAAGATGGGGAGATAGAGGTTCAATCCCTGTAGTGTGTACTGAGGGTGGTTTCCCCTAAATGGTTTTCAACTCTCTTTCTCGCAAATGTTGGTACACTTACACTAAAATGTAACCTCCCTAATCCCTAACATATTAGCGTAATTAGTTCATAAGCGCATACTCCGAATAGATAGTAAGACGTAGTGCTATGTAATAAAATATAAGTCACGTTGGAAGGTGTTGCACTGGGTTAAGAGGGAGCTACTGCCAACATCGACTATCCAGCGTTGCAACGCTTGTCTTATATATAAGGGAAGATTCACCACACGGAAACAGGAGAATGGCAACACGGTCCTAATAGTATTCATGTTATTCCATATTAGATATACACTGTATATCATTATTTAAATATAAGTTTCTCTCTTGAATTAAGTACGGAAACATGGAAAAGTACACAAGTATGGGTAACATTACGTTTCATTCTCCTCACCATAAGGTGTTTTTTTTTTTGTGTTAGAGTACAATTTTAATAGGAAGTAACTTTTAGAAAATATAAACAAACATTTTATGGCACAAATTGAGAAAGTTTTACTGTATCATTATTAGAAAAAAACTAACACTCGTACAATTAATTGTACCGTACATGACTAGCGAGTTTTAGGAGATTGAAATTATCTTAAGGTTACAGATAAAGTTGTATCAAGTATATTTTTTGGTAATTTTTTTTTAAAAAAATGACATATTGGCATGGGAATCAGAACCGGGACCCTTGTTTATTCGCCCCAATGTTATACCACTGACGCCCGATACCATAGCTCAGTCGGTAGCGTGTCTGTGTACTGTGCTAAAGGACCTAGGTTTGATTCTCGGCATGGTCAAAAAATATATAATTGTTGAAATGTGGTTTTTTTCCCTTTCACTGTGATGAATTAACGTCCTGGGACTGGATGTTGTGTCTGTTTTATATTTAAGTTAGTTTATAAGTTGTATAATCAGTAGGTCCAATAAGTTCACGTTAAATACCTCAAATTAATAAAATAAATCTACCAATAACCCATACAGAATTCATTCCGTGCTAAGGATCATTCTTGACTCAAAATTGATCAATTGTAGCTAATAGAAGCTCTAAGACCAACATCTTTGTTAAGTACTCAGAATTACTGGCTACTGATATAGAAGTCCTGGGTTCGATTCCCGGTGGTACCATAGGTATTTTTTCCCAAAGGGGAATGGTTCCTTTTCCATGTTCTGATTAATTATGCTTAAGCTAGGCTTAAGACTTCCACTGGCACCACATCATCCTTAATATCATCATATCATCTCATCGGGACCAAGTAACTACACCTACAGGATGGTCCAACCTCATGAGACGGTTATAATATATCCGCCAGTGTCAATATAAGACCAGGAATATCTGCCAACAAACCGTGATGGCCTTAGCGCTCTCTCTCACACACACACACCCACACACACGCACACACACACGCGCACACACACACACGCACACACACACACACACGCACACACATACTTTGGAAATTGGAGGTTTGAGCCAACAGTCAATCAAAATTTATACTTTATACTGCATGGATTCTAATTTCTGGCAATCCATTAATTATTTATAACAAACAGAAAAGACAGTATAAACAAACTTCAATATCCATCAAACCCTCAAGAAACAAATATTTCAAAAAATGAAATATACATTATTACATATTGCTAATTTTAAACTAAGCATTGATGATACTTAACCCAAACATACGTTTATTTAACTAAGTTTTTATCATGTTTAGTTAATATATACATTTAAATAATTAAACCATATTTCTCAAATAGGTAAAAATATTGTATAGTTGGCTAACACTAAGCATTGTTTACTAATAGTGTAATCTATTGTACGGGTTTACGATTCTACCAATTATTTTTTTTACCAATTTTAAAACGATGGAGACATGAAAACGTTCATAGCACGTGAAAGTAAATCTAAAAACTTTTTCTTGCGGTTTAGGGGTAAACTTTCAGACTTCTGTGCTAAGGGTCCGGGGTTCAATCCTCGGTCCCGGCAGACAGATTTATCTGATTGCCAAACCCTTCCTTCACTTCACTTCGGATTCCACGTTAAACTGTAGGTCCTCCATTTCATCTCACAATCACCCTACCATTACACATTAGCGTAAGTGCGTATAGCCCGAACGGGTAGTAAGACGCGTGGCTAATAATAATAATAATAATAATAATAATAATAATAATAATAATTGTAATAATAATAATAATAATAATAATAATAATAATAATAATAATAATAATAATAATAATTGTAATAATAATAATAATAATAATTGTAATAATAATAATAATAATAATTGTAATAATAATAATAATAATAATTGTAATAATAATAATAATAATAATTGTAATAATAATAATAATAATAATTGTAATAATAATAATAATAATAATTGTAATAATAATAATAATAATAATTGTAATAATAATAATAATAATAATTGTAATAATAATAATAATAATAATTGTAATAATAATAATAATAATAATTGTAATAATAATAATAATAATAATTGTAATAATAATAATAATAATAATTGTAATAATAATAATAATAATAATTGTAATAATAATAATAATAATAATTGTAATAATAATAATAATAATAATTGTAATAATAATAATAATAATAATTGTAATAATAATAATAATAATAATTGTAATAATAATAATAATAATAATTGTAATAATAATAATAATAATTATAATTGTAATAATAATAATAATTATTATTATAATTGTAATAATAATAATTATTATTATAATTGTAATAATAATAATTATTAGTATTATAATTGTTATAATAATAATTATTAGTATTATAATTGTTATTGTTATTTTGGCTGTCTGATAAAGAAAGCCCTTCCTATGAAATTTGGACTGTGCCAGGCTGAAATGCCGATGCTAGTCCATTGTTCCCAAATCAA
Source organism: Timema genevievae (assembly GCA_902155825.1). Classification (NCBI taxonomy): domain Eukaryota; kingdom Metazoa; phylum Arthropoda; class Insecta; order Phasmatodea; family Timematidae; genus Timema; species Timema genevievae. The sequence goes on along the minus strand of CABFWO010000455.1, from coordinate 301,528 downwards.
TGGATCGTGGTAGAAGTGGAGGGTGGCTAAAGGGGGGGTCCGGCTCCCCACCCATTAGTGGTGAGAAGAATACATGAGGCGTTAAGACAGACCTGTTCGCCCAAATCTCCCATCCCCTTCCCCCAAACCCCTTCCTCCTCCTCTTAAACAGTAGTACGCATGGGGATTGTTTTGCTCCCTTTTCTTGAAGGATCGTTGAGGTAGGGTTGTTGAGATAAGCCTATCTGCCAGGAGCAAACACTTCAAGGTCCCTTTCTCGAATGTGATCGGAAATGGTACAAGTTTATTCGAGAGGCTGTTTCAGTGGTTTTCCTATTCGATTCACAACATTTCTGAGCTCAGGAATCTAGTTCTCGGGTGAGTTTTTATGAGTATATATATATAATTTTATCATTGCGGAGGTAGAGTGGGAAACCATTTTGGAAACCCACCCAACTAAGATTTGAACCTCGATCTCTCCATCATAGGCAGTAAAGTCTACTGCGAGTGTAGTGTCTTAGACCATGTGGCCACCGAAGCGGGTGGTTTGTATCTTTCTAAATAAATTGAAGAACCTTTCAAACATCCAGTTATATTAGTGACAATAACAGTGGTCATAATAACCCTCAAAGGCAAATTTATCTGGAGCTCTCCAGGAAATAGTTTTTAAGAAGCTGGAACAGAAAATTCCAGGGCGTGAGTCCACGATTGAGCCATACCATCCGATCGGCTGCTATCTCTTCGCGAAGTTAGTGCCAGCTACCATGGATAGAGGGTGTCATGTTGTCAGCACAATCTCAGTTTTCTAGCCCGGTTCCGCTACACTTACATTAAAGTAGCTCCTCATTTATCCTCACTAAGTTGAGTTGAACCCGTTCCAGACCCACTGATTCACTGGAAATCTTAAAGCGCCGGGGATCGAACCCGGGACATTTGTATTTGTAGCCAAGAGCTCTGTCTACTAGAGGATTTCTCCACCAAAGAACTTTTGAGAAATATGGTCACTATAATATGTCTACAAGGTTACTTGCTTTGGTGCCTACGTGGTCTAACGCGCTACTCTCGCAGTAGGCTAGACTGCGGATAACGGGGAGATCAAGGTTCGAATCTTGGTCAGGTGTAATGAAGGTGGTTTTTCCCTAGTTGTTTTCCACTTTACTTCCACCTAAATGCGGGTACACTTCCTCTAAATATAACCTTCCTAATCCCTGAGACCATTAGCGTAATTAGTACATAAGCGTTTAATCTAAACGGGTAGAAAGACGTGGTGCTAAAAAAAAGTATATAAATTAAAAAACTATTAATGGTTTTGGTATTCTGGTCGAAGCTTTACCAAATTGTTCCCTAATGGATAATTTAGATATTCCCAATATTACCTAACACGAATTTTAATGTGTGGAAATAATTTGTAATGGTGGAGGTTTGTGAATCAAACAGTTGGGGTATAATCGACTGCTTGTCTCCATTACATTACTAATTAAATATTAATCGACCTCAGTTTTGCGAGAAATCGGTTTCCGATACCATTCTTGAATCTCAAGCGAGTAACGTTACAAGTAAAATTTGTGAAAAATAATGGCTTAAATTTCGTATGAGAAACGTGGTCATCCTTAAGGTGAGGTGGAAAGGGACGCCAGATAAGTTAAGTGTTTTTTTTGCAGCAAAACTTTTCTTTGGTCAAAATAAATCAAATATTGCTCCAGTAGAAATATAAGAGTCTAATTCTCTTCACACGGTGACCGCAACAGTTGTTGAATATCTTTCATGAACTTTACGGTTTTGGATGATACATTTTTTAAATGAAGAGGAAAAGTTACTAAATTCCAGGACACCCTTCCTTGACAGATATTCACAGCTTTTGAGGTCACCATGTAAATAAAATTTATGTGTCTACTGTAGACACATTTGGTTTATTTTATCTGAAACATTATTATGTTATAAAAACTACCAAAAATACTGCCCCTAATTTGCGTTACCAATGATTACACTTTAAGGGCGTTATTTGTGAAGCACTGAGAAATCCCTGATTATTAATGAAGTAGTTTGATATTTTTAAATAGTAATTTCACCAAAATGTAGGCGAAAATTCTATCTAGTTATAAAGTTTAAATTTTTGGTTAGAACTGTACTAACTTAGCTACATGGTACCCTTAAAACAATTCCCCACTATCTTAAAACATTCTCTCGTTACCCTATCAAAACAGGATTTTATTTGATATATGAAGGGTATATATGTTTGCTTTAAACTCATTAATACAATTTGATCATAAAGCATCGTTAATTTTTTTTAACGTTTTTAAACTCAAAATGTTAACTTTTTAGCTAATCATAAACCTACTAATAATTTTCGTTTACATTTAGCACCCTTAATGTGGGAGTGTAGGGGACGCGAGAAAAGGACAATGATTTTGCAGTCTTTACTAAAAACTTTTTTTTTGCCAAAATAAATCAAATGTGTCTTCAGTAAAAAACATAAGAATTTAATATTCTTCATGCGGTGATATCAACAGTTGTTTAATATCTGTCATGAGAATAGCGTCATTATACGAGGAACTTTTTAAATGAGGATAAAAAAGCTGTCATTACATTCCAAGACACCCTTGAAATTTATTCAACAACTGTTGATATCACCCTGTGAAGAAGGTTAAACAATTTGTTTCATACTGGAGACATATTTTATTTATTTTGAACAAAGATATGTTTTTGGTCTAAAAATTGCAAACACACTTACTTTATATCATGTCCATTGTACCTTTTAATTAAAGAGAAAAAGTTTTGACAAAATTCCAGTTCACCCCTGACAGATATTCAAGATCTGTTGATATTAGCATGTGCAGAAAACTAAGCTCTATGTTGCTACTGGAGAAATATTCCATTTATTTTGGTCAAAAAATTTCAATTCTATAAAAACTATAAAAATACTTGCACTCCCCTCGGCCACAATTTAAGGACATCCAAGAGAATGTTGCTCCCCTCCAAACATCCAACCCTCATGCCCAAACCTAGGCCTAGGCCCGTAGGCTTTACTTCGCGAACAAATGGAATAATCCAAATGGGGTTTCGAAGGCGAAGCTATGAATGAGTGTGACTCATAGATAATCCATTATACGGTGAAGACGTCTCTGGGGCAGTCGTAACATCTTTCATTGTCTCCTCCCTTCCGGTGTTGTATCGTTTCCTTAATTGACTTTCCGGGAAAGGGTGAGGAAAGGGGTGGGAAAGGGAGAAAAACAAACTATCTGCTAGGCTTGTCTGTCTGTCTCTTACAATGATTGCAGCTTCTACTCAATTAAAGGATTTAAATTAGTCTCTCGGGCTTCCGGGAAATGAAGGGGTTGGAGGGGTGAGGGGAAGATGGGAGCTTGGGGAGGGGGGGGAGACGTAAGGGTAGTTGGGTAAGGGAAATTGAAAACCCCAATGATGGTTTGACCTTATTTTTAACTTGTGTTGTTTAAACATTACGCTGTTCAAACTATGTGAAAAATAGCAAAAACGCACAAAATTTTTTTTTACTAAATCATCTCTCGTTTTTATAAACGTGAAAATACACTAAGTAAATGCTAGAATCTATCCAACTGGCAATGTAAAATATATTTCATAACGGCTCTTCTCCTAAAGGCACACATTTCGATCCTCTGTTTCTTGAATTCTCAACATAAGTTCTTTGATAACAATATATCAGAGAAGCTTACGGTTACGTGTTCGTTAAAGGTATTACGTGGGTTTCTCCATCGAATTCTATCGATTTCGAGAATTTCTCAAGAGTTTCTTAAACAGGATGGAAGACTTGGAGCATATTTAATTTTGAATGCTCCTCTCCATATTACCATGCTATATGTAAAGCTTACCATGTGTTGTAAGTCACGTATCAGATGCTTGCGAAATAAAAAACTGACTAAAATAAGGAGATACACTTCACCTATTACTTTTTTAATCCAGCCTTAGAGTATGCAATTAGTGTAATGGACCACTTCTGTAAGCTAGCTGTCAAAACTCCTGGCTTGAGATCCAAAGGTCCCGGGTTCAATCCTCGGTGCTTCCAGATTTTTCTGTTAAGCATTTTGTCTGGGACAAGGTCAACTCAGCCTAGTGAGGGCAAATGAGGACTACTTGGATGAAAAAGTAGTGGCTCCGGTCTAGAAAACTGAGCTGGATGGCCGGAGGACTCGTTGTGTTGACCTATATGACATTCTTTGTTCACAGATGTTAGCACTATCATTACGAACAGATGTTGGTTACTCGGTTGTTGTGGCTTTATTTTGGGCTGATGCCACAAAACGGTTTTTTTAGGGTAATGCAAAAGTGTAGGGGGAGGCTTGAAATTAAATGGTATCACACAGCTATTAGGATACTCTTGAGGCTGTTGCAGGAGATTCAGAGATCTTACTAGAGGCTTGGGTGACCTTGTGGTCAAAGGGTAAGGGGTCAGACTTCTGGGCTGGAGGTCTGGGGTTCAATCTTCGGTTCCGGCACAGATTTATCTGATTGTCAAACCCTTCCTTCACCTCTGACAAGATGTGTATTAATCACAACTTGTGAATGTGTGGAATGCTATTCCACGTTAAACTGTAGGTCCTCCATTTCATCTCACAATCACCCTACCATTACACATTAGCGTAAGTGCGTATAACCCGACCGGCTAGTAAGACGTGGTGCTAATAATAATAATAATAATAATAATAATAATAATAATGGAGGTTTTCTGGGAAATATGTTCAGAGATGTGCTCTGAGAAGAATAAGTAGGCCTAAGTTATCACACAGAGAACACCAATAAGAGGATGACAATTTAAATGTTGTTGCGAAAAATCAATCATTTAGTAGAATTTGTGAGGTCAATTAATATTTAGAAACAATTTTAACTAGCAATAACGATATTAGAGTGTAAATTAGGAAAATTACACAGTAGAACAAAGCAAGCTACTATTCGGTAGGTAATTTGTTAACAACTCCCCTCTTGTCAAAATATGTAATACTATGAATATATATTTTAAAAAAATTACTGGTTATTCTCTATAGTCGAGAAACGTGGTCTCTTACCTTATAGGACGAGATGAAATCTCGGATATGCATAAATAAAGTAAGTGTAAAAATATTTGGTTCAAAAAGAAATACAGATAATGAAAAAGTGTTAGGTTACATAATGATTAGTTACACACACACACANTAATAGTAATAATAATAGTTTTCTCTTTATTTGGGTGAAGTTAAGGCCAGCGCCTTTTCTTACACTTAACCCACTTAATAATTAAGAACGTACATTTAATACTTCGTGTGATAAAACTAATTTATAATAGCTGTACAAAATGGCCCACATTCATGATTGTACATTTATGAACGTATTAAATTAAAATAAATGAGGAGAGTAGAAATAAATAAAGGATAGAGAGAGGAAAAAACAAATAGAAATACAATCACTCCACACACACACACACACACACACACACACACACACTCATCCCCAGACATTGTTAGGGAGGTCAAATCTCGTGGGCTACGGTGGGCAGGACATGCAGCGATAATGGAAGAAACTAGAAACGTGTTCAGGATAATGAACTACAAACCCAATGGGAAATGTCATTGGGAAGACCTGGACGCTGTTGAGAGGATAACATTATAGTGGACCTGAATGCTATATGAGGTGAAATGAGGTGGACTGGATAAAACTAGCTCAAGATAGGGATATGGTGCAATGAGGTGGACTGGATAGAACTAGCTCAAGATAGGGATAGGGTGTAATGAGGTGGACTGGATAGAACTAGCTCAAAATAGGGATATGGTTTAGTGAGGTTGACTGGATAGAGCTAGCTCAAAATAGGGATAGGTGGTATTCTTTTGTAAGTGTGGTAATGAACTAAGTTCTTAATGCCATTGAGTAAGCTAATTTTGTTTTATTTCTTAGCCTAAAAGTTGTTTCCCCCTTTAATGCTATAATAATAATAATAATAATAGTTATAATATACATAGGCCTATGATGATAATAATAATATGTAGCCCACCATGATTTATCGAATACATTGACCTAGTACTAATAATTATCAATAAAGACAGTGCTTTTGATTATTCAGTTTGTAGGCTGTTGTCAACTGAGAATTTAAAAAACACCAAATTCCTACCTAGCTCGGTCCCAATTTGACCAATCATGTATAGGTTCTTCTCTGAACACCGTACATCGAAATTAAATTCCGTTATAACGAGTGTTCAAATGAGTGATGAGAACATAATCGCACTAAGTACAGTTTCAAACAGCTCTGCCTCCCATGGCCACACACTACCTACCTCCTGCTGATCCACCAGCTAACCCTGATCGTGACGTCACTGGTCTGACTCCAAAATGGCTGTCAAGACCTGTCAATTGTTTCCTGCCTCGTTATCCTTGGACTTCCTGCACGCCTCACCTCTGTTTCTCCTGTCGGCTTGTCGACCACCCCCTTGGAACGCTTGTCGCTCCGCTAATGCGGATTCCTGCCACCGCATGGTAGCTACCACACTAGGCAGCGTTAGTGGAATTAAGGTGGGGTTGTAGGAAGCGTGAGATAAGGGAAGTGTTTTTTTCAGTTTTCTTAGCACAACAATTTTGGACCAGAAAAAATAAAATATTGCTCTAGTAGAAAATAAGAATTTTAACTATCCTTCACACGGTGATATCAACAGTTGTTGAATATCTGTAATGAGCATGGCGGCATTAGATGAAAAACCTTTTAAATGAAAAGAAAAAGTTGTCATTAAATTCCCGGACACCCTTGACAGATATTCAAGGACTATTTATATCACCGTGTAAAGAAACTTAAATTCTTATGTTTCTACTGGAGAATTATTTGATTTATTTTGACCAAAAGAAGGTTTTAATGTAGAATCCTAAAAAATAATGCCTTAAACTCGTCCTCCCTACATCCCCGTCTACTTCCCTGAGAGGCGGGTATTCAATGCCTGGCAGAGTGACCTGGGAGCGTCCTTTGTTCACAACGGGGATTATAACTGAGTGCTTGGGTGTCCCCTTAAAATTTGACGTCATCTTCATGTCCCCTCAAATATTACATGTCGCCACAATACTTATCACACCCTCGGCAAAGCCTTCTTTTATTATTATACTACTATAAGGCCGCATGGCTTACTCACTCACTGACATTAATGTTTACCCACTTCTAGATGAGCTAGAAAATTTAAATTTGGCAAACTTATAGCTTCTAGCCTGTAACCGACGGGAAAATTCCAAAAAGTTAAAAAAAAATTTAACCCTCAAAAATAATTCAAAATGGTGGAGCAACTTTAAAGTCGGTGCGGACCTTTCTTTGGAGGTCTCTTGTGGCTAAACGGTAAGACCTATCAAAAAACGGCTCTGGAATTACATTAGTTTATATCCACTTGTAAAGAAAACTCACTGGGGGCTTGGGGGCGAAGCCCCCAACGAGAAAAGCGGGTATATACATATATACACACAAGAAGGCTATATATATAAAGAATTAACAAAAGAGTTTTTGGGAAATGCTAATTTAGCATACTAGCATTGATTATCCGCTCGTCTGGTTTGGTAATTACTAGCAGATCGGGGTTCAAACCATTACCGGGGGTACAAAGGTTTTGTTTTTAATATATGGTCACCCGTTCTCATTGCAAGCAAAGCTGAGTATATTTTATAAATGCATCTTTCTCATTTTTATCTTTTTAGTTTAATTAAACGTGGATAACTCAAATGGGTAGTTAGACGAGGCGGTAAAATAACTATTAGCATATTATTATGTCTAATGTATTTATCGTGGATGGAATACACTATTTTATTTGAAATATTAAACAGTGCCCAGACACGAATATTAATCAAAATCATTAGATCTGATTTTTGGAAAATATGTTTATATCTCTCTTCACTCGTAGATTTAGGTTTAGATATTTAATTCCAAAAACTCTTCCGGGGAAACTTAATAAATCCTTTGATATCAAGTTTAAGTCTCGTCGGTAAAACGGTTTACGTCTCCAGTACCAGTAGAAGATTGACACACAGACGGAATTTGCTTAAAGAAAAAACTCTTTTTCGGGATTTGGGAGCAATGAAACAAAGAGTATCCATCAAAATCTCGAGGGCGATTATTTTGATAATTGTAATACTTCCTCTCTACGAGGTTTCACGTGAATATAAAAGTAAAAAAAAAAAAAAGCTCTTTCAGATTTATGCCACAGTTGTTCTTGTTTTTATTGTAAGTAATGTTTAGAATTCACAAAAGTTAACAATTTGGATTATTTAAGTTCCCTTCGTTTTGATATAGATTTTTTTTGCATCGTTTTAGACAAATAAAAGTTAAAAAAAAGCCTTGTTTATATTTAAAAGGTGCAAGGGAATTAGGAGGAAGGTCACATCACACACATTTTCTAGGACAGCGACCTTTACATTTCAAACCCTATAAGAACCCTAACAAATACTTTTTCAAATTAATTTATATATAACAGATACCTCTTTCAACCATATTCTAAAGTGCATTAGAAAGATCTCATGATTGTCTAACAGATGGCAGCACTAACTCAATTTAAATATGAGAGATACCTCCTTTAAACATAATCTAAAGTGTGTTAGAAAGGTCTCATGATTGTCTAACAGATGGCAGCACTAGCTCAATTTGAGATAAAATTTGACTTTACCCCATTTTCCATGTACTCTTCATTTCGTATTTGACATATTAGGAAATGTTGTGAACCTGGCCTCGATCTATATGAAAATATGTTCACGGTCTGATTTCGAAATAGCTACATATAAAGAACGAGGCTGTGACGTCACTTACGTATCTACTCATCTCTTTACTATTTTTGAGCAAACATTTGTCTAGGTAATTAAGTTAAGCATACGCCGCTGCGATGAAAATCAAATTGTTCAACCAAAGGACGTTACTAGAACATACAAAAATAGCTTTGTCAAACATAAAGAAACTTTACCGATAAAGGTAACTTTATTTCTCCCCGTGGGGGAATATAATTTAATATAAGAAATTCGAGGGAAAATAAAGTGAGAATTTATCAGCGGCTATCTAATAAATAATAAATCTATTGTTTCTAAATCCGACCTACCCTTTTTCTTTACTTAGTAAAGGTGTTGGGGGGGCTAACATGAGGCCTTGTCACATATTTTTTAAATTATAAATTATATATCTTCATTGTTTAAAAACTATACATTCTCCAACGTCATGAATTTAATTAATTAAAATAAAGAATCGGGACTTTTAAATACTAATGTTAAAATATAAATGTTACGGTGCAACGCATATATTATAAGAAAAAAGTTTGTACTATTGTGTCATACAAAGTTGGTAAATTAAACTTTTGATTCCTTAAATCTAAATCATTTAGTGGTGGCAAATGTTAATTTAAAACTAAAAAAAAATACTGACGGTGTAGTTGCGAAACGTATGAGTTTATCCGACATATTCTGAAAATAAAACATTAATATCATTTATCTAAAAGATGTCCAGTTTTTTATGCAGTTGTATTACTTAAAAATATTAAGAGTAACATGTAAATTATTATGATGGATTAAATATCCAAGCTATTATCCTATATATTATTTATGTTGTAAACATCCCTTTTTCTCGACTAATACAAAGCCTACAGCGATGAATAAGGTATCATTTTTTCACCAACTTCTGACATAGCGTACTCAGGTAACGTTAAACTCATTGTTTGTTTAAAATTTAAGTTAAAAGAAAAATATAAATTCAAGATGATTGTATTCTGACATCAAATATTGTATACAAAGAGGTATTATAAATTGTAAATACATTCACATTAATAAACTCTCTTTGCTATTTTGTGTATACACTTCGCCGAGTATTTAATTTCAACAACCCAACAAAATACTAAATCTTTTTTTGGGGGAGGGGGAAGGTTGAATATGCGAAAGTGTCGCACCGGGTTACTGGTATTTAATAAATACTGTTATAGCCGCAACTAGATATAATTTTAATTGAATTTAAAAATGACACCTAGACACGGGAATCGAACCCAGGGCCTTAGGCAGTCAATATTCTACCTCTAAGCTATCCAGGAACCGATCCGTGCTCGGGGCCATTCTTCAATGATATTTTAAGGCAGAGTCTGTGATGGACGTGTGGAAACCGACTGCTAAAAATTACATAAATATTATTTTCTAAACTTGTTTTTAGGACCACCGATGACCCAGTTCGAATATCTTATAAAATAATATAAAGGGGTTTTTAAAATATATTTTTATGAATCTTGATCTTTTTAATCATCTGTTTTTTTTTATCATCGCGTCTTTCTACCTGTTCAGGTTATACACAAATATGACAATTACTCTAATGGGGTCGGGATGTGGAAGGAAGAATTTTAGAGGTAATCTACCCTCATTTGTATGCGAGGAGAGTGTGAGACCATTTAGTGAAATACACCCTCAGAAGACGCGAGCTGGATTCAAACCCCGATCTCTGTCATCAGCAGGCCAGTCCAACATGAAAATGATTTCTTAGAACATTCTTCCACTGAAGTGAATATCATCTGTGTTATCAGCCTCTTTACATTTAAGGAATAGATGGGATAGATACTAGTAATGTAGAACTTGAAGTAAATTGTACACTAATTTACGTTGAAGGAGAGTAGGAAACCATTTATGAAATAAACGCCTCAGTACAAGCCGACCAGGGTTCAAACCCTGACTTCTCCATCACCAGCAGGGTGACCTGGTGGTCTAGGGGTAAGGTGTCGGACTTCTGAGCTAGCGTCCGGGGTTCAATCCTCGGTCCCGGCACAGATTTATCTGATTACCAAACCCTTCCTTCACCTCTGACAAGATGTGTATTAATCACAACTTGTGAATGTGAGGAATGCCAGGCCTCCACCGTGGTTCGGATTCCACGTTAAACTGTAGGTCCTCCATTTCACCTCACAATCACCCTACCATTACACATTAGCGTAAGTGCGTATAACCCGAACGGGTAGTAAGACGCGGTGCTAATAATAATAATAATAATAATAATAATAATCCATCACCAGCAAATCAAATTAGACAAGACTTATTTTATTTATTTATTTAGCAACGCGTCTTACTACCCGTTCGGGTTGTGCGATTAAGTACTAATTACGCTAATGGGTTAGGAATTTGAAAGGTTGAATATAGGGGAAGTGAACTCGCATTTGCGTGGAGGGAGAGTGGAAAACCATTTAGGAAAAACCACCCCCAGTTCACCCGACCGAGATTCGAACCTCGATCTCCCCGTCCTCGTCAGTCAAGCTCAACACGACTAGCGCGTTAGCTAACTACGCCACCGAGGCGGGTTAGACAAGACTTACGCCCTTTCCGGTGTGGTCAGTGATTCTGATATTTTCAAATCGGTAATAATATCCTTTTTTTATAATAATTAATTACACAATGTAAAATATGTATCATTTTAATTAAATTTAATGGCGCACCTAAAAAAAGCATAAATATTGTTAAATGTTCTTAATATAATTAAATTAATTCACTCACCGATATGGTCATTCAAATTCAATATTTTTCTCCTTTATAAAAAAAAAGGATATTAAATAGCCTATAATGTGAAAATTGATGTCAAAATCTACATTTTTGTAAATCGTATGGCACATTTGATAAGGGATAAAGTTTGACGTCCATGTTCGGTCGACTATTAGCCGCTCTAGTGGCAGAGAGCGTTGTCCAGGGTATATCTTTGAGGTTTTCCACACGTCGTACCCGTAATGAGATGATGTGACGTAGGTGAATATGATATTATGGAGCTGCGATCAGTTTTAACCTAACTTAAGCCTAATTTACCAAACCTTGGTCACCGTTGAGGTAATTCCCCTTGAGAGAAAAATACTCAAGGCACCAGCCGGGAATCAAACCCGGAACCTCTAGACTCGTAGCCAGGCGCACTGACCACTACACCACGGGGCTGGTTAAATTCTGTATTAAGGCGTGGAAATGCAGAGCCATGGGAACAAACGGTTACCTTAAAGCGTTTTTATTGTTTTGCAATTTTCTTTTCTGAAACTGTTTGTTCAAGAATATAAGCATGTTGATTAAGTTATACTTTTTATATACACACCTCCTCTATAATTTTAACAATGATCAAATATCGATAAAATTGACATTTTTCAATAGAAAATTGCCGGCTTCATGAAAAAAATAAGAAAATGTAACAATTAATAAACATCGATACAGGTTTCACACTAAAATATGAAAAATAGTAATTACCAATACTGTTAATTAATTCATCAAAGCGTGCAGGGGCTTCACGTGGCATTTTGATAGTGTAAGCAGGAATGGTTTAAATTGTAGCTGTAAATAGTTGTCTTCACTCAGTAAAACCCTCATTGGCTGATTATATTATATTAAATAAAATACATTCCCATATAAGGTATGTGGTGAATAGTCTATGTGGTGATTGGTCAAATGGCTACCTAATGGAAGAGAAATGCCACAGATACAGTTCTAACATGCTCTGCTTACCCTGGCAACACTCCACTCCACGCTGATGGATTAAAGGTTCTGGATTACCTAATAGGGTTATTAAAATATGACCTGCGATTATATTTGCAGTTATTTGGACAGCTAAAGTTCCGTGTAGGATAATATTTCTAATAGTTTCGACCCAGATTATAAATGGCGGTGTTCCTTGAGAGTCAAGATCTGCAGATATGTGCTGTAAATGGTGAATTCACCCGAATACTATTTATATTAGCCACAAAGTTAGAGATTAAGCAAGAGTTATGAATAGTGAAATATTTAGAAATAAAGTTAAAAAAAATATTTAAAATAATTTGTGAGCAAACGGAAGTAGAATTAAAGGTTCTACATTATGTTCTTTGAAGGTTCAGAATTTAAAAAAATGCCTCATTAGCCACTTTACAATCTTCTATTTTTTTAATTTTAATTTATTTGAGGTGCTTAACGTGAACTTTATGAAACGATTAATTATATCAACACACGACTTAATGAACTGATGAAAATCTAGAACAGACACAGCACCCAACCCGCTGGTGTTATTCATCACTGTGAGAGAGGAAACCCACATTTCACCAATGATAAATCTTTCGGCCATATCAGGAAACGAACCCGGGACCCTTAGCTCAATAGACATACACGCTACCGACTGAGCTAGGGTGTTGCACCATCTGATATTAAATGGAACTCAAGTATTGGAAAGTTATACGGTATCTCTTTGCAGAAGCATCTGAATTAATTATATAGAACAGATCCCAATCTATTTATTCATCAACTGGATCTGAACTAGAGCCACATAGTACGTGATCGCCACACTCGCGAGGGAGCACAGCATCCCACGGTCCATGTCGAACAACCCACACGCACTTAAACGCAACCTCTTGCACGTCACTTGCTGCATGAAGAGCTGTATCTCGTCCATCGCGGCTGAGCCCGGAGGAGGAAGTAGAGTCATCTTCTGTAGAATCACCATGGTACGCCTTGCCTCATTGCGCAGCCCACCGCAACTGAAGGTCACGGAGATGGCCTTCACCGCGGCGATCAAGATATAGAACGAAGTAACGATGATCGCGAGCACGCTCGAAGTTTCTTTGTCGGAAATGGAGAGGGAAATCATGACGGTGAGAGAGTAAAGCTGCTTGGAGAGTACGACCATGTTCATGGCGAAATCCAACAGTATTTGAAAACCGTACAAGGCGTTGATTTGGTTGACGGCGTCGAACAGAAGTGCGTGCGCTTCACGTAGTTTACCGATTCGTTCAGTCCAAGAAACACTTTCGTAAAGAGTTGAACTAGCATTTAAATAGAAGCGTTCCCCTTCGTTCAGATCCTCCAGGGTACCAGAACTCGCGGTGATTGCATTCCTGTCCGAATATGAAACGTAGGAGTCTGTTGGATAGAACGTAGCATAAGGTGCGTGTGGACTTGAAATCCTAGTGTTCTCACGCATGTATGATTCACTGATAGTCTCAAGACGGAGGTTCAGACGCACGTACCTCTGTTTCAACATGGCGAGGAGGACTATCAGTTGAAATGTGGTCATGCAACAGATGACAAACCCCAGTTGTCTCCCAAGAATATCCTCAATCAGATGGTCTATACTTGCATTTGATTGCAGCAACCTTTCCATTTGGTTTACCCCTGCAAGTGTCAACATTAAGATAGTTGTCTTCATGAAAACGGTGATATAGGCATTCTGATAGTCTTTTTTCACGAAACATAAAATTTTGTCTGCTCGGGTTATGTTAGTTAACACTTTGTCGATATTTTTCCAGCTCCCCGTCACGGGTATTGCTAAAGAAACTGAAAGCTGTATAAGAAAACCCATAAATAGGGCCAATAGCGTAGCAAATCTAGTCGTACCCAACTGTGAACTCGTGACCTCCCAACCCCATTTCACGAAGAGACAATATGATACTGTTATTGTGAGGGATACGAGGACGGAATAGATCGTCCACGCTCGTGAAGTCCGGTACCGCATCGTCCTCGTCGTGATCTCGACTGGTCCGTCGGTTCTTCTAGCGATTGGCTCGTAATGTTCGATTACACAGTTGACTGGGGCTATCCCAAGTATCTTACACAAGTAGAACAGTGGACTTATCACTGAATAAATGTTATATTTATCATCGAACATCCCCATTCTTGCTCATTTAAAAAAAAGTGTGTAAGTATATTTTTTATCCACCAGTAATATGCATATGGTTCCCCTCCCCCCCTCCTTGAATACTGGTGTTAATTTTGTTGTTGTTGTTATATGAAAACTGTTCACCTGTCCGAACTTGTCCAAACCACGGCGGAGTCTACTGTGATAATATTTGTGAAAATTCAACTATTTTAAGATCAATAAACCGACCTCTTAGCGTTTTGTTTATAATCTCTCTACCTTTCTGATATTTATTTAGCTTACTCATACGGAACTGTTTCAATATTTGCGACAATTTTTTCTTTCTATCCTACATAATATAAAATATTTTGTGCTAGTCAATAAATGGACAACATATTTTATTATCGACATAAAATGATAATTAATAGATTTTCAGAAATTTAGATGAATAGGTACTTGTTATTAATTTACATAAAAAATGTGATTTTATTTCCTTTACAATGGATTCGTTCCCTATAATTTACCCTATAAGTTAAATCGGTACAAAAAAAATTCAATAGAGAGATAAAAAAGACATGAAGAAAAATTATAGAAAATTGACCTAAATAGGGGGAATATTAAAGTATAATTTTTTAGTGTCTAAAGAAAGGCTTTAAAAATGTAACCGTTTATAAATTAAGATTTAATTTTAATAATGTAAACTAAACGGAGTATTCACATTATATTCTAGATTGTTTGTGAATTATTCAATTATTACCAAACGAGCATAAGAATTTTTAGTAGAAAGTGATTTAATTTATTTTAATAACCAAGAAAGTAGTAAATAAAATAAGTTTCTAAATAAATTCAAAGAAACACCATCAATTTATTTTTACTAGTTTCTATTGAAAACTTGTACATTGTCGTTATTGATATAGTTTTAATTATTGTATACGGTACATATCCAATCTATTATTATCAAGCCATTTAAAATTTAGCTCCTTGTCAAAATTGTTCTCCTCCCATTAAATTAAAATTGTATGTAATGACTTGGATGTTGGACTTGCCGCCAAGCAATGTGGTAAAAAAAAGAATATACATGTATTTTTAATTTATTAGTTATGAATAAATGAATTTTATTTAATTTATTTATATATATAAAAATATATATAAATATATAGGGCGCCAACTACCAACCCTTTTTATTTTCTGAGGTAGATAGATTTTTTTATTAAATAAATTTATCCCCAGAAACTACTCAGCGGTAAGACGAAAAAAAACCTTCGCTCAAGACCCCTGGAATTTAGATAAAGTTTTAACTTAAGTTGGACACTTACAATAATGAACTGCATATTTTTCTGGAGCGGATTATTGTTCTTGACATGGACATCTAACCTACTGAAACTATCTATAAACGGAATGTAATGTTCAAAATACAATATATATTAATATTATAAAAAAATAAATAAATTACACAATAAAATTTATAGTGGTTTTTTAATTATTGTTGAAGAGAAAAAAATTAACATCTTTAAACTAACCCTACCTAATAAGGCATGCCTCCTATGTTATAAAATTAATAAAAGTACTGTTGTGATATTGATCACTTTTTTATATAAATATGAAAACTACTTTAATTAGTTATAAAATCAAATATACTATAAATATATGATAATATTACAGTTTATTAAAATACTTTAAAGCTGGATGGAGAAGAACGGGAGATAAAAGCAGTGTTTTTGCGGCTTTTATGAAAAAAAAGTTTTTTTTTTGCTAAAATAATTACAATATAGCTCCAGCAGAAACATAGCTTAATTTTCTTCACACGGTGATATCAGCGGTTGTTGAATATCTGTCATATAATAGAGGAAATATATGAGAAACTTTTTAAATGAAGAGAAAAATTTGTCATTAAATTCAAGGACACTCTTGACAGATATTCAACAAATGTTGATATTTCCATGGGAGTAAAATTAAACCCTATGTTTCTACTGGATAAATATTTGATTAATTTTGATATAAAAAACTGCAAAGCCACTTAACTTTTCTCGCGTCTCCTTTCACCCTCTCTTAAATGATTTGTTAAAAAGGTTTTATAGTCGATGTTAAGTTAATTGCCCATCGACTGGATCTAACTAGAACCACATGGTACGTGATCACCGCACTCGCGAGGGAACACAGCATCCCACGGTCCATGTCGAACAACCCACACGCACTTAAACTCACCCTCTTGCACGTCACTTGCTGCATGAATAGCTGTATCTCGTCCATCGCGGCTGAGCCCGGACGAGGAAGTAGAGTCATCTTCTGCAGAAACTACCATGGTACGCCTTGCCTCATCGCGCAGCCTGCCGCAACTGAAGGTCAAGCAAACGACCTTTATCAGGATCCCAAATGAAACTTTGATGGCCATTATTTTGGCATCTGTATCACCGGTATAAATCACGATGAAGAATCCATTGACAAGATAGTACATTTGCACTGAGATTACCATAAAATAAACTACGAAGTCTAACAAGATCTGAAACCCATATATGACGTTCACTTGATGGACGATATCGAATAGGACTTTATGTATCTCACGTGCTTTACAAAGGTGTTGAGCAAAAAGTTGGTTCGCACTGGTTGTAGATTCATTTGAACCAAATAGTGCTAATCTGTTGAGATCGCTGGTCGTGACAGTTCCGGATGCTGGCTCATTCCAATCTAGTCCTGCGGCGGCAATCAATATCTGATTACATTGGGGGTGTAGATTTGATTCATCCTCTTTGTCACCATTATACATTCCACTCAATCCTTTAAAATGATACCAAACACCATTAGTTGGTATGCAGTCACGCAGTTTATCAGATGTACCACGTATATGTTCAAAAAGTCTTTAAATATGGATTCTATCATACTTGATTTTACTAATAACATTTCCAAGCAAATTAAATTCTATTAAAATCCCCGCCAATGAAACAGTATAAATAAGAACCATTTTGAATGTATTCTTGTAATCTTCTGTTTTAAAATGTAGCATTCGATCGACTAAAGTCATGGTTTCAAACAATTTCTCGATCTTTCTCCAATTTCCTCTGACGGATATAATTAAGGAAACTATTGATGTGATCGTTATTATGGTCAATATAAAAACCGTTCTCACTCTTTTAGTCAAATGCAATGTGGTAGCTTTGTCGCCAAGCAATGGTTTAATGTTGCTATATAAACTGAATCCAACCAATATAATTAACAAGACGGAATATATCATCCACGCTTGTGAAGTTTGGTACAGAATTCTCCCTGGCCGCGTCTAGTTCGTTCCAAAGGATGTGTTTGGATAAATGTTTGTGATACATTTTACAGGGGTCTAACCAACTATTCTACACAAGTTGAACAATGGTTTTACCGCCGAATAAATATTATCTGCATTGCAAAACTTCATGGTTTATCCACCGTAAAATATTATTCTTGCTAGATTTTTTTTTCTGATATGGTTTATGATTAAATAAAAATGCGTGCTACTATTTTGAACCAGTTCGAAACCGTTGTAAAGGATTTATGGAGTTAGTTATGTGAGCTAATCGATCCGAGAATGTGGGTAGCTCCCTACTAAAACTAAACCTCTATAATTATTTATAAATAATTTCCTTTGTGATATTTCATAATAAAACTTTTCTAAAAAAGGACAGAGGCTTTTAACACTTGTCACTAAGATTCTTTACAATATACTTTCTAATTTAAGTATTCAACTATTTTTTCCCTTTCTCCAAGGAAGTCTTTCTTCTACATTTAAGATTGTAAAATAAAATTGCTGGCCGATAGTTGAACAACTATGCATTTATAGAATATTCATGATTCATAAAACTATTTTAATCTAAAAGTGTTATTTTCTTCTGAAAAATTCAGATAGTAGAGTAAAGTAATACAAACGAGCAATGACAAATAACTTACATAAATGAGAAAGAATACAAATTAGTGTCCCGATCAATCCAATCTATTGTAACAATTAAACACTTCATTTTTTCACCTATAAATAATTAGTACATCTTTAAATAAATAAAATAATGGCAACTATTTAATAATTATACCAATGACATATTTTTTAATATTTTGGACTTTGTCACTTAATTTGTCGTATTAAATATTCAACTTAAATTTAAAGTAGCTCATAGTTTTATTATAAATGTCCAATTAATTTTGAGTCTTTATCAGAAGGTAAAGCATTATTTTTTAAGTACTGTACAACTTTCGAATTAATTCTTTACCATCCCTTAAATAAGAACAACTGAAAAAGGGATAACAAAAACCTCAGATTCTAAATTGTTTGTTCACACCTGGATTTATTAGACTTAACTAAATTTGGTATTATATTTAATTAAAACAGAAGAAAATGCTTTGGTAAATAAAGGATAAGTATTAAATAAATTGTTAGTATTTATAAGAAAGAGTTTTCTGGTCATTGAGACAGTTTTACCACAAACCCATTTATCGATAGCAAATAATACCGTGGATTTTAGCAGTTAATTTAAAGAAAATTCTATGAATAAAATTTACATAATATTAGTAAAATTTTCTCACTTATGATGAAAATAATTAATTAATGGCCGTTGAATACTATGTTTTGAAATAAAGACGTAAACACGCTTTATTTTCATGCTAATTTGATTTTATCTCCAACAGATCTTAAGGAAAGTTTCCCTCTGTATTTTTTTTTCCGAAAGAGTTTTTCAAAACATTAGTTTATATACTTGTTTATTGTAATTTTTTAATATAAATATTATTGCGATATATATCTTTTGAAGTAAAGTTACTTTTTATTGCGTTGTTAGAAACAAAAATATGTTTTACTTTATTATAGCTCCTGTTGACATTTAGTCTTCCTTTTCCCTTAATGGTCCACTTTACCATTATTATGTTTGCGAATTTCTCCACATTATTTGAACCTAGGCTGACTGGCGTATGAATATGGATGTTCAGCCTGTTTGTCCGTTTCAATAGTAGGAAGGGTTTTGTTTAGCAGTTTATTCGAAATGGTTAGAGTTTAAGACTCTAATAAATCAATCGGGCTTCTCAAAAATATTTTTAAAATATTTTATTGGAACTATAGCAAAATGGACATTATAAACCATGTGAACAACAATTTGTTACCTATGATTAAAGTGTCCTATTGAATATAGTATTTAATTTTCTTCTATCTAACTTGATCACAGAGGAAAATTATTAAATTTAAATCATGGGAGAAAATTCAACCTGAAATTCAAAGAGAAATCTTCAGACTGTAGTAACAATAATAACATGGAGGGTAGGGAGGTCTACTGTTCACAGAACTACTAGTAAGACTGTAGTAACGATAATAACATGGAGTGAAGTCTACTGTTCACAGAACTACTTGTAAGACTGTAGTAACGATAATAACATGGAGTGAAGTCTACTGTTCACAGAACTACTAGTATAATATTAATCAAAAGTGACAGCTGCATTCCACATGACTTTATGTATGAATACATACGATTGTTTCAGGTTAACTTTTTTTATCTGCCAGATAAATTTTTTCCTATGAAAGTTGGACTGTATTTGCACCTGCAAACAATATGGGTGTTCATCGCTACAGCAACATATCGTAAACGGGTGGTATACCTTTGATTAAAATAAACCTCAGCGTGTTCAAACATTTCATCTGCCTGTGGTAACACGTGCTTTATCATTCTCGATCCACCGGACTGGATAATTAAAGAATACAATTAATTTTCGCAACGGTATATTATTAATAATAACAACAATAACAATAATAATAATAATAATTGCAGTTTCAATGTAGAGTGGTTGGTTTCATTGGACACAAAGAGACTGCAGTGATGGTGATTGCTTTGTCCAATCTTCATAGAAAAAGCCTTTTGTAAATTACAGTCGATTTTTTTAGGTCAAATTTTATAACATTATACTAAATTATAATTAGTATTGTTTTATATGTATTGATATTATGTATCAAAGGTTGCAAAAGCTTCATTTTAAATGACTTTACGTATGAATATGTAAAGTAGAAATTAGTGTATTTTTTCTAGTTGTAATATAACTTTTCCTGTGAAAATAGATTTTAAGTGAACCGGATTCGATTCTCATGATGGCCGAAATCAATAATTAAGGTGATTTTTTTTTACAGTACATTTGTACCCGATCAGTTGTATACAGAATTTAACGACAACTTTTTCTCTTCATTTAAAAAGTTTGTCATCTAATGCCACCGTGCTCGTGACAGATATTCAACAACCTGTTGATAACACCAGGTGAAGAAAAATAAACTTAATGTTTCTACTGGAGCAATATTTTAGTTATTTTGACACAAAAAAAGTGTTGCTATAAAAACTGCAAAAATCACTGGCCTTTTCTCGGGTCTCCTACACTCCCATCTTAGGTTTAGTATTGTATTTTTGAAGCTTTTATGTTAAAAAAAAGTTTGGCCAAAATAAATATAATAGTGATCCGTTATATACGTTTAGTTTAATTTTACACATGGTAATCCAAACATTCCTTAAAAAAATTTTAGTGGTACCGCAGCATTTAAACAAAACTTTATCTCTTAATTTAAAATTTCCAGTTTGGATGCCATTTTTCCTTTGACAAACATTAAAGAAATGTTGAGATTTGTAGAAAATTAAACCAAACTAATGAATCTAAGCGATATTCTGTCACTATTCTAATCCCAGTCGGGTTTACTGATAATATATTTTCCTAAATGGTTCTCCATTTTGCCTCAACGTAAATAGTTTACACTTCCTCTTAATTCATCTTCCCTCATCACTAAAAACATGAGCGTATTTAGGGTGTCTTAATAACCGTTCAGGATATACTAATATATTTTTGGGATTAGTAATATATAAGGGATGAAGAATATATATATAAGGGATGAAGAATATATATATATAAGGGATGAAGAATATATATATATTTAGGGATGAGGAATATATATATATAGGGATGAGGAATATATATATTTAGGGATGAGAAATATATATATATATAGGGATGAGAAATATATATATATAGGGATGAGAAATATATATATATATAGGGATGAGGAATATATATATAGGGATGAGGAATATATATAGGGATGAGGAATATATATATAGGGATGAGGAATATATATATATTTAGTGATGAGGAACATATATAAAGGATGAGTAATATATATATTTAGTGATGAGGAACATATATAAAGGATGAGGAATATATATATATTTATATATATTTTAAGGGATAAGAATTATATATATTTTAGGGATTAGGTGTAGATATATATATTTAAGGGATGAAGAATATATATACTTTTTGGTATATCCTGAATGGTTATTGAAAGGCCTAAATACGCTTATAATTTTAGGGATGAGGAAGGATGAATTAAGAGGAAGTGTAAACTATTTACGTGAAGGGAGAATGGAAAACCATTTAGGAAAATACATTATATATGTAGTACGACCCAAATGGGTAGCGAGACATGATGCTAGTAAAACCATAAATATTTGGCTAAAAATATTTTTGTTACAAACTTAAAACTTCATAAATATTGTTCTTAGATCACGATTTTCTCCGTCCCATTTAAATACCTCACCTATACCTCATCACTCTTTCCACCCCTCCCCCAAATTTAAAGGGTTTGTATATTTTGGCCACAGAGTGTACATCAATTCTGTCCCTTACTTTGCCTCCAGCTCAAGTATGACGCCGCCACCTCTGACGTCATGGACGACGTGACCACCAGGACCGCTGCTTTGTCGCCAAGCAGTAGTTTCAGCAATGAAGTGTTCCCTCCATCACAGGATGAGGACGAGCTGCTCCCTGGTGCGGAGTACCCCGAGGTTTCCTCGCCTTGGGGGACTACCGCCAATACTATGCTCAACGACAGTTGGGACCAGGTCAACTACAGCGTGGTGAGTACCGGGCCTAGGCTCCAACAGTTGGGACCATGTCAACTACAGCATGGTAAGTACGAGGCCTAGGCTCCGACAGTTGGGACCAGGTCAACTACAGCATGGTGAGTACCGGGCCTAGGCTCCAACAGTTGGGATCATGTCAACTACAGCGTGGTGAGTACCGGGCCTAGGCTCCTACAGTTGGGACCAGGTCAACTACAGCGTGGTGAGTACCGGGTCTAGGCTCCAACAGTTGGGACAAGTCAACTACAGCGTAGTAAGTACCGGGCCTAGGCTCCGACAGTTGGGACCATGTCAACTACAGCATGGTGAGTACGAGGCCTAGGCTCCGACAGTTGGGACCAGGTCAACTACAGCGTGGTGAGTACCGGGTCTAGGCTCCAACAGTTGGGACAGGTCAACTACAGCGTGGTAAGTACCGGGCCTAGGCTCCGACACCTGAGGATCTTGGATTCTATACCCAGCCAGGGTCTCCCTTAGAGTTGTTCAAACTCTGCGTGGAGCCCCCAGATCTTAGGGAGGCCCCGCACTTGATAAGGGACCGTCCTTAAATTACGTAATGCCCTTTTTCGTAATTTTTCTTCCCCTACACCCATCTATCCCACGTAATTTATTACGATTTGATAAATAAGATAATTTTGATCGTTTAGTTATTTTTAGACATAAGTATTGGTAACAACGCTAGTGATAAGAAATTTTATAATACTTTTATTCCAGTAAAATTAGTCTTAACTCATCATAATTAAACGAAATATAAGTGAAAATTTATAATTTATTTATTTATTTTTGGATTTTTTAATTTTTATTTTGTTTTACCATAAAATTGATAAAAACTCTTACGTAAGATGAATTATGCCCCTCTCCCTCTTCCGCCTCATAATAAAACGTAAAAAGGATACTTGAACCCTCCCTACCTCCTCCACCTCCTAAAACGTAATTTAAGAACCAGAAAAAACAAGTTGGAGTGGGAAATTTTTGCTTGCATGCTCGCATAATTTGCTCCCTGTATAGGCAATCTATAAAATATTGTCAGAGTTTAAAAACTCAACCTATTTGCATTTTTCTGTCTGTGGTGGGTATGTCTCACGATAACATTTGATTACACTAACCGATTTAATTCAAATTTAGCGCAGTTTTTCTTTGTACCTTTGTACCTTTGAGGAAGAAAATTAAACCAAGGGTTGGGTAGAAATAAACCCTTATAAGTATAAAAACATGGCTTCTAGCATTAATTATTACATGTATTTATTTTTTAGGGCATTTCCTGATAATTTTTAAGGCTGAAAAATGAGTATATTGGTGCAAACTATGTGATAATTTAAAAACCAAAATTATAGTTTTTAAATTATGTTTTGAAGGATAAGGGGAGTCAGAATACTGGGGACCTGTAAACAAAGGTTGCCAAGGACCTTACATCTGATAAAGGCAAGCCCTATTCCCAGCATAGTTGAAAGTTTTATCTTTGGTGAAGTTTGTGTTTCTCCTTTCGCAGTGAGTAAATTAACGGCCGGGGGGTTGGGTGGTGTGTTTGTCCTAGGCTAAGATAATTTATACGGAGTATGTTGGAAGATATACACTACCCTACACGCAAGCGTTGCTTAAGGAATATTCACTTATCTCAACAAGTAGCAGCTGTTATACAGCAACAAGCAGATTCGCTTGTAGCCCGCTTCAGTGTTTCAATAGTCTAAGCCGTCACACTCACGATAAACTGGACTGCTGATTACGGGGAGATCTTGAGCTCGAAACTTTGTCAGGTATACTGAGGGTGTTTTTTCCCTGAATGATTTTCCAATCCGCAAATGTGGGTATATTTCTTCTAAATTCGAACTTACTCATCCATAACACATTGGCGTACGTGGTGCTAAGAGAATTCTTGTAAAAACCATAAGATAACGTGGCCTACCTATGACGTAACAAAGTCAAGATGGGCTATTCCTAGAATTTAATAGGTTGTTATTAATTGACAAGTTCTATAAATAATGAAATAAATACCATAAATACTTAAATAATTATAAAACAACACTAGATATTCCCAAAATTATTTTTTTGAATCTTGGATTAATTCTAGCATAGTAAGCATGCTATATTTGCGATTTATTTAAATTAATTAGTGAACAATTATACTACAGTCATACATATTTATTGGCTGGTTATTTATTAATTTAATTTCTACTTTTTATTTAAATTACTTAGTGAGTAATGATACTACAGTCATAAATATTTATTGGCTAGTTATTTATTGATGTAATATTTGTTATTTATTAAAATTATTTAGTGAAAAATTATACTACAGTCGGCAACTATTTATTAGCTGGTTATTTATTAATGTAATATTTGCTATTTATTCAAGCTCTGCCTGGAGCACTGCTAGCACAATCCGTAATTAACTATTTGCTATTTATTTATGTTTTAATTCAAGTTATGATGACACGAACAGCAATGTTCTGTTTGCTATTAATTCTAGCTGCGGTTGTAGAACTGCTGGTAAAATCAGTCAAGTTTGTGAATCCTCACGGTTCAGAAAAAGTTTGTAGTGTGTGTCGGTGTTTGTTACGTCAGGTGTCCAACTCCTCCACGGTGGCGGCGTCCTATTTCAACACCACCTTCGCTGCCTCCGACTGCAACTCGACAGAGTTCGGCGTCGCCCTGTTCTGCAACAACGAGTCCTTCCTCGGCGGCGCCGACCTGTACGCCGTCAATGCCACCGCCAACCTCAACCTCACCGGCGTCGGTAGAGGAGACGAACAGCTCTCTGACGTCATCGTCATGGGTGTCACCTCCATCATCCTCGGACTGTTGATACTGGTCACCGTCATTGGTGAGAAACATGCATGGGTTGGGGACTGGACGCATTGATAGTGTACCGGATGGAGGGGTTGGACGCACTAATAGTGTTCCGGATGTAGATAGTATGCTGAAAGTAGGAGTCGGATGCATGGATAGTTTTCCGGATGTAAGTGTCGGATGCACCGATAGTGTGTCAAATGTAGAGGTTAGATGGAAGGATATTGTGCTGGATGTAGGATTAAATTCATGGATAGTGAGCCTGGCGAAGGGGTTGGAAGAATGGATAGTTTGAGGGATGTAGGGGTTGGACACACGGATAGTGTGCCGGATGTATGGGAGGGATGCATGGATATTGTTCCGGATGTATGGGAGGGATGCATGGATAGTGTGCCGGATGTATGGGAAGGATGCATGGATAGTGTGCCGGATGTAGGGGAGGGATGCATGGATAGTGTGCCGGATGTAGGGGAGGGATGCATGGATAGTGTGCCTTGTGCTGGATGTAGGGGAGGGATGCATGGATATTGCGCCAGATGTAGGGGAGGGATGCATGGATATTGCGCCAGATGTAGGGGAGGGATGCATGGATAGTGTGCCAGATGTAGGGGAGGAATGCATGGATAGTGCGTCAGATGTAGGGGAGGGATGCATGGATAGTGTGCTGGATGCATGGGAGGGATGCATGGATAGTGTGTTGGCTTTAGGGGCTGGATGCATTGATATTGCGCCAGATGTAGGGGAGGGATGCATGGATAGTGTGCCGGATGTAGGGGAGGGATGCATGGATAGTGTGCTGGATGTATGGGAGGGATGCATGGATAGTGTGTTGGATTTAGGGTCTGGATGCATGGATATTTTGAGGGATGTAGGGATTGGACACACGGATAGTGTGCCGGATTAATGGGTCGGATGCATTGATAGTGTGCCGGAGGTTGATATCTCGCTTATAATTACAATCTAGTATTATATGCTTGGCAACACAAGAGCCTTCATTAATTGCAGATGGCTGCGGTATCTAATAGCCTTAGATATTAATCGGTCCCTCATTTATGTAGCTGACGATTACACACGTCCATCACAAACTCAGCCCTAAAGTATTAGTAAATAATTACCTTAAGCCCAAGATGTATCTTGAATAGCTCAGTAGTAGAGCATTGGTGTCCTATTCCAAAAGTTCCGGGATCGATTCTCTTGTACATGTAACATTTTACAACTAATTTAATCTAATATAACCATGCAAGTAAGATAACTTTCATAAAACGTGGACTATACCTATATCAGTGCACTTATAGTATCAGGATAACATCTTCAGTTAGGAGGTCGAATATCGAGTGTTGCGATATTATGCACAAAAAAAACGGTAATGTATCTTTCTGGAATCAATCTCTCATCAAACTGTCTTCATTACGGAATTTCTTGAATATGAAATTCAAGGGAAATTAGGGCAAAGAAGGGTAGACAGGAAGAAGAGGGAAGTAAAGAGAGGGGTTAGTAATGAAAAATTGAATAAAGTTAAAGAAAGTGGAAACAAAACTCGTTCTGACAAGCATCTGTTGTACAACAGTACTTTTTTTTTAATGAGAAATATTACTAACCTGTAAAAAAATAAGAAAAAAAAATAAAATTAATATCGTATAAAATGATGGAATATGAAATGAGTCAGGAAAGAAGGCGGGCAATACTTGACATGGAAGACCGGGCTGAGAGCTTTGATCGATAGTCGCTTGAATTAATCTTAAAGATAGGAACGAGTGATGGTTCGTACACACTTTAAGGAGCTTCTAATCTCTTAGTTTATCTGTGTATCTTTTTAATTTTATTCCTCCATCTTCTTCTATTTTTTCTGTTTCCTTTATTTTTATTTTTATATCTATATATATATCCATATATATTAATATATATTAATAATTAAAATGCACTCTCTCTTTTACACATTTATAATGCCCCATGTATATATATATATATATATATATAATGTATTCTTTATATAGATAATACACTAGATATATATTATATAATACACACTATATATGTAATTCACACCAACACACACTCTCTCTCTCTCTATCTATCTATATACATATACATATACATACAGGTTGTTTCAGCGTGCAAAATTTAAACAGGACATAGGTGATTCTCTACCGAACATTTTGAGATGGGAACGTGTGGATATGGGCCCAAACATGTCTTACACTGTTACTGATGTCTGGTTTAGTTATAGCTAATAATTACATGTAGTTTATTTACATTTAGTTGTAACATTACTTACAGTTAGTACTGTTACCGGTGGAAACCTACCCCTACGTACCTCACAACAGTTGCTCAAAATGACGGCCACCAACCCCAATGCAAGCATTATGACATCGGCTTACGGGATTCTGCCACAACCGTTCAAATATCCCATGCTTGTTGCGAATCGCCTCAGTATTCAAGTCAAAAAATGGTAAGTTTAGAATACATAACTAATAAATATGTTGTCATAATTAAATTGATGAATAAAGTAAAATTAATTATGTTCTTATGTTCATATCTATCAACTTTAAGATCTTCGTAAATAATTATATTTTTGTGAGTTATTGTTAGTTTTACTTTATTGATCAATTTAATTATGATAACATAATTCTTAATTGTGTATTCTAAACTTAACATTTTTTGATTTTATTACATCAATAAAATTATCATATATAACACTAATAATAAATTTATTTTTATTGTCTAACTAACGTAGAACATACTTACAAATTTTAAATTGACTAAATATAAATTCACAGTATTCTTCACTTATTATCAATCATATAATTCTCCTCACCAACAAACTACTATGAATATTACTAAAATTATATATCATTTGTTAAAAGGTATCTTTACTTAACCAATTTTGGTTACAAGCTTTACTCTAACACTGGAAAAATATTGCATCAATTTGAGGGATATGACCCCTGAGTACCCCGATAACAGAACAGCGCACTCCATGTGTACTTTGTATAGTTATATATTTGGTGATTCTCGTTGATTGATAGGCCCGCATTGCATTAATTGTTTGCCTGTATTACAGGTACTATTATTTACATGCTCATGATGTACAGTAGCTGGCCTACCCTCGAAGGTAAACAAGCGGACCGGCGATGTTTGGTTAGCTATCTGTTCTGTTGGAAAAGTAAACATAATATTGGAGAAGGGAGGTTTGTGTAAGCGGGACAAGACATAGGATCATAGCCAGGACCAGAGACTGGAAGGACATGTCTTTTTTTTTTTCATACATCCCACAGATAATGCTCATGTGTAGGCCTGTATGCATTCTGTCCATGATACCATGGTTGAGGAAAGATTTTGTTCATAGGTGATTTTATCTCTAATTTTCATTATTATCACTTTGTATTTTTGATATTGTTTGTTCGGTTTACACGCTAATCTCTTGTTGGACTAGAGTGCTGAAGGTGGGAAGTTCAGGGTTCAATACCGGTCAGGTGTATTGAGGGTGGTTTTTTTTCCTAAAATAGTTTTCTAATCTCTTCCCATGCAAATGTGGGTAGATAACCTCTCAGATGCTTCCTTCCTATTCCTTATTAGATTAATTATACTACTATAAGGCCACATGGCTGACTCACTCACTGACATTAATGTTTACTCACTTACATGATGAGCTAGAAACTTGAAATTTGGCAAACTTATAGCTTCTAGCCTGTAACCGACGGGAAAATTCCAAAAAGTTAAAAAAAAAATTTAACCCCCGAAAAAATTTAAAACTGCGGAGCAACCTTAAAGTTGGTGTGGACCTTTCTTTGGAGGTCTCTTGTGGCTAAACGGTAAGACCTATCAAAAAACAGATTGCACCAGCAGCTACGGATTTAGCGAGCTCCACAAGTTTAGTCCTATTATTTTTTTTCGTATCTCCATCGGTTATACCTTAGATAGAGCTAGATTTTTTTTTTATTTTAAGTAAATTTTGCAAATTTTCCACAAATTTTTTAATTTCAAAAAACTCTGGAATTACATTAGTTTACATCCACTTGAAAAGAAAAGTCACTGGGGGTTTGGGGGTGGAGCCCCCAACGAGCAAAGAGAGTTATTATACATATGTACAAGTCTAACAGTTAGTAAGACGTGGTGATAAAAAAAAGTACTAGTGTAATCATTATTGTGTCTCGCACCATACTACCAATGAGGTATAGGCCCTTACACACATAATAATATTATTAATAATAATAATAATAATAATAATGGTGTAAGCCCATGATCGAGCTATACCAACCGAGTGGCCGCCACCGTTAGCGATGATCGTGCCAACATTTTTGGATAGAAGGTGTCATGTGATCAGCATAACGAACCCTTCAGCTATTAATCTCACTTTTCTAAACCGGAACTTCTATTTCTTTATTCAAATAGCTCCTCATTTGTCCTCACGAAGCCGAGTTTGTTTGACCCCAATCCACATCCACTGCTTCATAGAGAGATTCTGTAGGCACCGGGGATCGAACACGGGACCTCTGGATCTGCAGTTAGGTGCTCTTACCACTATACCACAGATGTGGTCCTTCTATCCACATAATAGTTACAATAATTGTGTAAGGATGAGGAATGTAGAATTTCTAAGGAAATGTACTCGAATTTTTGTGGAGGAAAAATAAGGAAGCATATTAATAAAATAAAATATTTAGTACACCCAACCTAGATTTGAACCCATGACCAAACCACTATCTACATTCCCACCAATGTGGGTACACATATTTTAACTAGCTTTATTTTATCTTGACGATAGTATTGGATGGGTGACCTGGTGATCTAGCCTCCACCGTGGTTTGGATCCCACGTTAAACTGTAAGTCCTCCATTTCATCTCACAATCACTATACCATTATACATTAGCGTAAGTGGATACAAACCGAACGGGTAGTAAGACGCGGTGCTAATAACAATAAAAAAAATATTAATGCTAGTATTGGTTGATTTGCAAAACAATGTCGGTAGTTTTTGTACAGTAACTTTATCAATTAATGATTAATAATAATATTTAGCACCGCGTCTTACTACCCGTTCGGGTTATACGCTTAAGTACTAATTACACTAATGGATTAGGAAATGGGAGGGTTGAATTTTAGAGGAAGTGAACCCGCATTTGCGTGGAGGAAGAGTGGAAAACCATTTAGGAAAAACCCCCCTCAGTTCACCCGACCAAGATTCGAACCTCGATCTCCCCGTCCTCGGCGGTCGAGCTCAACACGACTAGCGCGTTAGCCAACTACGCCACCGAGGCGGGTAATCAATTAATGATTTAGTGAAATCAATGGTATAGAATTAATTGGGTTTGATAGAAATATTACCTATATGTAAATCCGTGCGTGGTTTTATCAGCATAGAGGTCACTCAACGTTTATACTTAGGAGGATCCATACTTTGGTAGCCCAACTCTTCAGTATCCTTCTAAAATAACCTTTATCGTACCAACGACACTTGTTGAATATAACTAATAACGTCACAGCCCGTATCGGTGGTCGCATGGTCTAAGACAGGGATGGTGAAACTTTTTCCGAGCAGGGCGCCACTTGAGGACTAGCTGAATTTTTTAACTACCATAGTGTTCCATCTCTTACGACGCGTGTTTTAAAAACTATACTGCAGATAACAGTGAGATAGAAATTAAAATATAGGTCGAGCGTACTGAGGGCGGATTCTTTCTAAATGGTTTTCCATTATCCCACTACGCAAATGTGGGTGCACTTCCTCTAAATTCAATCTTACCCATCCCTCACACGTTAGCGTAGTTAGTACATATAGCCTGAACGGTTAGTAAGATAAAGTGATAAAAAAATGTTTAGATAGCATAGTAAATATGTTACGTCTGGTGTGCTATTTTGTGTATACAAAGAGTGTACTAAACTTTTTTTCATTAATTTTCTTAAATATATATTTGTCGTTCTATTTAAGTTGGGAGCTTTCCTTTATCTTCATTTGAGACACTTGTCAAGTGAAGGTTAGACCGTGGCTTAAGAAGGAGGATAAGTACTCTCAACAGGTTCCTGAACTTCAGGGGGTGTACGACGGGAAACCAAGAGGAACTTTAGATGAGAATGGATAAAACTTTGTCCTGGCTAGATTCAGACCGGGGGAGGAAATAATTCAATTTATGGTAAACATCAAGTGAAACATTTAGATTAAACATTTTTATACTCATATGAGTAAGCTAACCGGCTACATGATTTAGTGGTCAGTGCACCTGGCTGAGAGTCCAGGGGTCTCGGGTTTAATTCCCTGCTGGTAACTTGGGTATCTTTCCCGAAAGGATAATTATCCTAATGGTCACCAATGATTGGGTGATTAGACTTAAGTTAGATTTAAGTGTAGCCACTGGTTCCACACCCTCATACTCACTGGGACATGGAAAGAGCCTCCATGGAAAGGATGTACGATTAGTACATTCGGGCGTCTCCTGAACAACGGTACATTAGTACCGACTAATATTTCCACAAACATGTCTACGACGGATGTATCCCAGAAGTCCATTATTATTATTATTATTATTATTATTATTATATGGCTGAGCTTATAGTAACTTTTGATATAGTAATAATAATAATTATTATTATTAGCACCACGTCTTACTACCCGTTCGGATTACACGGACTTACGCTAATGTGTAATGGTAGGGTTATTGTGAGATGAAATGGAGGACCTAACGTGGGATCCGAACCACGGTGGAGGCGTGGCATTCCACACATTCACAAGTTGTGATTAATACACGTCTTTTCAGAGGTGAAGGAAGGGGTTTGGCAATCAAATAAATCTGTGCCAGGACCGAGTATTGAACCCCGGACCCTCAGCGCAAAAGTCCGACACCTTACCCCTAGACCACCAGGTCACCCCGTTAGAAAGTTACTTTGATAGGAAGAAGCTTTTAGGAAATACAATATTTTCTTTTGGTCAACACTGATCAAATGTAATGTGATTACAAGATCGATGTTATTTATGAAAAGTAACAATGGCAGATCACATAACCTGACGATTAAATAAGACCAGTTTTTTAGTAAATTTTATGATTATTGAAAGAGTAATTTCATATTTAAATATAACTTTAGTTATGCTCTGAATATATTTTCAATAGCAAAAATCACACAGATACAAAAGTTGCTAGAAAGTATTGATACCTATGGAATGATAATAATACTTCTTATTTGCTTACTTAAAGGCGAAAAGAGAACAAATCCATTTCTTCAAAATCTGCTTTATGTGTTTTGATTAAATTTTGTATCCAAGCATTGTTTGACATTTCAAACAAAATGGCAATTCTAATAAACCCTATAAAATGACTTTAAGGGCACCTTACCTGAGTAAAAATTTCCAATTTTGATCATATATCCGCAATTATTTGAGATATGAAATAGCTTATCATTGCAGAGTTGTAGAACTATTAAAACTAAAAAACTTTTATTTGAAATGTTATTTTATAAAAATAATAATATCTGATATTATTGGCAAATATACTTTTAAATTGAGGTCTGGGAAATATTTATGTATGCTCTTTGCTGGACAGAGATGTTACTTTTTCCAATAAGTTTCTGTATCAGTGTGTTATATTATTTCACTGATACTCTCTGACTGAATGTTTCTGCAACAGTGTAGAATTATCTCATTTTACAACATTTACGAGTTTTGAGTAAATATCTACAGTCTTAGGGAAGGGAGAGAAAAAGTCTATGCGATTTACCATACCATTTATTTTTAATATCTAGCAAGAGACCAAAAAAAAGTCTACCAACAATTATTTAAACTTGAAATATGTGAGATGGAAAATTTTCTCCTGAAGAAAAACTTTTCCCTTAATTTTATCGGGGAGAATTTCCACCAATTTAATTCGCATGGACGCAATCTTAGATCTCACAGTTTTTCAAATTTCCACTTCAGTTTAATTTCTTCTAAAGGCGTTAGCACCCGTAACATTATCTAATATGGGACAATAAACTTAAAAACAAATTATCTCGTTCTTTTCTCACACACATGTATGGACTTCAACTCTTTGTGGTTGTATTCAAAAGTGCTATTCTTGTCGAGCTACCTCAGTTTACTGTTTACACACATGTTAATATGACAACATATTAATTAAATACTTAGCAATTACATTTCCTTCTCTCAATATTTAATATTCTGAAATTTTAAACTAAAAATATTCATCTCTTCTTAGTTAGTAATCAAAACTTTAAAGGAATTCTAAATAAACGAGTTGCTTAAGAAAAAGCATAGTAAAATGGATCATAAACACACATCGGGTTAAAAAAAACACTAATTCCTCTGGCTAAAGCTCAACTATGACCTTCTCTTTGTAAAAATGTGCATGTGCATGTTTAATATCTCTGGCCCGTTATCATGATTTGAATAGATAAGATTTACAGTCCAAATTTATTAGGAAGAACTTTATTTGACAGCCAGAAACATTTCTAGATCTACGTTGACATATTTACTCTTCAGCTCAAGTGATCTGCAACAGTAATTTTAATAAATGTCATCAATACTTAAATAATGACTCTTATAATATAGTAAAATTTTACTAATGCTAACAACAAAAAAAGATATGTGCTTTCAAAAAGTCCATTTCTATGAAAATTAAATTATAGATGAAAGTTTTAATGCAACGGTTCATGGTGTTGGGAAAATATTTGGGGTGAAGTTGGATTAAGATAATAAA
This sequence comes from Timema genevievae, assembly GCA_902155825.1. Taxonomy (NCBI): domain Eukaryota; kingdom Metazoa; phylum Arthropoda; class Insecta; order Phasmatodea; family Timematidae; genus Timema; species Timema genevievae. The sequence goes on along the minus strand of CABFWO010000455.1, from coordinate 267,643 downwards.
GCGTGAGGAATTTACATAATGATGAGTTACATACCCTGTAGTCATAATCAGACATTGTGAGGGTGATAAAACCTCACAGGTTACTATGGGAAGGACATGCAGTGGGAATGGAAGAAGATAAAAACGCGTTCAGGGTATTGGCTGGCAATCCAAATGGGAAGAAACCATTGGGAAGACCTAGACGCAGATGGGAGGATAGCATAAGAATGGATATGAAAGAGATTGTGTGTAATGAGGTGGACTGGATAGAACTAACTCAAGATAGAGACATGGTGTAATGAGGTGGACTAGATAGAACTAACTCAAGATAGAGACATGGTGTAATGAGGTGGACTAGATAGAACTAACTCAAGATAGAAACATGGTGTAATGAGGTGGACTGGATAGAACTAGCACAAGATAGAGATATGGTGTAATGAGGTGAACTGGATAGAACTATCTCAAGATAGGGCTAGGGTTTAATGAGTCGGACTGGATAGAACTAGCTCACGATAGAGGTATGGTGTAATGAGGTGGACTGGATAAAACTAGCTCAAGATAAGGAAAGGCTCCGTACTTACGTAATTATGTAAGTGTGGTAGTTGACTTTCGTGTCCTTAACTCCACAAAGTAAGTAACGGTTCTCGGTGTTTTCAGGCAATGTTTTCGTGATCGCCGCCATCCTGCTGGAGCGCCACCTCCAGAACGTCGCCAACTACCTGATCGTGTCTCTGGCGGTCGCCGACCTGATGGTAGCATGTCTCGTAATGCCACTAGGAGCCGTCTATGAGGTAAACAGATCTTCTAAGGAATTTCCTCAATTTATTTCCTCTTATTCTTCATCTCCCATAAAAATCGTTTATCAGTAATATACCCGTAAGTAAACAATCCTCAGGGGGGTGGGGAACTTATATTTTGATAATTGTATAAAACACACATCAGATAAATATTTTAACAACATTGTCGCACCAATTTTTAAAAGTTTCAAAATACCTCATAGAAAGTACAAAAATGTATTTTTTGAGGCAAACATCGATAACATTTTAGTATATTATTAATATTTTTACCCGCTTCGGTAGCCGCGTAGTCTGACGCAGTAGACTAGACAGCTGATGACGGGGGGGATCAAGGTCATGTGCACTAAGGGTGGTTTTCCACTCTCCTTCCACGCAAAGGTGGGTACAATTATATAAATATAACGTCCCTAATCCCTAAAACTATTAGTGCAATTAGTTTTTATTTATTTAGCACCGCGTCTTACTACTCATTCGGGTTATACGCTTAAGTACTAATTACACTAATGGATTAAGAAATGGGAAGGTTGAATTTAGAGGAAGTGAACCCGCATTTGCATGGAGGGAGAGTGGAAAACCATTTAGGAAAACCCCCCCCCAGTTCACCCGACCGAGATTCGAACCTCGAACTCCCCGTCTTCGGTGGTCTGACTCAACACGACTCGCGCGTTAGCCAACTACGCCACCGAGGCGGGTAAGTGCACTCTTAACGCCTCAAATTAATACCATTAAAAGCTGTCAGATGGTAGCCTAGTGCTAAGGCTATAGAATATTCAAGCAGAATTTCCTAAACGCCTGAAACCAGGTGGGTTTATAACGTTCCTGGATGAAATTTTATGCCAGTAGGATAAAAAACAGGGGATGAGGAAAATACAAATGACAATACAATGTGTAATGTGACCACACCAATTAAATTAGATTATTATATTCATAAAGATCCATTCTACGCTTCTATACCAATTACTTTTTATTTTATTTTTACCTGGCACTTAGGTATTTAATGATTGAAATTTCTCATTATGAAATGTACTAAAATCACATTTTATCAACTTTTAAAATGTGTGTGTAAAGTCTTGGAAAATACTTTTATGCTCATTTCAATAAATACTGTTAAAGGTTATGTAAATATTTAACCTAAACGTAGCATCTGATTAATAATATCGTATACACCTAGGCGTCCCTATTGAAAAAACATATCACAAATGTGATACAAACATATTATGTGTACCATGACAACATTCCACGATACGCCACTGTAGAGAAACCAAATTTCCTTTTCTAATCAACTAATTTGTTTTTAAAATGTCCATATTTAACTAAGCCATGGAAATCATGTAAGCCACGTAAATTGATACTGTTCAGTGGAGTATAAAACTAAATAATATATTTCTAATGATTTGTGAAATTTGTATATACACTTCAATAGTGATAAATTAACGGCCGGGGACTGGATGTTGTACCTATCCTAGTCTTAAGTTAGATTATAAGACATATGAAGCTACGACCGGCCTAGCAATCCGGTAGTGGAGATTATATGACTTGAATAAAAAAAGTGTCCACAAGCTGGAAATAGTAATGGATGTAAGATTTCTAAGGATCTATTTCTTGTTGGCAAATTACTACCAGGGCGGTATAGTCTTCTTTTGTAATCTGAGAGTTTAAGTTAATGCGCCCCTTTGATCTTGGTTGAATGATTCAATTCAGGGAGCTACAAACCCTTTCAATTGCTCTTCTTATTGCAATCTTCTTTTGGTAGAACCAACTCGTGTTAAGATGTCTTTTACGCTCAATAAGGAAAGAACCTTTGCTAGTTTGAGCAAATTGCGCTTTTAAACTTTAAACTTTACTTCAAGTGACTCAACTAAACCTCTTGAGGACAAATGAGCTAATTGAAAGAAAAAGTAATTGCTCTAATATAGAAATCTAAGTTAGAGGATTCGTTGTGCTGACAACATAGCACCCTCTATCCGCAGATGTTGGAACTATATTTGCCAACAGACGGAGGTCACTCGGGTGGTATGATTCAATTTTAGGCTGACCCCACGAAGCCTATATATAAAATATTGTTTTTATAGACCCGTTTGGGTTATATACATAATATATACTAATTATGCTAATGTGTTAGGGATGAAGAAGGTTGAATTGTAGAGAAAGTGTACCCGCAATTTCGTGGATAGAAAGAGTGGAAAAACACGTTAGAAAAAAACTTCAATACACTCAACTGGGAGTAGAGCCCTAATCTCCCCATCATCGACTTTTTTAATTTTTTACACAGTTATATAATTTAAAAAATATTCAACACATTAACTCAGTCTTCCTATTGAAATAATGGTCTTGGGTTCTATTTCCAGCATGGTCAAAGAATTGGTAATTAGTGAAATTGGAGTTTCTCCTTTAATAGTGTGAATTGATGGTCTAGGGGCTGGATGTTGTGTCTGTTCTAGATTTTATTTAGTCTGTAAGTCAAGTACTGATATAAACAGTCAGTTCATAAATTGAACGTAAAATATATCAAATAAATATTAGGCCTATATATAAGGCACTAATTAGTTTGGACATGCATAGGTAGGCACATGGTCTAAAACGCCAGTTTAGCGTTGTACTGGATTACCAGTGACAGTATTTCATGGTTAGAGTCCCGGTCGGGTTTACCGAGTCTATTTTACTCTTAATTATCTCCCATTCTCTATCTCTTTGTAAATTTGAGTAGATTTTATCTAAAATTCTACCTTCCTTATTCCTATACCATTAGCATAATAGTAAGCACTATTATTATTACTATCAGCACCGCGTCTTACTACCCGTTCGCGGTTATACGCAATTAAGCTAATGTGTATTTGTAGGGTGATTGTGAGATGAAATGGAGGACCTATAGTTTAACGTGGGATCCGAACCACGGTGGAGGCGTGTCATTCCACACATTCAACAGTTGTGATTAATACACGTCTTGTCAGAGGTGAAGGAAGGGTTTGGCAATCAGATAAATCTATGCCGGTACCGAGGATTGAACCCCGTACCCCTAGCACAGAGATCCGACACATTACCCCTAGACCACCAGGTCATCTCTAAATAATAAGCAACCGGCCCCCGTGGTGTAGTGGTGAATGCACCTGACTACGAGCCTAGGGGTCCAAGCCTCGGTTCCCGGCTGGTACCTTGAAATTTTTTTCCTGAAAGGCGAACTACCCCAACGGTTAATTAGGCTTAAGTTAGGCTTAAGTGTTTCCACCGGTTACACACCCTCATACTCGTCTCATCCCATCGGGACATGGAAAGAGCCTCCACGGAAAGTATGTACTATTAGTACATTCGAGCGTCCCCTGGACAACGGTACATTAGTACTGGCTAATCTTTCCACTACTGGGCTACGGATTATGTAATCCAGACGCGCAATATTATTAGTATATATTTAGCATAATAATTATTAGTGTATGCGTATAGTTCAAATGAGTAGTAAGTTTTGGTGAAAAAAATAGTTATGACATTTACCTGCTTTGGTGGCCGCCTGGTCTAAGGCGCTACTCTTGCAATAAACTAAACTGCTGAGAACGGGGAAATCAGGGATCGATCCTGGTCAGGTGTAATGATGGTGGATTTTTCTAAAAAAATTATCACTCTCCTTCTACACAAATGTGGGTACACTTCCTCTAAATGTAACCGTCCTAACCTCTAATACAGTAGTATAATTAGTACTTAGGCGTATAACCCAAACAGGTCGTAAAATGCGGGGCAAAATAAAAGTTTCTGGTGTATAATTATTATAGCCTTGAAGATAATAGCAACATTTATTTATTTTTTAAATCACTTTCATTTTAATTCCAAATAGCGTCGCATAATAAAATGACAAACTATAAACGTAAACACTTTGGTTTTTGTAATTAAAAATAAAGTACTCTTCTTTATAGCTACGTTAAAATATTGGAAGGAAAACCTCATTTACATAATAAAAAGGAGTCGACACGATACGAAGAGGGGTATCTAGATGAATTTTAAAACGTTTTATTTTTCCATAAACATCCCCCGCCCCTCCCCTATCCTCTTTTTACTCACGCAATTCTTCTTCATGCTAATGGGGTCATTACAATCCAGCCTACCACGAACCACCCCTCTCTATTCAACAAGTCAGAGAAAGCTTACATTGAAACATTTTCTAGTACCATCCCCTATCTCTCAAAAGCAAGAAGAAAAGTTTTAGAGGTGGTTTGGGTGTTAAAAGGGGAGGGGGAGAAATAAGAGAGCTTTTCCCATTCATTACCAAGTAATGCACATACAAATGGCATATTCAGTATCAACTGTAGAACGAGGCTTTTGCCGATTTCATGAGACGACATGAAAGGCAAGGTTTGGTTTGAGAGTTACTCCTCCACAAGGGATCCCATATACATCCTTCTACGTCCCAAACCCTTTTACAACCAACCATCGTCTTCTACTCCATTTGTCTTATTTCTTCAAACTAATCGGATAGAAGAGGTTTTTTTTTACGTTTCCTTCTAGTGAGAACCCCCCTACCCCTTTACTCACCCACCTACCCCTAAAAACCCCCACACGACCCCATTTCTACTGTTTTCTCAAGTTACTTGTACAATGGAGTGCAAGTGACTTGGCATGAATTCGAGCGACGCAAAAGATGGATACAGGAGAGGAAATTCTATTACTGAGATGGACTTTTAAAATGATCATCCTTCATGTGCGTTTATGTGTGTGTGTGTGTATGTGTGTGTGTGTGTGTGTGTGCTTTTACTTACCCAACTGGGATAGAAAAAAATACATATTTAATGTAAAGGTTTGTGATTTTTAATCATTTGGTTTAGTAAGTTTCTGAGAGTGAATAAATATGCTTAAGGTGGGGCGGAAGGGGACGGGAGAAAAGGCCAGTGAGTTTGCAGTTTTTTTAAACAAAACATTTATTCATCTAAAATAAATATTTATAGAGTTTAATCTTCTTCATTTGGTCATTTCAAAAGTTGTTAAATATCTGTCAAGGGTGTCCTGGAATTTAATGACAACTTTTTCTGTTCATTTAAAAAGTCTCATCTAACGCCGATATGTTGTTGACAAATATTCAACAATTGTTGATATCACCACGTGAAGACAAACTAAACTTTGCTACTGGAGCATTATTTTATTATTTTGGCAAAAAAAAAAACTTTTACTATAAAAAATTGCAAAATCCCTTACTTTTATCGAGTCTCCTAAATCTCCACCTTAATATATTACTTTAAAATAATTTGGCTTTAAAAAAATATTAGTGTCCATCAACTTGATGGCCGATTTATTTATTTTACACAGCATCCGATTTATTGCGTCATTGAGGTAGATATGAGGAAAGTACAGTCTAATTTGAACGTCAAGGCGTTGTCTGACAACTATCCAAGCTATTATATCTGCTTTCATGTATTCATACGTCAGTTCATGTAGTATGCGGCTGTCAATTTTGATAGATATTATCAACAATTATAAAATAATAGTTACAAAAGGGCCTATAGTAAATGTTATCAATGGTAATCGCAAAATAAAAAAGAATTTTTTTTAAAAAGCATTTTAATGAAAATTGGACTGTAGAATGTTAGAAGAAATTCATCTCAGTTGTTGTGGAGGGAGAGTGGGAAAACTTCTCAATGCCCGACTGAGATATGAACCCCAACCAGCCTTCGCAAAAAAAAAACCAGACTATATTAGCCTTACATTTACTGAACATAGCCACCGGTGCATGCTGATTAAAATAACTGTAAATTAATTAAGAAGTATTGCAATATTCACCATCAACTTGGTATTGTCCAGAAAATAACAAATGATTATCCATTTATTAATTATATGGTAAATGGGTGAATTTTAAAAATTAGGATTGGATATCACTAATGATGAAAACCCTATTTTAGATTGAAAAAAAATAATTATTGAATATTTTCTTCAATGCATAATATAAAAGCAGTGTTTATATAATGGCAAAAAAATAAATTATGTAAGCTTGCTTTAACGTTTATTTATCTCTTAAAATAGCTCTCTTTGATAATGAATACTCATGCTGACTCTCAAAATGTATAAAGAAGATTTGAAACTTTTTTTCATCCCCTTCCCCCTTTTTCACGCAAATAAGCAACCTCAATGATTGTTTAAACCCTCTTTTCACTTTGTAAAGCGCTTCAAAACCGCTGGCAAAAACAACAAGCAAAGCAAAACTTTGGTTTGCCTTTGAGTGAGAAATGATTAAACTTTATTTTAATCACCTCTCAATAAAAAAAAATTGTTCGTCAAAAGCAAAGGAGTCGACGTAAAGCAATTATAAACCCAAGTATATATAACATGGCATTCCGGTCCGAATGGCGTTTTCTTCTTTAAGAGGATTAAAATGTATTTCCTTTGTTCTTGTTGGAAAGGTTTTGCCACAATAAACGCTTTTAGTGCCGTTATATTTCCTTGAGAAATTCAATTGATGAGTGAAAAGAATTAGCTTGCTAGATATTAAAACATACTAATTAATTTTCTTCCTATAATGATGGTGAATTCAAAGCTATTTTGCAAAGCGGGTTCGCCTCTCAAATTGACGCACTTAAGCACTCCAAGCACTATCACACTTAGACGCAAATGTATGAAATAAAAATAAAGATAATAAAACAGTTGTTAACTCTGTGAGTCTCTTGTTTATCTGGTTTTAACACTTCCCCTAACGAATATCACACTCACTTTAATATATGCGCCTAGACAGGTTTTATTCACATTTCATTAGTATATATTTCTTGTTTCCTATTTAGACAGATATATATTTCCACGAATGTTTTTCATTTATATCCTGGCATGATGATTTCTACATGGTATTTTAGTGTATTAATTAACAAAATAGCCTGTTATGTGGACGGTTTGAAAATATGTGTGTTTAAAAAATATTTTAATACCAAAAAAATAATGCTGTAAAAATGTGAGACTAGTTTTTTTTAAACTATTTACGAATTCTATAATTTGAGTTTCAATGTTTTGTCTATAAAACCAACCAAATAAAATGTAAATAGCTCAACAATGGAAGTCCTATCTTGAGTTTCCGTGACTTCAAAGATAAGCAAGGTTAAGTAATCGAAGAATCGTTCTCCATTATAAATAAATAAAGACGATGTAGAATATTTTATTGATACAAAAAAAAAGATTTATATATATAGACGTCATGGCACATACCCCCCAACTTTGTTAAGAAAAGTCATTTCTCACAGTCATACAAATTTAATAGACCTACTCTCAACTATCTATAGGTCAAGTCATGTTATCTTCAAATATCACTTTTGTTAAATATTATAAATAGTTGTAAGATAACAAAAACAATATAGTAAAATGTTATTAATTTTGGCCTCAAATTATGTTTGTATTATATTAAAAGATTCTCTAAATATCCATTCTTAAGATAACCAAGGTACTGTACATACCCTGGAATTATATATTATATGTATATTTATACATATATTAATTATGATTTTTGCTTTGTTTTTATTTTTACAGTTCTTGGTTTAATATCGCTTAGCATAGAGAAAAATAAGCGGACAACAAATCTGATACGCTAGATAGAATATATATATATATATATATATATATATATATATAATATATATATATTCCAGTAAATATTCGGTCATATTTGGGGGATGCTTGTTGCCAAACTTTACCACTCGGTGCAGCATCTACGTCAATACTAACCTTTTTACTATTTCAAAAAAAAAATGAACATGTTGAAATGGACTTTTTATTTATTTAAGTATTTTGTAACATTTCTTTGAAATATGTTTTGATTTTTTGACGTTTGATTTTTTTTAAAAAAAAGTTCACTGATATCCTGTGATGGTGTATGAAGTTACGCATGAATAATAGGGATAGTTACAAAAATAAAACTTAGCTAAAATTTAATTTTCCCTTTCTCTTTTCCTATTTTTCCACTCTAGTCGTGTTGCTTTATTTAAACACTTTGAATGAGTTGTAGAGAACCTCGTGTCTAGATTATAGAAGGAAGTTTACAAAGAACTATACAGGCTTTGCCCCTTTTCAATAAAGAGTAAAGAAAGCAGTTTCTGTTTTCAATAAAGAGTAAAGAAAGCAGTTTCTGTTTTCAATAAAGAGTAAAGAAAGCAGTTTCTGTTTTCAATAAAGAGTAAATAAAGCAGTTTCTGTTTTCAATAAAGAGTAAAGAAAGCAGTTTCTGTTTTCACTCTCTCTAGATTCCTCAGAGAGAGTAGTATTGTGATCGTCAAAAAAATTGATTTCGAGATTTTGATAAATGTTGATATTTTATGACCCCCTAAAACTGGCAAAGATGTTTCCGTGACGTGGTAAGTTTTTTAGTATTTCAGCCTAGAACTGAAACAATTTTACCGATCTGGCTAAAACTTGGTATCTGGGGTTTTAATAATATTCCCCCGAGGAGTTTTTGAAATTAGATATCCAAACATAAAATAAAGTGTAGTTACTAAAGGTAAAAAAATAATCGTTTTTCTCCAAATTCAAACTAAATATTATGATTCATTTTTGTATTTAAAAACTGTTTAAGATTATAAACAAAATGGTAAATCTCATTTTCCTATGCTTTACTGTTTACATAAGCAGTAGTTTCCAATTTTGATCATATCTCTGTAACTATTTGATACATGAAATAAATTATCATTGTAAAGTTGTAGAGCTATTAAAAATAAAAGGATTCTATGTGAAATATATTTTTATGAAAACCAATATTTTTCAAGCTATAAGTGAATATAAATATATATTCTAATATATATTTATATTTTCTAAGCTATTATCATATATAAATATATATATTTTATTGGGATCAATGAAATTTGAACTTTATTACTATGCTCCTTGGTGGACATATATTTTCCTCTATTCTCAATGTTTCTGTAACAGTGTATAGCATTTAGTTTTACGCTCTGTGGTAGTGTGTTACTGCATCAATGTAAATTATTCAGTTTCAAATATCCTATGAGCACTAAATCTATTTTAAGATAAAATAGAAAGAAAGTTTGTGCTTTGCACCGTACCATATATTTTAAATACCACTCAGTGCAGCTTTATACATAGTGTAAGTTATGAACTCCTAACTCCCTACCCCTTCCCAGCCCCTCGTATGATTCACGTGTCGGTGACTCAACCCCCTATATTGGAAACGTCACACGACTGCTCTTATCGTCCCAATGTCCTCTCTCCAAGACTCACGTCATGAATATCCTCTCCTGTTCCACAGCTTCCATTACCCTTCCCTTCTTTCAGTCGGTCACTAAAAGACGACGGACGGGTTGATGTGCTTTGTAAACGTAGACGAAGAAAGAAAGAGATAGAACCTTTCTCCCCTCATCTGAAAAAAAAACCCTTTCCTCCCTCCCCACCCCCTTTCACGTATGGTCTCTCCTCAACTTCAGGCATCCTTCTTTCACCCCCTTTCTACACCCCCC
>CABFWO010000455.1:233516-257407 GCA_902155825.1 Timema genevievae | reverse complement strand
AAGAATTTCTCCGTCCGCCACTGAGTTGACTGGCCACGTCAACCGCAGCGTTCTCTTGCGGGTTGAGTCGACAAGTGAAATACTACATCGATCCACTACTTGCCGCGCTATTTCTGGCCAGTTTCTTTCTCACACCTGGGCCTCAAAACTTTTCATCTAGGCGATTTAAAAGAAAAATATTTTGTTCCTTTCAGGATGACAATAAATGTTGGGATCATATTTAGACATGATAGTAAAAAGATTGATTTAAAATTCAACAGTTATATGTTAAATAAAGTCAACTGGTATACTGATCCGGATGGGAACCTGGATAGCTCAGTTGGTAGACCACCCGGCTGTAGGGTTAAGGTCCAAATGAATTTCTGAGCAATTAAGGGGCACAAATACTGAGATGGGAACCTGGATAGCTCAGTTGGTCGAGCGTTCATCTGTAAGATTGGTGTTAAAATATGTGTCTGAATAATAAAGTCAAACACAAACTGGGGTGAGAGCCTGTATAGAACAATATACCAATACTGTATATAATTATACACTATATTCATTCTTAATAGGAACAGTATTGAGATATATACACTGTCATCAGAGCATAAAACCTACTATATGTTGTTTTTTTTGTATAAAAAAATAAGAGAATAACGTATTTTGTGTTTAGTTTTAAAATTTTGGATAATGTAAGCGTATTAATTCAACTATAGTTGACTCGGCAGATAACACAGTAAACTATAATTGGGAACAGCTTGGTGTACAGTCTTATTAAATAAATATGTCTATATATCATTGTGCTTAGAAAATGAAACTAGCATTGGATCACCCTTAAATAGTGTTGGAAGCAACACGTCACACAGTTGTGTTAGGAAGGTTGCAATATAAAAATGAGTTAGGGACGTTGCCTATATATGACGTCACGGCAGGTCAAGATAGGATTTCACATTTTTTTGAATTTACATTTTACTCAGTGAGTCTTAAGAGGTATAGCGTTGAAACAAAAAAAAACATAAATTTCTAAAACAATTCTAAAAATGGTGCCTACAATGTAACAAAACTATTATTTTAATCTTGAAATAGATTTTTTGTAACCATATGGTTTATAAATTCTCTACAACTCAGGCTATTTGCCTTAGTCACGAAAATTTCCTGAAGTAGTCTTCCTGCCAGGACCTAGATTGAACAAGGCCAAGGTGCGATATGTCTATCTAGAATAAGAAACAAGGAAAAATGTAACTTTAAAAAGCAAGTCAATGTCTTCAAGGAGCAAATAATAAAGTGAGTGTGTAAACTCGTCGGAGGAATAGGGAAAATGCTATCAAGAGGCCTCACAGGGTGAACTGCTCGTTTCTTCCCTTCTCTTACTACTTAGTATACATTGGTGCTCAAGCGTGAAAGTGCTTAGGTGCTTTAAGTTGAGATGCAACCCGCTTCACAAAATAGCTTCGAGATCTCCAAGTAGGCAGCGTCGTTAGCTAATTCATCGGTAAGTAAGTAAATTCTTAATGCGATGAATGGGCTTTATGAGGTGATACCAATTCCTCAATGTCTGGTTTAAAATCGCTTAGCAGGAGTCTTAAGATTAACCTCTTCAATGCACGCCTTAGCCTCTTTGATTCTTAGCCCCTCCCAGCAAATTATTCCACTGCCCCTCAGGAGATTGTGTGCACACCACTTTATCAACAAAATAGTGTTTTTTTCCCTTAAACGCCTTATGTATTACAGCACGCAACCTACTATACAGTAATGTTAAGTAAACTGCCTAGCTGTTTTATCTCACGGCGTTTAAAATATTGTCTTACAAGCGATTATAGCCTGGGATCGCAACTAAGGCTAAGTGGGCCGCTTCGGTAAGCGAGAAATTTCCGCGCAGACGTTCAGTTCTAACTCAATATTTAATTATAAGATGCGTTATTTCAAAATACGGTTCACGCTAAAATAAAGTCGAAAGCTTCCAACAAAGCTATTTTTGTTTAAAAACCCTATATTTTTAGTTTTATTATTATATAAAAAGTGTAAAAATATAATATTAGATAATTTTCAACGAATATTTAAGCATATTTGATATGAAACTTAGGCTTGATAAAAAAAAGGGCTCTAGATTCAGAATTTTCTAACAAATACAATAATTTTTTATAGACTAACAATATAAAATATTATGATATTTGAGAACTACCAGCGAATTTTCCTCTTTACCTTGAGATAAGTTTCGTAAGTTTTATTTACCCTCTTTCTTATTGACATTACAATGGATCGTTGTAGGTGAAGGGTGAAAGGGAGTATAATCTTTTACATAATAGAGGAGTAATTGCAAAAACGACACATACCATTTATTTTAAGCTACGTGGCTTGACGGTGATTGATACTTGCTCGCTGATCAAGGCGGTTACCTTAACAATTAGCCCTGATTTCGAAACTCAACTTCACTGGAGTTTGAAACAAAAATCCCTCAGATGTGATGGGTGATTGCAACAAACGCAATGCCTAAATTATCTGTCGTTATTCATGTATACATGTTAATGTGAAAATAATCAGGCGATATATATTCTTTCAATATATTCATACATATATACGAATATTTATTTATATCACATAATTTGTAGAGGAAAAATCCTAACACGTAAAAATATTTGAGGTCGTTAATCAAAATATTACAACTAATTAGTTATGGTAATTTTTTTAAATTAGTTAAAAAAGTTTGATAAATATTTCTGAATCTCTTCAAAGGTATAAAATGGACTTTTTATAAAACATTATTTTAATTTTTTTTATGGCGCGTAAAGATCGGTTACAGTATTCAAAATAAGGCCTTTTTTTCTTGGGAAATGTACGTATTTTTTTAGGAATACACTTCCTTTATGTGTGAAAACAATTCTCATTTCCAAGAAGGAAATCCATTGTTTGATGTTTCAACAAGAACAATGCCGTTCCCAAACAATGCCAGTTCAAGCAAGGATGTAATTAAAGACACGGTTTTTCAGTGATCACGGTAATTAAAATAATGTCTTGTCTCACCCAAGCAGACAATCTCAGACGTAAGAGTCATGCCTAATTCAAGACAGTAATTTCTCCATAGTATAACTTGCACCAGCATTTGATTTGATGTGAAATCATACTTACGTGCTTGCGTAAGAAGACTACGGGCTACACAATTTTATTTTAATAATAAAATTTATTTGTTTTTTAAGTATTTTTTGCTAAAATCTTTTTTGTACCTAATTCTTTAAATACCCCAATGACTAGTACTTGAAATATTCAACTAAATAGTGCTTGAAATGTCCCACTGGATAGTGCTTTTAATTTTCCATTGGCTAGTGCTTGAAATGTTCCACAAGCTAATGCTTGAAATATTCCATTGGCTAGTGCTTGAAATGTCCCACTGGCTAATGTTTGAAATGCTCCACTAGCTAATGTTTGAAATGCTCCACTAGCTAATGTTTGAAATGCTCCACTAGCTAATGTTTAAAATGCTCCACTAGCTAATGTTTAAAATGCTCCACTAGCTAATGTTTGAAATGCTCCACTAGCTGATAATTGAAATTTTCCAGTTTAATACTTGAAAAATTTCACTGCTTGGTGGTTGATTCCATAGGCTAATGTAATGTAATATTGGCGATATAAGTTCACTGACAAAAGAAATAGAACTGTCCTAAGACAGAACACCTAATAATAATAATGTTAGAAATATTTCACTGGTTGATATATTTAATGGTAGAAACATTCCACTAGTTAATGTTTGAATTATTCCACCAGTTAATACAAACCAATAACAGTTAAAATAGTAATCTTACCGACTGAAATCAGAAACGTTTCTTCTCTTTGTGGTAAGAAGACAAACCAAAGCCAAAGTGACACAACTTAGTGGTTTCTCCGATGTCATCCTAACAGGCCACAAGGCGACAGCTTCCTTCAAAACACCCCAACGACCCCTTTGCGATATTCTAAGGAACTTGGATATCGTTTCTTTACTCCAATACAGGACCGTAATATGAAGACAACCTTTCTTTACTTTCTCTCGAGCCTTCGGAGAAATAAGTATGTGATTGTAAAAAAAAAAAATCCCATGGACCCCATGAAACCGAAAAAGTGGTTTGCGCGATGCCGTTTGTCTGTCAGTATCTCGGTCTAGAGACGAAACCATTTTACTGATATGATCAGTACTTAGTATTTAAGGTTGTAATAAAGTGCCTTTGAGGAAATGTTGAAACTAGATATACAACCCTAAAATTAAGGGTAGTTAACTGAAGGGCAAAAAAGAATAAATTGATTTCCTCAAAATCCGTTCTAACGAATTTGATTGCATTTTGTATCTGGACACTGTTTAACATTATTTAAAAAAATGATAATCCTTATTTTCCTATGAAAATAGCTTTGAGGATACTTTACATAATCAGAAATTTCCGATTTTGATCGTATCTCCGTAACTATTTGAGATAATAAATTACTTATCATTGTAAAGTTGTAGTAATATTAAAGGTAAAAATCTATTATTTGAAATAGGTATATTTTTATAAAACCAATAGTTTCTGAGATATAAGCAAAAATATATTTTTTCTATGAAGTTCTTTGAAAATTGAAATAAATTTTAATGCTTTTTTTGGTGGACAAAGATGCTCCTCTTTTCTCAATGTTTCTGTAAAAGTGTACATTATTTTATTTATGCTCTTTGGTGTAGTGTTTCTGCGACAATGTATATTATTTAGTCTCTCAAATCTCACAAGCTTTTTAGTAAATGTATCCATTTTTAAATAAAAAATAGAGAGAGAGAGAGAGCGAAATTCTTTCCGATGCATTGTACTATTTATTTATTTGTGTATATGCTCCCCTGATAATCCCTAGAAATCCCTTTGGTTCTATGATTACTCAGGTCTCTAAAAGCTCACTTGTAACTTATACTTCTCAATCCATTATCCAAAGTTTGTCTGACATAGCTAAAACTTCCCCCCCCCCCACCATCCCCTATCACCGCTTTCACTGCTCCCCAACTTATTTCAAGTCAAAACCGCAACGTAGTCTGAGGGTATGTGTTATGGGGGAGGGGGAAGGGGGCAGGGGAGGTATTTCTGGATAAGGAAAGGAGGTTTGTTGTAGGGGAAACTGGACACCTCACGCCACACACACACACACACACACACACACACACACACACAGTCTTGTTCCAAACGGGACTGCTCTTAACATGTCTGCTCTTATTGATCACATCGTTTGAGGAATGGAGCCGCTTTACGCTCCGGTGAAAGTTTTGGAGTCAGGTTTACAAACATTCCCAAAAAACAGGTGGAATTGGGGGGAAGGGGAGAAGGGGAGAAGGAGAAGTCCTCTTGTACTCGATCTGTGATGCGTACTGCCTACCACGCGCTCTGTTTATATTTCTAGGATAAAGTGTAGTTGTCAAGCAAAAGTACAGCATTGCCTCTACAAATATATATATATATATGTATATATATATATGTATATATATATACACTAGTATAATACCCGTTTAAAAAATCAATGGATTCATTCCTGGCCGTGTAATGTGTCCCAATGACACTTGTTGTACAATTATTGCGAATGGGAATACATTTTTACCGACTCTCAAAATTTGACAGGTGCATTTCAATAAAAGACTAAAGTGGATCAAATATTAACTCCAATGAAAGTGTGAAATTGTTACCTTGAAGGAATATTTAATTATAAACAATATTTTTGTGTATAAATTTTAGTTTTTTGCGCCTCCCTCCACCCCCTCCATCCATGTGAATTTTTTTTCACCAAGTATTCCTGCACCCTTTTAGGTTAGGGGCCACCAGCCTATGAAATTTCAGCTTCCTAGATCATCTATCCTTCGGTATTACTTCTAATTTGTTTGGGAAAAAAATTGGTGTGTGCCCCCCGCCCCCTTCCCATGAGAAATTTTGTTCGCTACGCATTTCTGCACCCTTTTGGGTTAGGAATTACAAACACGAAAATTTTTAGATTTCTAGCTCTACTGGACTTTGAGAGTATTCTGACTTTTTTTGTGAAAACACCTCCCATTTTAGGAGATTCTTGAAAATTTTCTGTCGCCAAATATTTCTGCAACTTTTTAGCCGTCCAAAGTTTTTTCACTGCTTCTTACCACCCGTTCAGATTATACGCATATGAACTAACGCTAATGATAATATGGATAAGGAAGCTTATAATTAGAGGAAATGTACTCTTATTTGCGTGGAGGGAGTGTGCAAAACCATATGGGGGAAAACCACCCTCAATACATCCGACCAAGACTTGAACCTAGATCTCCCCGTCATCAGCAGTCCAGTCTATTGCGAGAGTGACGCCTTAGACCATGTGATCAGAGAAGCACACAACACTCGTTACCTTTGTGTCAAAGAGGTGTGAAAACTTAAATGTTGAAACATTATCTCGTTTTCTTGGTGAAAAATCCATTTTACAAAAGCTGTAACGGCAATTACAAAAAAACTGCAGTGTCAATATTTATCTTGTACTCAGCAAAATAGCAATAATAGCCAGGTAATACACAGTGGAAACACGTCCACAAGTCCTGAAGCAATGCTTGGTTGGAGGTTGTAGCATACTACACATATTTGCAAACCATAATAATTGACAACATTTTGTTGTCCACTGCAAAAAATATAATATAGTGGCAATGTTCACATTAATTAGTTAACTACTCTATGTATTTAGCTTCCGATATATATATATAAAATATATAGGGGTTCTGTGCTATTTATTATGAGAATATAAAGGTATAGCCCGATTTATAAAATTTAGAAAATAAAAATAGAATTTTTTGTGATCAATCTTGACAACATTTTACTATATTATTTGTGTTATTTTATAACTATGAATACACACATCAAAAGTGATAACTGAAGGTAACATGACTTGACGTATGAACACGTGAAAGTAGATCTAATAGCTTTTCTAGTTTTCAGATAAGGTTCTTCCAATAAATACATAATAATATAGCCTAAATTGGTGTAAAAAAGACACATTTATTTTGGAAAGTGCGTAGCTAACATAGCCTGCTTGACGTGCCTGGCTGCCTGGAAGCCTCCTAACATACCATTACCCGGCGCTAACACTTGTATGACTAATTAACGCGCGGTGCACATCAAAGAACTAACGGAGGAACTCCCCCACCCCCTTTCTCCCTACACCTTCCGACACTTCTTTCATCCCTCCCCTTCCCTCCAACCAGTCAACCCCTAGGACGGAGGATAGAGTGCGTCACACTTTAGTTGATCAGACCTCTACACAGCTCAGATTAGTCCTCTACAACTTGTTCCTGGTTTAAAAGGGCGAAACATTCATTTAATTGCTGGCAATTTATTAATTAAATAAGCTAAGAATCAATGGTACAACACAATTATATTTATTATCATTTTTTACACAAAAACAAAAAAATATTATTACTTAGCACATACCTTCATCCCCAAATAAGATTTTTAACAAATACGTTAAATTCAACTTAGAAGACTTTCAAATATTCAAAAATTAGTCATTTGTAAACTAATCATAATCTTCCCCCTTCTCTCTTCTTCACCTAAAAGAATAAGTGACTTACTTAAAATTATTAAAATATGTGAAACGAAATAATATGCATTGTTACAGAAACATCTACCAAAGATCATAAATGAAATAATTTACACTGTTACAGAAAGATATTGAATAAAAAGTTACCTTTTGCTTACCAAAATGCATAAAAGAATCAATTTCCCAAACCTCAAATTAAAAAATATATTTGGACATTTCTTAGAAACTATTGGTTTTATAAAAATATATTTCAAATAAAAGTATTTTTACATTTTAAATAGTAGTAAATTTATACATTGATACATTATTTAATATCTCAAAGAGTTGCGTAGTTATAATTTATTTAGAAAAATATAATATGCCACTGATGACGGGAAGATCGGTGTTCGATCCCGGTCAGGTGTACTGATGTTTTTTTCCTAAATTATTTTCCATTCATCTTCCACGCAAATTTGGGTACACTTCCTTTAAATTCAAACCTTCCTAATTCCTAACACAAATAGGAGATATCTGTTTATGTAAAGTGCCCTCTAAGTAATTTTTCCTGAAACAATAAGCTGAGCCATTTTTTCTAGGAGTGCTTAACGGTGTCTAGATACTAATTTTAATCAAAATAGTAATAGCGGATTTTGAGAAAATTGATAATTTTTCCTCTTTTTTTGCCCTTCGTTAAGCTTCCCTTAATTTCAGGGTTAGATATCTAATCCCAAAAATTTCTCGGGGGAATTTACTTAACGACTGGACTGGGACTGGGTGCTATTATGTCTGTTATAGACTTAAGCTAGTTTGTACGTCGTGTGCTTATATATATATATATATATATACCCATTTTTCCACGTCTCTTTATCCATTCGGGCTATACTAATTATTTTAGAGATGAGTATTATAAAATTGATATAAGGTGTAATCACACTCGCTTGGCAGGAGAGTGAGAAACCCTTTAGTTTTAAAAAAAACGCCCTGATAGGGACTCAAATGCCTTATATCCCCATCATCATCAGCCCGATATACCGCTCAAGTGATGCCTAAGGGTCTATAGATAGACCATTCATAAAGCAAAGCAGGTTGATATAATTAGTTGGTTCGGAAAGTGTAAGTTAAATACCATAAAACTAGATTTAAATGTATTGAATACATAATGATGTTTCTTTTATTGAGATTATTGAGATTATCAAACACACATAGGTAATTTTTATAGTCTTTTTTTTATAAAAGGGTTATACGCCTTAGAAGACATAGCCACAATGGAGCACACTGAAAATACCACAGATTGATAATATAAAATTAATAAAATACACTGTCATAACACACTATTACATAACTAAATAACATTTTCTCCACTCTCTACGTCTTAATATCAGTCCATGCCATCCACATATTTACACTGATATTATAGGGAGCAGAAAGGAACTAATTTAAAGGAATTGTACTGACAATTTCTTGGAATGAGAAAAAAAATCTAAATACATTCATTTAATGTTCCCCCCCAAGTTATATTTGAATCCCTGACCTTTCCAGTCGTCAGTAAAACCATACAAAATGAGACTGATACCTTAGTCCATGTGCCCACCAGTGTGGTTACAAAAATGACTATATTGTAAATATAATATAGACACAAAATAAGTCACCAATAATTCATCAAAACAAGTGTATATTTTTGTGTTTACAATCACCAAAACTACAAAGATGGGGAATTTAATTGGTATTTTAAATGAACAAAAATTTAACAAGATTAATGAATTTATTTTATATATATTCAATTAACAAACATGTATCAATATAATTGAACTTAATTCATATTTTTAATCACCAAAAATGTTTTAATATAAGTGAATTTATTTAATATTTTAGATCAGCAAAAATTTAAGAAAATAAGTGAAGCTGTTTTGTATTGCATTTTATTTAGATTCGTTTGAATGTAAACAGAATTTAGGATAAAAGCAAAAATAAATATTATACAATAAATTGTGTATTACATTTTTAATCGAACACTACCCCTACTTTGATTGGTTTTCAAATGCCAGGTGAATAGAACCACTTTAGTTAACTGTATTTATCTTAAAATCATTGTTTTCCTTAGTCCTATAGTTTAAAAAAAAAGCCTCCCTACTTCAACCACCTCGTATACTAAAAAACCCAACAAAAAAACAAATGACGTCCACAGGAAGCGATTGGAATTTCAAATAGGCAGACCTGAAACTTCATTTCCTCAGAGTCGTTGTCTCCTATTTCCTCCTTTTAGGTCTGTTTATTTTTCAACCCTCTCTTCCTAGAAAGAGTGAGGGATTTCAGGGACTCTGGCCATTCGTAACCCTTCTTACCACCCCCTATCAACCACGCAACCCTTATCTTCCCTTTACTCAGCAAGAGGTAAAAATTTGGAGAAAGAAAAGTTCTCATATAGATTGAAGTAGGTATAAGCTACAGTTTTATTTGGATATAAATTAATATGATTTTATTTAAATATATATTTTATTATTTATTCCCTATTCCTTGTTTTAACTGAGTATTTACTATCATCGGTGGACTTGATGATTTGTTGGTGATAGAGAGATTAAGCCAGAGTTCCACCTGAGTGTATCAATTCTGTTTATTACATAATTGTATGGTATAATTACATGCATAATCATAGCATAGTATCGTAACTGGTCTTCTTATTCTAGAAATTAATAAAATATCAATCCATTTCTTCTGATATCACATCTACAAATTATCAAGTACTTTTCTTTCCCTATTTATCTACGCATGCGCACATTAGTTTTAGATAATGCGTGACCTTAGGAATACCTAATTTTCTCAGCAGTAAGTAAGAAAACAATAATTTTTATTTTGACTGATGGTCATGGAAATTACCAAAGAGCTTAATAATCAATTTCAATTTTTCTCCATAAAAATATATAAGCTTGCTTATAATGCAGGATCTATTGGTTTTATAAAAATGTATTTCAAACAAAATCTTTATTTATATTGGAGCTACCTACCTCTTTACGAAACTATTTCGTATATCAAATAATTGCGGAGATATGACCAAAATTGAAAATTTATACTTATGTAAATTACCTTCAAAGTTATTTTCATTGGGAAATGAGATTTTACACTTTGTTTTGAATGATAAACCGTGCCTAGACAGAGATACCAAATTTAATCAAAATTGTTAGAGCTGATTTTGAGAAAATCGATTTTTTTCTCTTTTTGCCCTTCAGTAAACTACCCTTAATTTTACGGTTGTAAATCTATTTTCAAAAATTCCCTCAGGGGAACCTTACCTAAATACCAAATTTTAGCCTGTATGGTAAAATGGTTTCGGCTCTAGGGCAAGATACAGACAGATGGCATCTATAAAACAACTTTTTCTGTTTCAGAGGGTCACATAAAACATCGACATTTATCAAAATTTCCATTTCAATTTTTTTTTTTTGACGATCACAATACTTCTCTCTACGAGGGGTCGTGAGAAAGTAAATAAGTTAATGAGTTAATATTTCTTTAACTTTATCGTATCAAAAACATGTGTATTTTCCCTTCATCTATTCTATAAATCATCTCTACCGAAATATGAAGAGGGGTGAAGGATTTGGTCCCCTAACAGCCCCTCGCCCTCAGTCAAGACTTGGACTGATCTCCAAACAAGCTCCTTTGTCACAAATAAGCCGCCGCTTGCACAATGGCGCTGCTCTATAGACGATTATCTGCTTCGTTTATCTTTGACCCGAGGCCTGTGAGGGCTTATACTCGGAGCCAAGTGGCCATGATGCTCAATTACTCGCTGATTTATGGCAAAGAGATGGTTTGAGAGAGGAGTACCTTTCAGAATGTCTAGTGGACACGTGTCTTTGTGGGTACTGCTCTAAGATTACTGGGAGGGCCTTGTTCGTGTCTTTGTGGGTACTGCTCTAAGATTACTGGGAGGTCCTTGTTCGTGTCTTTGTAGGTACTGCTCTAAGATTACTGGGAGGGCCTTGTTCGTGTCTTTATGGTTACTGCTCTAAGATTACTGGGAGGGCCTTGTTCGTGTCTTTGTGGGTACTGCTCTAAGATTACTGGGAGGATCATGTTCATGTCTTTGTGGGTACTGCTCTAAGATTACTGGGAGGTCCTTGTTCGTGTCTTTGTGGGTACTGCTCTAAGATTACTGGGAGGGTCATGTTCGTGTCTTTGTGGGTACTGCTCTAAGAATACTGGGAGGGCCTTGTTCGTGTCTTTGTGGGTGCTGCTCTAAGATTACTGGGAGGGCCTTGTTCGTGTCTCTGTGGGTACTGCTCTAAGATTACTGGGAGGATCTTGTTCGTGTCTCTGTGGGTACTGCTCTAAGATTACTGGGAGGATCCTGTTCGTGCCTCTGTGGGTACTGCTCTAAGATTACTGGGAGGATCCTGTTCGTGTCTATGTGGGTACTGCTCTAAGATTACTGGGAGGGCCTTGTTCATGTTTCTGTGGGTACTGATCTAAGATTACTGGGAGGATCCTATTCGTGTCTATGTGGGTACTGCTCTAAGATTACTGGGAGGATCCTATTCAAGTATCTGTGGGTACTGCTCTAAGATTACTGGGAGGGCCTTGTTTCATGTTTCTGTGGGTACTGCTCTAAGATTACTGAGAGGATCCTATTCGTGTCTCTGTGGATACTGCTCTAAGATTACTGGGAGGGCCTTGTTCGTGTATTTGTGGGTACTGCTCTAAAATTACTGCTTATAATCTAAATTACGATTAGGACAGACACAACAACCAGTACCCAGCAATTAATTCATCACTGTTTAAGGGTAAACCCACATTTCACCAAAGATATCTGTTTTGACTATGTTGGGAGTTGAACCCGGGACCCTTAGCTCAGTAGACACACACGTTACCGACGCTTCTATTGCAAGTACTTGTAGCCTAATTAGCGCTAAATGCTTGGTTTTCAATTGAATGAACAATTTGTTTTCAAAGATTCTAAATTCATTTTTTTCATTCATGTTTTTCCTTGAGTCTTTACGTCATGTTACGAGAATTCTGATTATTGGAATAGAAGTGTAGAACCTTAAATTTGAATGAGCAATAAAGGATATTATTATATTAATTATTATTTTTATTAATGTGGCTCTGTGGGTGCACTTATTTTAAGTGATTCTCCTCATTCCCATCCAACAAATTAAATCATTAGTAGCCCTTGGGTTAAAAGACACAATAAAAAAAATATTATTTGATTAATCCTGGTTGAATGAGCTGAGAACTATTTATAAGAGTGAAGTACTTTATTTTTTTGGATTTAAATGTCATCTATCGGATAGTAATTGTCTAAAATACTATTTTTATTTAAGTAAATAAAGAGTTTTTAGGTTAAAACAAAGTCAATAATGACATTGCTGAACGGTAATTGACTATAAATAAAAAGATGACAGTTCATCTGTCATACAATCCCATGACGACTATTTTTTCTAAGAGATTTTAGCTTTTTTTTTATCTTCTTTCAATATCTCCTTTTGACTTTTCTTTTCTTTTAGGAATGGTGAAACTAGATGTTCACTCACCGTACTGTTTGCTTACAACGAATTCGTTGATTTCTAGGATTGAAATATAACAATAAATTTTGTTCCCTAAGATATTAGTTTCAACCGATTTAAAATTATAGGTTTTTCAGCGATGGCCTGTCAAAAAATCGTGTAAAACAAATGCACAAAAAAAAAAAAGAACTAGCTATGAAATTGTTATTTGAATATATTAAACCCTTATTTTAAAATTTTATATTAATATATACCTTTTTTTTTAAAAAAAAAACAGGATAAAATCAGTGAACTGAAGGCAATAGGAATTAACTATTTTGAGGAGCAAACTAGCTTCGCAAGGAGAAACAGAATCAAGAATAAAGCTGTTGTTTGGGCTGTGAGCAAAGGTTATAGTTAGGAAGTTTGAATTTAGAGGAAATGTACCTGAGTTTGCAGGGAGAGGGAAATAAAGTAGAAAAAACTTAAGTGCACCCGACCAGGGACTCGAACCCCGACATTCCTATCATCAGTAGTTTCAGTTTATTGCGAGACTGACACCTTAAACCAATGGTTCTCAATAGGTGGCCAGCAGGTCAAATGAGGCCCGCGAGTTATGTCAGTCTGGCTCAAGGTAAATAATCAAACTGAAAAATATAAATAACCCAACAACACTTGTTTTACACCGTAAGTCTGACAGCCCTGTGCTAGACTCGACGGGAGAAGGAAGGACGAAGGTCATTAAGTCAGAAGAGAGGTCAAAGTTCATTCCAAAGATAAACAGTTGCAATAGAATATTGTACTTGTGAGGCATTATAATGGTAACAGGTCTGAATGTAACTTATAAAATAAATATTGTGAGCGTTCAAAATGTTGTTTTTGAAGCTAAAGAGGAGAAAAATATACAAAATTGTAATGTAAATAATGTTTATAATACTATGAGGTAGTTGGTTTTCGCTTTTAGTGTATGTAAATTTACCGAATTAAGTTTTTCCCAGCACCCACTTCGGTGGCTTCATGGTCTAAGGCACTACTCTCACAGTAGACCAGACTTCCGATGACGGGGAGATCTAGTTTCGAATCTCGGTCAGATGTACTGAGGGTGTTTTTTCCTACATTTAAACTCTTCCTCCGCGCAAATGTGGGTATACTTTCTTTAACTATGACCTTCTTAATCCCTCAAATAATTAGTATATAAGCGTATGACCCGAACGGGTAGTAAAATGAGGCGCTAAAAAAAAAAGTATTCACGTCTTCTGGCCCAGTCCATGGACCAAAAAAAAAAAAATTAAAATTTTAGTCCTTGTTGAGAAGTAATCGATAACCAGTGCCTTAAGTCATTCAATCACTAAAGTGAGTTAAAATTAATTAAGCAAAACCACCGCACATAATTTAGCATCGAACCCTGTGAATGGACTTTCTTTCCGCGACAACTATTTACAAAGAGGTTTTAACACCATACAATACAGAAACTCCTTGGAAACATGTATTTCTAAACTCAACCACTACTCCCCGCCGATAGTGAGTGGTCTGTTAACACTACCCCTGACACCCAAGTGTTGTCCACCCCCCCCCCCTTCCACCCCAACTTACAATCCCGACCACAGCCGCACAATCTGAGACGGAACAGGTTCGAGTTGGGCGATGAAGTACGCGGCAAAATGCGAGAACGATTCCCACGCGAGAGTGTTCTCATCGTGTTGTCTCTCTTGGTAAACCCCATTAGCTCTCAGAAACAAAGAGAGGGATAGAATGAAGAGAAGCAGATCTAGTGTCTGTCCTTTGTATGCCTCCCTCTCCTTCTTCCGTTACTCCTTTCCATCAATTCTAAACCAGATCTGAGGGAAGAAGCAAAATGGTAAACATTACTTAGTGAACGAGCAAGGGACTAGCTCTCTCTAACTTTACCCTCCCCTTTCACCCCTTTCCTCCTTGTATATAGCTCGCAGTGAGAGGGTGGTGGGGGTAGGGGTAACTATTTGTTAGAGTGTACGGGCTATCCAACTTAGAAATGGTGGTAAATGACAGCTAGTGGACGATTTTTATTGTAAACATTGACTGAAAGTGGCTGATGATAACATATTCAGAAATAAGTATTATTTACTCAGTGATACTATAGTATCAATTAAAAGTTTTAATAAACACTTGTTATAATACTTCCATAAGGATTACTGTATAATTCTCTCTTTCATAACTAACCGAAATGACAAAATATATTAAGGTGCGGCAGAAGGGAGCGCGAGTAATTTTACAGTTTTTATAGCATTACTTTTTTTTTTTTGCTAAAATAAATCAAATATTTCTCCAGTAGCAACATAAAGTTTAGTTTTCTGCACATTCTAGCATCAACTGATCTTGATTATCTGTCAAGGGTGTTCTGGAATTTTGTCAACACTTTTTAAATAAAGAGAAAAAGTTTTGACAAAATTCCAGGACACCCTTGACAGATATTCAAGATCTGTTGATATTATCATGTGCAGAAAACTAAACTTTATGTTGCTACTGGAGAAATATTTGATTTATTTTGGTCAAAAAAAATGCAATGCTATAAAAACTATAAAATTACTCTAGCTCCCTTCTGCCACACCATAAGAAACTATTATGTTTTTGGTTTCGTGGTTGTGGCAACAAGAGACACTATATTGCACGAAATAATCAATTGCAAATATTATATTCACACTTGTATTTTGTTATAACTGGCTAACAAAATAAATAAATGTGTTTTTTATAACTTAGAGAAATAGCCATACAAAATATTAGTTTCAAAATAAAACATGTTTATATTGTAAACACATTCACATGAACACAACTGAAGACGGTTTGTATGACGTCATAAAATACGCTCGCTTCGTCTGGTTCGCCATCTTAATTTGTGAAGAGAACGCAAACTTTTAGAAGCTCTAGTTTGTAAAGTATTTTTAAGTGAGCCACAAAGACTGGTTTCATAAAAGGAAAAAAAAAATCCTAACTGCTATTTTCATAAGTTTGTATTTCACAAATATAAAAACTGTTAAGAGAAAGAAAAAATTAAAAACCAATGGCATTTTATGAAGTTTTTGAGGAGCATGCTAGCTGTCACCAGAAGAGATAGGATTAGGAGTGATGATGTAACGTCAAGATTTGGGGTACAGGGGGATAGTTGAGGAACCAAGGATTAAATGGGTTGGACACGCAATGAGGATGGAAGGGGAGAGGATTCCAAGAAGATGAATTGATATGAAGGATGTAGGGAAGAGACCACAAGGGAAACCAAGGAAGAGATGGGAGGAACAGATGGCAGCAAGTGTACAAGTGAGAGGAGGAGAGTGGAAGAGAGTGGAAGAGAGTGCAGGAGGAAGAATGGTGGAAGTGCGGAGGAAGATGGAGGTATTTTACTAAATAGACCTGGCCACTAGCTGTAAACAGTTCGTGATGATGCTTTGAGTGAAAGTTTTGAATGCTAAAATTAACAAAATTCAACATATGGTATTACAGATCATATAGTTTGGGGAATGAATGCATGGTAACTTTTGCTAGCTGTCAGTTACCAACTCTCCTATCGTGGGTAGACTCTACACTTTCCATTCTCCTCACAGTTCAGTATTTACAACGGGTTCACAAAAGGTATTTGGTTTTCGCGGTGGTTTCGACGCAAAGGCAGAGAGTATGAGGTGTACGAGTACCAGGGTAGCGCGAGTGGGAGGAGGTATATTTGTAAATAATTGATGAAAGACCTTTAAAGGGATATACTCTTTGTTCATCAATTGAAAACACTCTTGCCCTTTTTTTTTCACTCTGGGAAATAAATAAATTTAATGGACTTTTGGATTTGGATTGGTTTCCAATGACAAAATGTTCAGAATGGTTTTGGTTTTTTTTAACACGGTTGCTTGAGTGTTTATTTCAAGCACGTAAGTTTTTGGAATGTAATTCAAGATCCACTTGAAGCTTGGAACTTCTTGAAAACTAACCCTTGGAATTTTAAAAATTTGATCAAGCAGAAGATACAATAATTTTCCACCACCAACCACCAAGGGAAGATAAATGAATGTAGCATGATAAAGATATTTACACAATAATGGGCAGCCCATTTATAAAACAACCATTTACATAATTATGGGCAGCCCATTGATAGAACAGCCATTTACACAATTATGGGTAGCCCATTGATAAAACAGCCACTCACACAATGATGGGAAGCGCATTGATATAACAGCCACTAACACAATTATGGGCAGCCCATTGATAAAACAGCCACTCACACAATGATGGGAAGCTCATTGATATAACAGCCATTAAAACAATTATGGGCAGCCCATTGATAAAACAGCCACTCACACAATGATGGGAAGTGCATTGATATAACAGCCATTAAAACAATTATGGGCAGCCCATTGATAAAACAGCTATTTACATAATTATAGGCAGCCCATTGATAAAACAGCCATTCACACAATAATGGGCAGCCCATTGATAAAACAGCTATTTACATAATTATGGGCAGCCCATTGATAAAACAGCCATTCACACAATTATGGGCAGACCATTGATAAAATAAATTCTCCTCTCAA
Organism: Timema genevievae; assembly: GCA_902155825.1. Classification (NCBI taxonomy): domain Eukaryota; kingdom Metazoa; phylum Arthropoda; class Insecta; order Phasmatodea; family Timematidae; genus Timema; species Timema genevievae. The sequence goes on along the minus strand of CABFWO010000455.1, from coordinate 239,889 downwards.
TCATGGGAAGCTCATTACACACGTGATATGTAGTATATTATGAATGTATCAATCAACATAGTTTTTATTTAGTTTAAAATTGTATATTTTGTTTTAATACCATTTAGCTTTCAATATTTTGGGCTATCATTATATTTGTAATAAGTTCGTTAAAAATAAAAAGGGAAATAATTAATTTTTCTACCATAGCGGACCCATTAAAAGTATGTTATTAATCCATTAATCTAATTATTGTAGTACCATATTCATAAAACACACTTCAATACGAGTATAATCAAATAACTTTTGATCTTATTAAAACTAATTCTAAACAATAAATGAACCACGGTTTCAATATTTCAACGAAATCACTCAATATAAAATAATAGTACACAATTCAAAAATAGTCATGTTACCCAAATGTGGTTTTCCAATGGTGTCGTTTAGTCCGACATCTTAATTAAGTCAGTAGCTTTTCTGCTTACTAAGCCAAGAGTCCCGTTTCGATTCCTAGCATGGCCGAAAAGTGTATCATTGGTAAAAATGTGTGTTTCCCGTTTAACATTGGCGGGTAGGAAAGTTGGGATAGGTCATGTGCTCATATAATCAGTCGTTTCAAAAAGTTCACGTTAAACATCTCACATCTGTTGGAATGAGATATCTAAGAAATGTTTGTGGAATGACTCGTATGAACATTCAGTGATGAATGGGTGCTGAAGGAGTGTGGTTTGAAAGGGAATCTAACAGGTCAATGTGAAAGAGTTGTCTTGCGTTAGTTTGGGGATGTTGAGAGGATGAGTGTGGATCGAGTGACGAAGAAAATATATATGAAGGTAGAGTGTGTGGATCAAAAGGAAAGGGTGGGCCATGTGAGACGTGGCTAAGTATTGTAGACGAATGTGTGAAAAAGATAAACATTCAGAGTTTTAAGAATAAAGGAGCTGAATGTTGTTAAAGCGAAGGGAGTATACAAGGATAGGGAAATGTGGAGGAAGTTAGTGAGGATGGATTAAGTACGGAGTTTTTTTTAGCTATATGCACAGTTTATTGCCTACCCATTATGTGTAAACCAAACAGGTGATAACAATAAATCTGTGTGCAGAAAATTAAACTAAACGTATCTATTCAAGCGATATTTGACTTATTTTGGTCAAACAATTGTTTGTTTTATTTTGTAATAAAGGCTTCCAAAATACTTAGTTCAAATCACGAGCCCTTTTGATTCCACATAAATGCTCTAGAATAAATGAGAAAAAGTTAATAAACGTCACAAACAAAGTGGGCTTATAACGATACTTTTTGGCGCTGTCCCGCAGTAAAAAAAAAAGTAGAAAGAAGATAGAGATAAAAATACAATTTTATGTTGACCCCCTTTTAAATGACATCATTTGATTCATAAATATCCACTATCTGCTCCTTTACCAGTTACCTTTCATTTCCCGAAAATTTAGCTCTCTAATGGATATTTGGACTTTTCAAAGTGGAAAGTGTCAACTTTAAAACTATTTTTACAAGTCTATACATGTATAGGGTCATAAAAATAGTTTTTGTGTTAATTGTGAGCATCATATTACATTTAAACTGTCTTGACGAGTAGTGATACATATAAATTGAGTTTTACATATTGTTCCCCATAATGTCTCGTTATGCCCACCTCTAGGCGATATGACGGACTACACCAAGGCCGTAGTCAGGGGGGTGTTTTCGGGGTTCAAACCCCCCCCCCCCCCCCGAAATTTTATGAACAATATATATATATGGCTTTATTTATGGTTCAAACAATATCAAAATCAAGGTACAAGTACAAATTAGGTGGCTGTGTTACTATAAAAAGCACTTCAGAGAGCTTCCAGAGGTGTTTATTATATAGAATTTTTTCTAGCCTCCGTCAAATGGGGGATGGGCCCACCAAACCCCCCCCTGAAATTATTGACTGGCTACGGCCTTGGACTACACTATGTAGACATTTCCTTGCTAGCTCTTCTTTTACGTCCGTGAAGATATTTATATACGAGGGAACATCAAATAAAACTATTTAGTGTTAGCGCTAAAAGCATTCATTCACTTGGGGGTTGAAAAGAGAGAGAAAAATTCTCTCACTGCGATGTTTTTTTATTTTTTATTTTAATGTGTGTTAAAAATCTTGGTATGGAACAAGTTTAAAAAAGAGAATATGTGAATGAAGACCTAGAAGTGACTAAGTCTGGATTTGAATGCGTTGACGGGGTGTGGCTTACCATTATGAGCCCCTGCTTGGTGAATTCAAAAGCCATTTTGCAAAACCGGTTGTTTATTGATGCACTTTAACACTTTAAGCACTTTGATGCCAATATACTAAATAGAGGGAAGAAAATGTATAGTTCATCCTTTGAGGCCTATTGTTTGCTATTGATGGCACTTGCCCTCTTCCAGTGACGAGTGTAAGCACTCACTCTACTGTTTGTGCCTGGAAAGTGTTGATTTGAATTTCAAAATAAGTCTTTATTGCTTTTTTCCCCTATTATTATAGATCTACATTCTGATAGGAAGATTCCTACTAGATATGTTTCTAATTAAACAAATAGCCTGAGTTGAAGATGTTTAAAAATATGTTTACAAAAATAGAAACTACTTCAACATCACTGTGTGGCAATGTTGGACTATTTTTTATAATTATTTAAGAATTCAAAGTTACTGTTTCAATGTTATATCTTTAAAACTCACCAAAAAAAAGAGTAAATATATTCACATGGAAAATCTTATATTGACTTGCAGATAACGCACAGTTAGGCTACGTCGCAAATATACATTTCGATTGGCTCTTGCAAATATACATGTAGAGTATATATATTTTATACATATTTATTATATATAGTAGTATATATTATATTAATACTATATCGATTACCAGTACTACTTGATTACCAGAGTATTCCAGGGATTCAAGCATTCTATCTCTATACATTAGGGTGACCTGGCAATCTAGGGGTAATGTGTCACACTTCTGTGTTGAGGGTCCGGGGTTTAATCCTCGGTACCGGCAGAGATTTATCTGAATGCCAAACCCTTCCTTCACCTCTGCCAAGACGTGTATTAATCACAACTTGTGAATGTGTGGAATGTCAAAGCCTCCACCGTGGTTCGGATCCCACGTTAAACTGTAGGTCCTCCATTTCATCTCACATCACCCTACCATTACACACTAGCGTAAGTGCGTACAACCTGAACGGGTAGTAAGACGTGATGATGATAATAATAATAATAATAATCTAGACATTAGATTTAGGATTTTTAAGATACTGTACTTTTCTTTAGCGCCTGTTCAGGTTATAAGCATAATATGTATAGTTACGCTAATGTTCCAGGTACAAGAAAGGTTGAACCTAGAGAATGTGAACCCGCATTTACGTAAAGGAAGGGTGAGAACAAATTTAGGTGAAAATCACTCTCAGTACCCTGATCGGGGCTCGAACCCTGATCTCCTTGTCATCGGCAGTGTATTCTGTTTCGAAAGTGACGCCTCAGACCATGTGGGTGATTCTGTTTCTTACTGTAATTTAGCTGCATTTTTCTGAGGATGAAACTTCCTCCTTACTACACCTGTTTTCACCCATCGTGAGATCTGGGCGTGAGGGGGGGGGGTGGCTAGGGTGTCATTAGTAAACCTTCCCACAACTCTTGTCTGGAGAGGGGAAAATGTCTACCATCAAGTCTACCTAGAGATGAGAATTCTCCACACTGAACATCATCTTTTGAAGGAATTTCTCGGATACTTTGTCATTCTCTTGTTTTCATGTGGTCCAATATTTTCTTAAATATAAGATAAATCTTTGCAACGTTGGTTCGTCGAGGTTGCCAGTAGTTCCGTCTTACCCCAGCACACCACCTTCTGACATAACTGAGAGCGAGAGGAGATTTGGCAACAAAGAGAAAGGGAAGATAAAGTTTTTCTCCATAAGACCTGTAGTTCCCTCAGAGGCTATATTGGTGTGTATTACATTTCCCGTAGTTTTTTCACGCAAATTCCGGTGCAATTCCTCTAAATTAAACCTTTAATCATCCATAACACATTAGTGTAGTTAGTACATATGCATATAGCACGAATGGGTACTAAAAAATTAATTGCGATATTTTAAAGAAAAGAATAACTGAAAACTTTACATCTCACATCTCTAAGCCCACCTTAAATACAATTTTCTTAGCCGGGGTTCAAACTCTAATATCCCTAGTCAATATGTAGGACCAAATGAGCCGGTTAATAAACTAAAGATTAGTTGTTTAAAAAAGGGTTGACTGTAAAGTGATATAGGCCCGTGATGGGCGTCAATTATTGTGATATTTATTTATTTAGATATTTGCCCCGTGATCGAGCACCAATTATAACAATATCGGGTTTTACGATGATAACAATGCGAGTATGTCTTACTGCGCACTTGTACGCCATGATGTGATCTGATTATTTCTGATTTTTATTCTTATAAAATGAGTAAGACTTTCAATGTTGCACACGATTTATTTAGATGATTACACTTTCAGCACTGAAGATATGATATTAAGTGATACAGTTTTTGTTAAATTACAGATTGTTTTTCTATGATTTTACTCTCAAGTTACTGGCACTGTTGTATTACTGAGTTCTCTGATATTACACTTTCACTGATGTATTACTCTGTAGATTTATATTACCGGCACTGTTTACTGTGTAGAGTTATATCACTCTCTAATATATTTCTGGCACTGTGTGTATTCATACCCATAAGTGGCTTATATATGACCTACACCTTGCTTCTTGGAACCCTTTTCACCAGTGTTAAAACTAACTAATAGAAAAGTCCCTGGCAGCCTGATGTTATGAAAGCTGGCTTCCTATTGGGTAGAGGGAGCCATTGTGTCACAAGATCTTTCAAATCCAAAGGAGTTAATCTTTTAAAGAAAAAACAATTTTTTTAAAACGTAGTGTATTGAAATTACTTCTAAAAGCGCGTGATTCTCCATGGATGAAGTATTAAAAGGAAACTTTACTTACAGTTCTTTAAAGAAAAACACATTTCATCCATGACTTTTTTGAATATATGAGAGGGGACCAAAACAGTATCATTACAGCTGTTTTATTTATACTTTAGCTTTACATGAACTAGATAATTTATCTTAATTAATTGCGTATAATACATCTGTTGAACAGTGGCGTATCGTGGATTATTTCCAAGGGATGTAGAGCTGATCAAAAGCCTATCTCTATATGAATTATCTCTCACTTGGTCCCAATTTACCAATCACAAATAGGCTCCGCTTTGCCTAACTCGCATGGGAATGTGTTTCCTTTGATATCTGACCAACGAGTGTTCAAATAATTTATTATTTAGCACCACGTCTTACTACACGTTCGGGTTATACGCTTAAGTACTATTTACACTAATGGATTAGGAATTGGGAAGGTTGAATTTAGGGGAAGTGAACCCGCATTTGCGTGGAGGGAGAGTGGAAAACCATTCAGGAAAAACCACCCCCAGTTCACCCGACCGAGATTCGAACCTCGATCTCCCCGTCCTCGGTGGTCTAGCTCAACACGACTGGTGCGTTAGCCAACTACGCCACCGAGGCGGGTGAGTGTTCAAATGACTGATGAGAATAATTTACAAGCACAGTTTCAACTAATTCCGCTTACCTCTGAAACTCTTCACGACACGCCACTGATGTGAGGTCATTGGCATCTGAGAACAAGCTCCCGTTATTAATACCGCAACTGCTATTGAACACCATGAAGACAAATATTTCATCCTAGTCAAGATTCGAACCAAATTATTCAGTATCTATCTTCGTTTTAAATTAATTGTACACACATTAATTTACTGCATTATAGTGTAAGAGGTTGGTTTGTAATATATCACCTAAATGTATTCTATTTTCTTTTAGCAAATAAATGAATGTATCCTTGGAATTTAATCTTTTCAATTATGGAGAATGATAAAAAAAACTAAAAACCTAATTTATATTAGAGAAAAACTTAGTATTTCCCTATTCACACACTTTTCTATCAAAGTAAATTAAATACACAAGTGTAGCAAAATATATATCCGTAGTAAATTTGTATTTTCCTTTGAAAAACATTAATTATATTTCTAATTAAACTTTCAAATCAGACGGGAGCACAAAGTGACTAGCTTTTAAGCCTCTGCCGTTCTTTGAGCGCCCCTAGCGGCCGTCCGATTTCTACACATAAAAGGGTATTACGACCGCTAAATCCTAAAACGTCTCACTACAAACGTAAACAGAATTAAAGGTTCAATTCAGTTAACACAACGTCCACACGGACCGCCACCATCGCCTTCTCTCGACGAGAACAAACAGTTGCATGTTTATTAGGAGGTCCGACGTGTTTACCTAATCCTAAAGTCAACTTCGCCCCCCCCCCCCC
>CABFWO010000455.1:202713-233385 GCA_902155825.1 Timema genevievae | reverse complement strand
CCTCCACTCCCCCCATCATTCACTATCTCTCTCTCTCTCTTCTATTCATTCTCATGCTTTGATCCCACGGCTACGTATGAGTACAATGAGAATTGGATGAGATAGTACACTGGAGGAGAGTAAACTAGAAGAAAAAATAGAAAGAAGTGAAAGGGTAAATAAAGACTATATATAATTAGAAAGAGAAGAAGAGAATGCAAACATAAAGATAAGTAAATAATGGTAAAATAACGAATAGCGAGTCCCTCCCCCCCTGCGCCAAAATTGGGGTTGTAATCCGTGATTTTACTCGCCCGATACGTATAACATAATTTACCGAGCGTGTATAGGTCTTGTTTTAACTTGACCATTTGGTATTTCGTATGCCTGTCTGTCCCCGGATGTTTTCCCCCTAATAAGTGTCAAATACGCGGATAAATCTTAACGGAATCTGATGGAGACACTCTATGAACTTAGGCCCAACATTGTTTGATCATGGTTTCTCAATCTGGCTATCCGTTTTAACATGGCGGCCACTCAAAATATGCATCTTTTGATAACTCATCTCTAAGGACTTGAACTTGAAATTCTAAGAAATTAATTTTTTTTTAGCACCGCACCATTTTGGAAAAAAAACCGCCCCCAGTACAACCCAACCGAGAGTTGAACCTCGATCTCCCCATCATAGACATGCTAGTCCAACAAGAGATTAGCGCGTTAGACCACACGGCCACCAAAGCGGGTGGAGATGAAATTAAAGCAATGAAACGTATAAAATAGAAAATAAGATATGCTAGTCAATTCACAACATCAATAGACAAATACAACTATGGGCTACAGTGAACCTTGGAGATTAATGTTCAAACAACGGTAAACTACTGCACATACTCGAGTTATTGGACGCAATCTGTTTCACATTTGTTTTAAAATGAGCTACATGTCTGTTGTATCTAATGTTGTTTTTTGAAAGAGAAGCAGCCCGCAAATTAGTTTGGTAACTCCTGTGTATTATTGGACGCAATTTGCTCCACAATTACGTCATAGAAATTACCTATCGATTTTTATCTCACAGCCTTATTAGAAAAAGAAACAACACGTTATTTTTTTATATGGCCCCTTGTATTCTAATTAACGCAATTTGCGCCACATAAATGTCGTAGAAATTGCATTTCCAATATATCTTACGAGGATATTAGAGGAAATAACAAACTTCATATTTTTTGGATGGCCCTGTGAGGACCCAATATGGTACAAATTTAAAAAAATAATAATTAATTAATTTAACAATGTTTTTAATTTATGAATAATTAAATGGCACCTTAATTAACATATTTATTTATGAAATAAATAAGTAAGCGTTATTTAAGCTAGAAGTTTATATCATTTTAAATAGTATGTTCTAACTATTTTGTCAGTACAAACATAGTTTGACAGTGTTGCCAATTTGTGTGTACGAATGACAGCCACAATAGCGACCCATACTACGGGATGCACTTGAGAACTATGCTAAGAGCCCAAGGTTTGATTCCCGTTGTCCAGGTTTAATTTTTTTTCAAATATAAATAAATCAAAATCTCGAGAAAGCCGTATTTAAAATTAACATTAATTTTTATCCATCCAGACACCTTAGATAAGTTGGTAGCATGTATTTCTATTATTATTATTATAAGCACAACGTCTTACTACCCGTTCGGGTTATACGCACTTACGCTAATGTGTAATGGTAGGGTGATTGTGAGATGAAATGGAGGACCTACAGTTTAACGTGGGATCCGAACCAAGGTGGAGGCCTGGAATCCCACACATTCACAAGTTGTGATTAATACACGTCTTGTCAGAGGTGAAGGAAGGGTTTGTCAATCAGATAAATCTGTGCTGGGACCGAGGATTGAACCCCGGACCCTCAGCACAGAAGTCTGACACCTTACCCCTATACCGCAAGTTCACCCGTCTTTTTATCGAGTTAAAGGTCCGAGTTTGATTCCTAGCATGGCCGATAAATGTATCTTAGGTTAAATGTGAATATCCCCTTTCACATTGATGGTTTAACAGTCGGGACTGGGTGCTATGTATGTTAGATAGATAGAGATATATATTAGTTTATATGTCGAGTGCTATGTATGTTAGATAGATAGAGATATATATTAGTTTATATGTCGAGTGCTAATATAATAAGCTGCTTCAGAAAGTGCACGTTAAAAACCTTGAATGAAAAAATTCATTTAAAGTTAAATTATTGATGATCACTTTTTTTAAAATTAGAACTTCTTAATAATAACTTTAACGATTTGGTTCATAATGGGTATGTACTAAGTTTTTACATTATAAATAGTTTTTATTTTTTTTAACAAATTTATTTAATAGAAGTTCACAAAAGAATTATTTTTGAAAAAAACATTTTTGAGGATAGCTGTAACAATTTTACTTAAACTTAGTATTTGCAAACAACATTTAATGATTTTGGTAAAATAAATTAATTTAAGGGTAGTTGATGAATGATTTTAGAAATTTTGAGTACTTTCGAAAATGGCTTTTTAAGATCTGGTTCAAAATCAGCACCTGATAAATGATAAATAAGAATATATTTGTATTTTTTCAAATAAAAATAATTTGAGGGCTGTCTACAAATAATTGGATTTTTGTAATTTGAATTTTTTTTAGTGGTCAAAATTGCTTATTGTGAATAGCTAGATGTTATGTTTGTTTTTCTCAGGAAAACTTACTTGGGGGTAGTTTACTGAAAACTTATTTTTGAAAATCTTGTTCTAATCTATAATACTCTAAAGGAGAAGTTTTTTTTATTATGTCATATAATTTAGTTTTTAAATCCACCTTAAATTTATTTTCATTTTTTAAAAAAACCTATCATTTTATTAATATCTTACAAAACCAAAACTTGGTCTTAAAAGATGACCAAAAAAAAATATAGATAGCCCTAGACTATTATTTAAGTATACTTTATTTATTGAGTGTCCCGTCTCTAAAATATCAACGTCAGCAGATTATTTGCGCAGCGCCGTTTCAAATTGTTCTTGGAGTCATTTGTCTCGAAGTTTGCCATTAACAACTCTCTGAGACAAAGGTTTCATTTGTTAGAGTACGTTCAAGTTGACAGGCACCAGCTTGTGATACGGCACTCATTCTACAAGAAGAATGTATCTTCAAACCTTCTCTTATTTCTTGTTTATTATTATTATTATTATTACTGTTTGTTAATAACACAAAAGAACGACAGAGAAAAGGACCGTGGGGGCGGGGGGGGAGAGATGTAGGCAGCTTGTGTAAAATATGTCATATCCGAAGTGTTTAACCATGTTAACAAAAAAAAAAAGTCTTGTTATGTTAATGAAACGAAGGAAAGGTATATCATTTGCGTTTAAAAATATGGAATGAATTCATGACAATTTAATAGCCATGTTCTTTCTACGATAATCATCAGAAGAACCCGAATGTTTATTACATGTCATATTTTATTAATTTATTTAATGGTACATCACAGACAGTGCTCATGTGTGCATATATTCTGTCCATAATCTTCTGGTTGAGGAAACGTTTATTTTATATATCGTTATTTGCTCATTTTTTGTCATTTTGAATTTTTAGGTCATGTTCTCTTGGTTCGCATCAATTTTGAGTCAATTTTAAGGCACATAGCCCAAACCTACCGTCTATAAAATACTCCCTCACTCAATAGTAAAATAAAGTTTTATTTAATAGTACTGTAGCTTTCGTGTGTATTTCACTTTCCAAATTTTGCAATATATATATTTTATTCATGTTAATCTAGCACCGCATCTTACTACCCCTTTGGGCTATCTACTAATTACGCTAATGGGTTAAGAAAGAGTAAGGTTGGATTTAATGGAAGTGTACCCGTGTAGGTGAGTTGCGGCCTAATCTTGAAATAGTGTAAGAGTTGAGGACCAGCTTTTTGAGAAACACGTAAGAATTGCGGCCCACTCACTTGAAAGAGAGGTATGAGTTTCATCCAACTAATTAGCAGTGAGCTTTCTATCATGACGTCTTGAATTTCAGACAGAAACCATCATCGTCTCATGTCGACATCCCTCGTAATATCCAAACTTCCTCAGTTCTTGTCGTTCAATGGTTTTGGCAAAAATTTGAAGGTTTGTTAGGTTAGGTTAGTTTAGGTTAGGTTAGGTTTAGTCAACAGCCCGGGCCGCAACTCGTATGTGGCTCTAAAAATGTTGGGCTGAAATTCAACGGTTTCTTTAGAGGTAAACAACTAGTGCGGCTGCGACTCACCTGCGGCCAAGTGGAAAGAAGAAAAACATTTTGAAAAAAAAAACCTCCCTCAGTACACCTGACAGGAATTCTAACCCCAATATTCTGTATAATAGGCAGTCCAGTCTATTGTGAAAGTGACGCCTTATACCATGCGGCCACCGAAGATGGTGTGTATAAGTCGTGTGCTGATAATATAATCAGTAGATACAGAAAAGTATTCTATAAATTTAATATTACAAATTAAAAAAAATGAGCCAGATTTAGTAGGTATGTATATAGCCCGAATGGGTAGTGAGATAAAACTTTTTTTTAAACGTTCTCCATGCGCACATGTTACCAAGTTTTCCCTCCAAAATGACGTCACACCACGCCTGGATACCCCACACATATGGAGCAACCTCTCCGACTCTTTACGCCATGAACCCCTTTGCGAGGATGATATTGGTCCGGGTAGTAAGCACGGGGGTTGGAAGGGAAGAGCTATAATTCAGTTTCCGGGGGAAGATCCGGTCCATTGTTCCGGTCACTGAGCTCCACACTGAGTTCCGTGCGGGCGAGAGGTTATTGATAATACGATAAGCTGAACCAGTCGGTTAGTTGGCACTTCTCACCTCCCCCCCCCTCTTCCCCACAAAAAAAACTTATTATCCCTTTCAACCCCTTCGTTATCGACCCCTTTTCTTATCCCGCCAGTCGCGTCCCTCGAACCTTGAGTAACAACTCTTCACGAGACGTAAGAAGTTCAGGGTGATAGCGACTTAAGTTTCAGATTTTTAGAAGAATGTAAAAAAAATACCATCCCTCTAATTAATGCATCTATCTTAACCTAACCTAACCTAACCTAACCTTATCTAGCATCGTTATATGTTTATAAAAAATTTAAGACTTAATAATTAGCACCGCGTCTTACTACCCGTCCGGGTTATACGCTTAAGTACTAATTACACTAATAGGTTAAGAATCGGGTAGATTGAATATAGAGGAAGTGAACCCACATCTGCGTGGAGGGAGTGTGGAAAACCATTTAGGAAAAATCACCCCTAGTTCACCCAACCGAGATTCGAACCTCGATCTCCCCCCGTCCTCGGCAGTGTAGCTCAACAAGAAACTTGCGCGTTAGCTAACTACGTCACCGAGCCGAGTAAAAAAATATAAAAATTACCAACACTAACTTAACCTAATATGATGGGTAAAATATCCAAAGCTATTATAGTTGTTAAGTATGGCTATAGTCTCATCTAGATATATTCTTTAAATTGAAAAAATTATAACTGGACACAAGAATCAAACCCAGGAGCTTTGGCTTAGTTCCACAGTGATCTCCCCACTATCAAGGAGTCGACCCGTGTCATCTTTCAAAATTCACCCTCAAACGTAAATTATTTATAGATGAGGATCATCCATTGCTCAAACTTTATCGTTTCATGTTAAGGTGGGAATGTAATAAACGCGAGAAAAGGTCAGAGCTTTTGCAGTTTTTATAGCAAAACTTTTCTGTTGCCAACATAAATCAAATATTTCTCTAGTATAAATAAAGAGTTTAATATTATTCACCTGGTGATATCAACAGTTGATGAATATCTGTCATGCACATATCGGCATTAGATGAGAAACTTTTTAAACGAAGAGAAAAAGTTGTCACTTAATTCCAGGACATCCTTGACAGGTACTCAACAATTGTTGATATCACCATGTGAAGAAAATTAAACTCTATATTTATACTCTAATAATATTTTATTTTACTTTATTTAAACAAAAAAAAAGTTGTTTTGATAATAATACTGTAAAGGCACTGACCTTTCCTCGCGTCTGCTTTATCCCTACCTTAAGTTATGAGGCGAAAGTATTTTAAGGGACTAATCAAGCATCCGTCTTGATAAAGTGATATATAACACTATTTAACCCACTACGGTGGCAGCATGATCTAAGGCGTCACTCTTGCAATGGACTAAACTCTCGATGATGGGGTTCAAATCCCGGTTGGGTGCACTGATGGTGGCTTATCCTAAATGATTTTTCGAATCACCCTCCACAAAAAATGCAAGTAGACTTACTCTAATATTCAAACTTCCTCACCCATAACACTTAACCGTAATTAGTACGTATGCGTTTAATCCGAATGGTGATTATATATATTTATATATAAAATAGGGTGCAGGGGTATATCTTCAAAGCAGCTGGTCGGGTGTCAAATCACCAATCTCCTTGGTCAGAGTCGTGGCAAACGGTAGCTTCCAAAACCAAATACCAATGCCGGTAACTGTTCAATTAATTATTATATTGTGTCATTAACACTTGTGTTTCTAGGAAGGTGGGCGGGTACTTTCATGAAGGTGAAAAATATACTATGGTGGAAACAGGAACAACCCCCCCACCCCCCCCTGCGTACTCGTACAACCATCGTCCCCCTATTTTTAACCGTAAACAATAGCATTGTACAGTAATACAACAACGTTGTCTAAACCTATGGGAGAGTTGCAGCAGAGTATTGTTTGTAGAAACAAAGAGGAAACAAAATATTATGGTTTTTAATTTTAGTAACCAACTCATTCCGTAACTGTTCGTAGAAAGTATATGCAGTAATTGGAACTTGTGGTGACTAATCATTATAAATACTACGAGACATTTATAAACTAGTAGTTCTGTGAACAGTAGACTTCACTCCCTCTACGTTCTTATCGTTACTATAGTATACTAGTAGTCCTATGAACAGTAGACTTCACTCCCTCCATGTTCTTATCGTTACTATAGTCTACTAGTAGTCCTATGAACAGTATACCTCACTCCCTCTATGTTATTATCGTTACTACAGTCTTACTAGTAGTTCTGTGAACAGTAGACCTCACTCCATGTTATTATCATTACTACAGTCTTACTAGTAGTTCTGTGAACAGTAGACCTCCCTCCATGTTATTATCGTTACTACAGTCTTACTAGTAGTTCTGTGAACAGTAGACCTCCCTCCATGTTATTATCGTTACTACAGTCTTACTAGTAGTTCTGTGAACAGTAGACCTCCCTCCATGTTATTATCGTTACTACAGTCTTACTAGTAGTTCTGTGAACAGTAGACCTCCCTCCATGTTATTATCGTTACTACAGTCTTACTAGTAGTTCTGTGAACAGTAGACCTCCCTCCATGTTATTATCGTTACTACAGTCTTACTAGTAGTTCTGTGAACAGTAGACCTCCCTCCATGTTATTATCGTTACTACAGTCTTACTAGTAGTTCTGTGAACAGTAGACCTCCCTCCATGTTATTATCGTTACTACAGTCTTACTAGTAGTTCTGTGAACAGTAGACCTCCCTCCATGTTATTATCGTTACTACAGTCTTACTAGTAGTTCTGTGAACAGTAGACCTCCCTCCATGTTATTATCGTTACTACAGTCTTACTAGTAGTTCTGTGAACAGTAGACCTCCCTCCATGTTATTATCGTTACTACAGTCTTACTAGTAGTTCTGTGAACAGTAGACCTCCCTCCCTCCATGTTATTATCGTTACTACAGTCTACTAGTAGTTCTGTGAACAGTAGACTTCACTCCCTCTATGTTCTTATCGTTACTACAGTCTTAATAGTATGTGTGTCTATAATAAAGTCTATATTTCAATTATTTCTATAAATCAATGAAAATTAGTGCTTTAACGTGAATGAGTTAAAATGAAGCATTTCAGATTTTGTTTCATCATAAACATTGATTAAAAAACTTACATAAGACGAATTTTGACTCTCTCTCCCCCCTTCCCCTCCCTGTAAGTAAATACTGGAAGACCCACTCTAAATAAACCTTACGTAATTTAAGGACAGCCCCTTATGAGAATAAAAGATAATCGCCCACTCATATTTTGACTTCAGAAGTTTTTACTTTCCCCAATGAGTGCAGATGCAGAGTAACGCACCCAAGCTACGTCACATTTTTGAGTATGTACTTAGGACCAACCTTTTATCTCTTTTCTTTCCATACGCTCGGGCGGCAAACAGATCTCCTTTATTTAGTTACCCTTAGGGAGTTTTCTCACCGGGGGGGGGGAGTGGGAGTGGGAACAGAGGAGATAAGAGAATTGAAGCTGCTCTAGGGGCCAGGAGATTTGTAACAATTTGAACCCTCGCCAAATACAGAAGGGAAATATCTTGAAAACCTGTGTATCCAGATAGACTGTTAGAATGAACTGAAAACCGTTTATGTTTCTGCCTAGAGTAGGAGGAGTCTTTAAAGGGAGAGAGATTCTAATGTTGTGAATTAAGGCGGGATGTAAGCGAATATAGCCGGATGGATATCGGCTGTGGCTGATATTTTATATCTGTCATATGCTCACAATTGTGTAATATAGAAGGAAACTTTCGGGTATCTCTTTCTCTCACACACATATACAATGAAAAGTAGTATTTTGACATCGTTCGCTAACTTGTATGAATATATTATATACGATCAGTATACGATTTGTTAAGAGAAATGTTAATAAAAGGTCTGTTGAGCATATTAAATAAGTTCAACACTAGTTAATTGTTTATTTAAATAAGTTGATGGAGGCTTATATAGTGATATTTCCAAAAGATTTTTACCTAAATAATCGTTCAAAAGTAAGACTTATGTACAAAATTTTGAACCAATTTAATCAAGATTTATCTGCCTTATTTTATTGTAGTCATCTAACTTTCAATATAATATGGTTTCTTAAACCAATAAACAAGCTAATAGCAAACTTTAAATATATATTATAATCTTGGCAGAAAGTAAACAACATGAGTGATAGCTACATGTTTTAATATATTAAAAATTGATTCGTGTGTGTACAATAATAACTGTGAAATTGAACTGTATATTATTTAATATAAATGTTTCTTCACCCAAGTATGGTATAAAACTTTACTATTTTCTAGTTTTATTCACCTGAAACATATTTTCGTACAAAAACGTTGAAAGAAACCGTTAAATCTGTCCTCTCATAATCGAGCAGACGACAAACTTGACCGTCATTTTTTGGTTATTTGCAAGGGGTGTGCTTACGTCCACCCAGTATAGTATAGAGATAACTGGCATAGGAGTGATGGTAGCTGACAGCAAACAAACTCTACCAGACCTTCTTTCATGTATTCATACGCCAAACAATATGATCTGCAAGGCCTGTTGTCACTTTTGGTAGTCGAAACGTTCATAAAAGTCAATCTATTTTTTTAGTTATATTTGCTTTTAAATATTTTTTAACAAGAAATTAAAAAAATAGCCATTTGTTTGTTTTTTGGGGGGGGGGGAGGTGGCGGGGGTAATGCATCTGTGGTTCACTTAAAAATTCTTTACAAATGAGAGCTTCAAAAAGGCTGCCATCTCTTCAAAACTTAAGATGGCCAACCGGATGAAATCAGGGTGATTGATGACGTCATACAAACTGTTTTCGGCTGTGTTCATGTGCATGTGTTTACAATATATAGATTTTAAATTAAGATATAAAAAATTAAACTCATATTTTTTAAAATTAAGATATAAAAAATAAACTCATATTTTTTAAAATTAAGATATAAAAAATAAACTCATATTTTTTTAAATTAAGATATAAAAAATCTTTAATTTGGTGGACATTTATAAAAACATACAAGTATGGACATGGTACTTTTTAATTTATTATTTCATGTACTATAATAGCTCTTGTTGCCACAACCATGAAACAAAAAAAAATTATAATATTATTAATATTGTTTGGTCTTTCATTATGTTACGAAAAAGTCAACTATACAGTAATAGTTAAGGAAGTGTTATTAGACTCGTTTGATAATCATTTTTATTGATAATATAGTATTACAGTAGAACTTTCTTAATTCAAAGTCCAAGGAATATCTAAAAACATTCGAAATATCATAAATTCTAATTAACAGCTTTCAGTAGTATCGAGGTGGTTGCTACACAATAAATCAATAGCCTCAAAATATGCTTAATATAAATACACATACTTTATATGTTATATTATACACACATACACAATAATAACTTATATAGTCTACAAACATGAAGGAAAAAAACACGGAGAATTTAAACAGAAAATATTAAAACTAGGAAAAAATTAAGATATGAAAATTGAAGACTTTAATCATTGATGACGTGCAACATGAAAGTTTACCCCTCCCATGCTAGGCCACACGTGATTACAGTGTCACACAGAAATTAATGAAAGCTGAACCAACATATCCCCTATTCTAGGCAACCCGCTCGCCACCGGTGTAGAATTCCTCCGCCTTCTCTTTTGCTTTACGTCAATAACTCTAAACTTTATTTGACATTCTTGGCATATGGGGGGATTTAATAAAGATCGTTAAGTTAGGTTTGAGATAAATACAAAATAGAACAAATTAACAACGTATAGGTTTGTATTATCCAAATATTTCCTTCTAAAATTCGAATTAAATGGTATTTTTCATCATTGATTTAAATAGGGATTTAATGGGGAATAATGGTGGTTTAGAAATATCCAATTTCCTACGCTGGTTGGACGTTTAGTAGTTACTATTATTGGTGTTTACTGAAGCATCAAAACAAAAGTAACAAAAGTATTGTTCACTGTTATAAAGAGAAAATAATTTTAGAAGAAATAAAAAAAATGGAAAGCTATGACAATTGAATAGACAGAACTGAGTGAAGTGAGAGAGAGAGAGAGAGAATGAACAGTGGAATGGGGTAAAAGCTGAAAGCCTAAGGTCCTTTTGAACTTAGTAAGCTTCTTATTTGTCACATCCTTTCAAAGGCGAGGCACTTAAAACATCCTCAACCCAGACCAGACCAGACCAGACCAGACCAGGTCCATCGAGAAGGTGGTGAAGTTTCTAGGGAGAGTGGAGTAGTGTTAAATATGTATAGCAAAACTATAGTCAGATATCCACAAAAATAAACTTTTATATTTTATTTATTTGAGGTATTTAACATGAACTTTCTGAACAAACTTATTATATCAGCAGATGAAAATGTATATGAGTGAAAGTGAGACATCCTACTAACTTTGCCGAGAACGGTATTTTCACATACCTTCCAGGGTTCTTTTACACTCCACAATCGACATAGGACCGACGGCTTTACTTCCCCTCCAAAGGAAGTTGTGCTACGGGTTTTTATCGTTCAAGAAAAATCCGTTGACCTCCGCTGGGCTTGAACCCACAAACATCGGGACCTGAGGTGAACATTTTACCCCCCCAAGACCACCGAGTTTGACAACCTTTTACAAGATAGAAACAAATACATTTAAAGTAGCCAGAAAGTCACATTCATTTTACAACACTCTTTGATTGACACCATCTGTCCACGAGTCAGATATGCATTAAATATTTCCTGGCATGCATGAACGTAGATTTGAATGTCCAGTTAGTTTCATAGTCGGACCTCTAGTTCGGCGCTAAACTATATATAAAACTACATATACCTAGACTCAAATGGAATGGGCCAGTATCGCATATGAAACTGGCCCACTCCATTATGGTCTAGGTAGGTGACGTCATGTATTTAGTACAGCACCACACTTGAGGTGTACTAAGTCTGACTATGAAACTGGTCCATTCCATTCTGGTCTAGATAGGTGTCTTGTATTTAGTACAGCACCACACTTGAGGTGTACTAAGTCTGACTATGAAACTGGTTCCATTCCATTCTGGTCTAGGCAGGTGTTGTCTTGTATTTAGTACAGCACCACACTTGAGGTGTACTAAGTCTGACTATGAAACTGGCCTTAGTAACTGTCCACTGGGACTTTTCTTCTAACGTCCGACACCTTAGCTCAGTCGGTAGCGTGTTTGTTTACTGAACTAGGAGTACCGAGTTCGATTCCTGGAATGGCCGATCAATTCATCATTGGTGAAATGAGGGTTTCCCCTTTTACAGTGATGAATAAATGACCTGAGGTCTGGATGTTGTGTCTGTACTAGAATTAAGTTAGTAACAAAGTCGTGTACTGATACAATCAGTTGTTTTAGAGAGTTCACATAAAATATCTCAAACAAATAAATAAAATGTTCTTATAACGATCCGGATATATGATGAAACTAAAACGTGGTATTAGATTAATAATTATCTTATTAAAAGAATGAAATCCACAATTCAGGTTTTTTAGCTAAATATAAATATTATGACATCATTTTAAGAACGTAAATTTTATTTTAAAAAGTCAGTAAAAAAAAAGTATGATAAACTCAAATTGCGATGTGAAATATTTTTCAAACTAATTTTTATCTAACTAAATTTTAAAACCAAAAACATGTTTCTAAAATGCGGACCCTAAAAAAATAATATATATAACATTTCATCCCAACTATAATTTGTCATTAATATAATTTTTTTATTTGTTGGAATAACTTCATAATAAAGTTTAAAAACTAACTCTTACTATCTGCTCGGACTAGGTCTATTCAATCATATTAATTAAATTATAAGTAGAAGGTGTGTTTACCTTGGAGAAAGAGTGAAAGTCCCGCTGTAACCGAAAGATACCCCCCATTTTCAGTGCCTCCTTTATTTCCCGAGTTTGTTTATTTTAGCAATTTGTGGCTTTGCCGGGAATTTCTTCCTCATAGGACGTTTATTAATTTTGCCCTGGATCTTGGTTAAGGGTTGGATGTGTGTTTTGCCTCTTGGTTGGGGTTTAATTTAAAGAGGGGATATTGTTTCAAGGGAGACTCCTTGACCCTGTATCTCAATATTGGGATACTGCATCGGGTTGGAGGAAAAACAAACTATGAAACACATATTTATTTTATCTACCAAGCGTCATGAATTCCTGTGTTAGCTCGAACATTTGGAATTTCGTCTATATGCTCGTATGTCTGTTTCATAATATATAGATTAAATGCGTTGACCAATTTTAACGAAATTTGACAGAGGCATTCTTTGAACCAAAGCCAAACGATGTATTTAGATGGCTCTTCAATCTTGTTATATGTTTCAATATGGCGGCCACTCACAAAAAAAATTAGTATTTAACTATATATTTATTTAGCACCGCGTCTTATTACCCATTCGGGTTATACGCTTAAGTACTATTTACGCTAATGGGTTAGGAATTGGGAAGGTCTAATATAGAGGAAGTGAACCCGCGTTTGCGTGGAGGGAGAGTGGAAAACCATTTAGGAAAAACCACTCACAGTTCACCCGACCGAGGTTCGAACCTCGATCTCCCCGTCCTTGGCAGTCGAGCTCAACACAACAAGCGCGTTAGCTAACTACGTCACCGAGGCGGGTAAAATTTAGTAGCTCATATCAAGTGTTTTATTTTAAATTGTTCAACAATCAACCTAGGACGTACTTTTAAAATTTTGACATATATTTCGAGCCCGTCAACTATTATTTTCTATGAATATAATGTACTATTCTATATAAATTTGATTTTTTTTTCCCTGTCTAACTTGATCACCAAGAAAAAATATCAACTTGAAATCTAAAGAGAAGTTTCTTCAAAGAGACATTAAGAGTTTAGTAACGATGAGAGCGTTGAAGGAGTGAGGTCTAATGTTCACATAAATACTGGATTAATTGTTTTATTCATCATAAGAACAGCACCTTTAATACTAAAATCTTAATCCGTGTGCTTTTAGTTATACTATCTGAATAACTTGAGAACTCAAAATATAAATACAGAATAATTTAAACCTTGCGTCGTATTGAACCCAGTCTCTTTAGATTATTTGTAGAGCTGGCATTTATAATGACAGTATATTAAACTTTAGAGTTAAAAAAGCATAATTCACATTTTTATGTGTATTTTAGATTGATTTCTGAATGTATATAGAGCAAATCCATCGGAAGGGGGATGGGGGGGGAGGATGAGAATTTTGTCTCCAGGAAATTGTTGTATCCAGTGGGATGGAAGGGAGCAGGAACTTACTTTACAGTTTTTTTGTCCTAAATAAATGAACTATTGGTTAAGTAGATCCGTTTAGTTTATTTTACACACACAGTAATATCAACAACTCTTGAATATTTATCATGAGAATAGAGAAATGTTAACTGAAACTTGAAGAGTAAACGTCCGGTCCGTATTCTGTGATGGACTATGATTTATGGATCAAACGGGCTCATTCTCCTTAATACACCGTATGGCATGAAACAGTTTAGTTGAGAGGGTGATTTTGATTATTAAATTAATAACCAGAAATAGCTATTAAGTGTTTGACAATTATGTTGATGTTTCCCAAATATAAACACAAAACGCCATTTACAATCTCGTTATTACTTAACAAAAGTGGCATTAACCTCCTTGGGTAGTGAGGATGGAGGTCTGTTCCGGGCTTCGTTTAATAGTTCTAGTTTAGCGAGGTAAGTTCGTTAAAAGTTAATCATTTTAAGAAAACATCACCCGTTCACGGCGGTACGCCGTTCCTTGCGGGATGGACTCGCGAGGCATTCACCGGCAATACAACGGTTCATGCGAACAGGCGGTTATCCTCACGGTCCGCGCTATCCTGTCAACGATACGGTCTACTCTTAAGGTCCCCGTTTGATTCTAGTTTACCATATTCAGCTGAGTGTCCTGGTTGACTTTTCGCGATCGACCGTTCTTATTGATAGTCAGTGATACTATCTACTAGACTCGCTTTGCTCGTTGGGGGCTCCGCCCCCAAGCCCCCATTGAGTTTTCTTTGAAAGTGGATGTAAACTAATGTAATTCCAGCGTTGTTTAAACGTAACAACTTAAAGTTACCGGTATTGTATTGTATAAACCGCAATGACTTTAAAGTTGCTCCACAATTGGGAGGTTAGAAATTATTTTTTTTAACCTTTTGGAATTTTCCCGTCGGTTGCAGGCTATTAGCTTTAAGTTTGCCAAATTTCAAGTTTCTAGCTCATCTGTAAGTGGGTAAACATTAATGGCAGTGAGTGGCTTTATAGTAGTATAACTAACAGTATGTAAAAACAAGTTATCTCACGCACCTGGCGGACATATGATTAAGTTCTGTCAGTCACGTGAGCACACAAAATAATATGTAGTAAATATCACGAAACAAACAATATAATTCTATAACAGTGTATATTATTTTATGTGTGGTCTTTGGCAAGTGCGATGTTCTTTGTTTAGTAATGTATATCATTTATCTTCACATATGTTATGATTTTTAACTAAACCTTTCCATTTTTATCAGTTAAAGTTATGAGAAGTTCTGTGTGGGGCACCTTACCATTTATTTAAAGGTCTATGACTAAACGGTGTATTTAAATCAAGCTCAACATCCAACAAACATGAGAGATTAAAGTACAGATTGTTCCCCCTAACCAACTAACTAATATTACATGTATATTTTAGCAATCGTCCTTTATTGGACACAAACAAGTGGAAATGTGTGTACTTGATCACAATATTCCAATCAATTAGCCCCGGTTTAATTCATGGCCCCTTCATACACAATAGTGGATATTGTCACGCCCTGATGACAAGAGGAGGGGTACAGTATCCGAGGGCTCACTCCATTAGGCGTTCACGAGGGACCATTAGTTCCTCGTGACGCCGACAACCATTGTGACGCGTCGTTGCGTCAAGCATCCCCCAGCCTACAGTGCTTGTGTTACCTTCATTATGTGAGGACTGTCGCACACTGCCATTCATTAGCTGCTTCTGCTGGCGGCATTGATTCAAGGGAGGCTACGCTTTCCTTCCGTTGTACTTACTCAATGAATATATTTACAAGTCCACATTTCACCAAACCACCGCTGGTAGTAATACTGCCCAAGGTGTCAAGCACCCAGTGGACTGGATTTACAGCCACACCAGTTCGAAAGGGGGCTACATAGCCAGTTTATCTGTTCACAAGTATTCATACTGTCCATCCCGTAAAGTTTTTCATACGGCCTAAGGCGTCAGGCTCGTAATATTGTATCGACACTGAATTCAAGGTGGACCACGTGATATTTTAGAAAGAGTGTGGCATTCTATGACACGACGACTGAAGGCTTGCGTTCAGACTGAAAGTGGAGATTTTGAGCATTTCCTATAAGGTTAGGCAGCTCCAAATAACTGGAGTACAAACATGACTATAAATCGGCAACAAGTACAAATGGGAAACCTGTTTGTATTAACGTTTTTCAAAATTAAAATCGAGATTTTTGATAAATGTTGACATTTCATGACTCCTTGAAACCGAAAAAATTGACTTTGCGACGCTGTCTGTCTGTCTGTGGCTTGGGCTAGAATCTAAGCCATTTTATTTATCGAGCTAAAACTTGATATCTAAGGTTTTTATAAGGTTCTGTTAAGTATTTTTTAAATTAAATATCCAAACCTTAAACTAAGTGTTGTTTATTTAAGGGTAAAAAGTGAAAGAATCGATATTCTCGAAATACACTAAGAATTTTGATTACATTTAGTATCTAGGCACTGTTTAACATTTCAAACAAAATGTAAAATCTCATTTTAAAATTAAAATGACTTTGGGAGTAATTTACATAAGCGGAAATATTCAAATTTGATCATATCTCTGCAACTATTTGAGATACGAAATAACTGATCATTGTAAAGTTGTAATACTATTGAAAATAAAAATATTCTGTTTGAAATATTTTTTTATAAAACCAAGTCGCTTTGCTCGTTGTGGGCTCTGCCCCCAAGCCCCCGGTGAGTGTAAACTAATGTAATTCCAGCGTTATTTTGAACGTTGATTTATTTTTACAATTTGAGTCTAGCTGTCCCATAAATGTGTCAGAAATTTTTTTAAAAATGTGTGTAAAATGTGCAAAATTTACCTAAAATCAAAAAATCTAGCTCTGGTGAAATACGTTTTTTGATAGGTCTTACCGTTTAGCCACAAGAGACCTCCAAAGAAAGGTCCACACCGACTTTAAAGTTGCTCTGCCATTTTGAAATTTTTTCGGGGGCTAAAAATAATTTTTTTTACTTTTTTGAATTTTTTTCGGGGGCTAAAAATTATTTTTTTAACTTTTTGGAATTTTCCCGTCGGTTACAGGCTAGAAGCTATAAGTTTGTCAAATTTCAAGTTTCTAGCTCCTCTGAAAGTGGGTAAACATTAATGTCAGTGAGTGAGTGAGTCAGCCAGGTGGCTTTACAGTATAGTGAAGTGATAGTTTCTGAGCTAATATGTTACTAAATATATTTCAAGCATTTCTTTTAAATGTGAAGTTAATTGCTATGTTCTTTGATGGACAAATATAATCCTCTTTTCTTGATGTATTTTAAGAAGTGTATGTTATTTCATTTTGGATCTTTGGTGGAGTGTTTTTCAACACACTATATTATTTTGTTTTAAAAATCTTACAAAATTTTATTAAATGCCTCTATTTTAAGATTAACTAGAAGCAAAGGGTGTGGGTTGTACCGTACAATTTATTTTTTTTGCTGTCAACATTGGTAACATTTTGTTTTAGTATTAGTATTATTTCATAGATATTGATATAGTTTATGAAATAGACAGCTGCATATCACATTACTTTACGTATTAGTATATGAAAATTATTTTAGTATCTTTAATAACAATACAAGTTAAGACTTCTTAACAGATTCTAATCTGGTAGTCCGGAGTTCTCAACCCTTGTTTTATCTAAGTAGCGTTCTGTCATATCCGTGTTTTTAGAAAGTATACGTTATATTGCACTAATAAACTTAAAAGGAGAATCAAATAAAATTATTTTTTCTCTGACGTAAGAGGAATCTTAAACGGTTTAGAAAAAAAAAAGTATTCTTATATCTTTTGATTGTAACGAAATTTTGGTCTACAATAATAATCCTGCCTCCCTCCCTCCCCACCTCCTTTAGTTATCTCTCATTTTTTTAAGTTCCTCTCTTTTTATTATTCCTATCCTATTCTTTCTTTCTTTTTTATCTGATTGACCGACTTTTTCGACTCATCCATGCGCGTTACATTCTAAATTGACTCTTGAAGCGTTTGTGGGAAGAAGATTGAGAAGGGGTGGGGAGAAGGAGGAGTTGGATAGAAGGGTAAGCTGAAGCCAATCAATGGGGTTAAAAAAATTATTTTTTTACCATTTCTTTTGTCACGTTTGACGCAGTGGACAGAGGTAAAAATGCTCCGATAAATGAGAGTAGCGGCATGGATCGGGTTGTAGGTGAAGGGAGAAAGGGGAGGTCAGGTGCTGTCTCATTGTGAGGACAGGGACAGTACGACCTCATAATGTTCACCGCGTCTTACTACCCATTCGGGCTATATGCTTACATACTAATTACGCTAATAGTTTTAGGAATTAGGAAGTGTGTATTATAGCAAGTGCATCCGCATTTGCGTGGTGAGAAAATGAAAAACCATCACTCTCAGTACACTCGACTGAGATTTTAACCTCGATCATCCCAACATCAGCAGTCTACTCGACTGCGAGAGTAGCGCGTCAGACCATGAGACCACCGAAGCGGGGTTTGAGGAATTTAACGTGCACTTTATAAAGAGACTGATATATCAGCAAATTATTTATAAATTAACTTAAAACAAAACACCCATAACCCTTCCTTTAAACCACACAATTCTCTAACGATAATTTGTTTCAGCCATGCCAGGAATAGAACCCGGTGACCTTTAGTTAAATAAGCAGACATACTACAAACTGAGCTAAGGTTTCAATCTAACGCTTAATTAAGTATTAATGTGTACTTGGGGTTGGTCCAGTGCTATCCTAGATATGTAGTTCCCCTCTAACCATTTGGATAAGGATGTATTTAATTTAATTTGGGGATAAAAAAAATAGGGAAAATTTACAGAGTATGCCGGTTCAATAGTTCTAGTTGTGGTTTTTCAAAAATGTATTTAAGAGAAGTTGGAGGCTGATGGTAAACAGAGCTGTATTCACTTTAACGAAATCATATGTTAGCAACAAATTTGAAGAGCAAACAGAAAATGTTCCGTGTTCTGACTAATCAATGAATGACTGGGAACATTTTATGGCCGGAACAAGAACCGCGAACGTAGCTTTTATGGACGAAATAAATTGACCACAAATCACTCTTTACAATGTTCTACGACTTTTCGATTAACTTTTTTGTATGTGTCTGTGTATGTGGTTTTTTTTAACTCTGACTAGATTTTATTCAAAACACGACCTATATTTTTTTTTCTTGAAGTTTTTTCAAAATGTGGATTTGATTTGAAATTGTTGGGTGAAATGAGAAGTAATTACTTACAAACTATTTTTTTAAATAAATAAATATATCCATGGTAGCCAGTAGAATGATAATTGCAACAACAACAAAAATAAGAAAATCTAGTTTAAAAAAATCAGGTCATGTGGTTATAGTGTCTGACCTCAATTTATTAAAAAACTGTATTAGTGGACATGTGGATAAAGGCATCTGTCTCGGATAATCTGGTTTTGTCACTAACAGTGAAGAGCGGAGTTCCAATCCTGATCAGGTGTAATGAATTAATATTTTTTTACTGAAAATTTTAACTCTTCTACTCAAATGCGGGTACATTTCTTTTAAATTATATTGGGGTTTTTTTGCAGCCACTTCTCATATCCTTTTATATTTGAAACATATGTAATAATTACGTTAATGTGTTAGGGATGAGGAAGGCTGAATTTAAGACTAAGTGTATTCATATTTGCATGGAGAGAGATAGTAAAAAACCATTTAGAAAAAAACTACCTTCGGTACACCCAACCGGGATTCAAACCTTGATCTCCTTATCATCGGCAGTCCCTTCTACCGCAATAGTGATACCTTTATACCATTTGACGACCAAATCGGGTATAAATTATAGATATCCATTGCTGTGTATATGTTTGTAGCACGGATGGGTAGTAAAGCGCCTGAAAACAAAAGGTTTTGAGAGATTGGTAGAGAAATATAAAATCGCTACTACTTTTTTCTTTGTTTTTTTTAGCTCGTATGCAAAGAACCAGAGTACCTTTAAATTTCACGAAACATTTACCAATTTTCTCCTAGACGCTCCTATCTTAATACCGTGTAACTGGCTCAAAGGGTTTCATTTACTGTAAAATAAAAAGGTTGTCTCATTTGTGCTATTCAAGACAGCTCATTTACTAGACTGGCTTTTGTGAAGGCAAGCTACAAAATAAAGCCTTTCATTCCTGTTGTATTTATGTGGAAATTAAATAACCAAATGGAGCGTCTGCTGTTAAGTCTAAAACAACATAAATCTACCGTATCCTCTTTCTCAGATCTATTTCTCAATCACTTGAGAAAGCAACAGTTAAAAGGCAAGACCTATTTAATGAGTACACTACGTTTTCGTGTGAAGAAGGTTTATTAATAAATTATAGTGATAACAGTGTGATTCATTGGTGAATAGAGATGTTAAAAAGAAAATTTTCCATTTTTAATTTAAAAAAAAAAGCAATTTTTCTTTAAAAGAAAAAAATCTATTTAAATGGGACGAGTGCAATAGATATAGCCAAAGTTTTAAAGTTGACACTTATTTCTAATTTCTCCTAAGGACGTTAATACCAGAAACGCTTCGGTGGTCGCATGGTCTAAGGTGCTACTCTCACAGTAGACTAGACTACAGATGACCGGGAGATCAAGGTTCGAATTTTGGTCGCGTGTACTAAGGGAGTTTTTTCAAAAATTGTTTTTCACTCATTCTACATGCAAATGTGGGTACACTTTCTTTAAATATAACCTTCCTAATCTATAAAACCATTAGTTTAATTAATGTATTAGTAGAATGAGTGGTAAGACAAGGTGCTAAAAAAAATTCAAATGGTCCAATAACTTAGTTGATCAGGTAGCGTGTATGTTTACTGAGCTAACGGTCTTAGGTTCGATTCCTGCATGGCTGAAAATCTATCATTGATGAACTATGGATTTCTCCCTTTCACAGTGATGAATTAACGGTCGGGGGATGGATGTTGTGTTAACTTAGTAAACATGGCATATGCTGATATAATCAGTAGGCTCAGAAAATACACTTTAAATACCTAAAAAAAAATTTGGAAAATAAAATCATCAAATAAGTTTCATTAAATCAATAACAGTTATTCCAATTCTTTTCTCATATTCACGCATCGACTACAGTGCTTAGTGGTTGAATGTGTAACTAAATTGGGTCCGCTGGGGACCAGACTAGATATTACTTCATTATCATAATCATAACATTTACGAATATATTTCTTTACCTGAGATTCAATTATCTTAAATATTTCCCGAAAAATTTTAATCTCTTAACTGCCATGCTTTGTTTGAATTTTATTTTCAAGATGATAAAATAGTTAAAATAATTTTAAGGTTGACTTCAACATTTACTAACCACTTTTGGCCCACCTTCCCCTTCCAAAATCACCCCTCAAAACTACTATTTTATAACTTTATGTATACAGGATGTTTTTGAATTAGGAAAATTTGGGAAGGGGTAAAGTATTGAAAACTAGCTTATATTGTCATTTGTATTTTCCCTCTCCCTTATTTGTTCTCGTACTGCTGGGAAATTCCACCAAGGTATGTTATATACCGCCATAGCTTTCTATGAATTGGATCTACATTTTGTTCCGCATAATCAGAGTTTTTTTTTACTTCGGTATCCAAGGCCATCTCGGGCCCCGTCAACCTCGGATAATCGGGACCAAACTGTACTAATATTCAGTGAACGTGGAGGTGTTCAAGCAGATTGAGCACGAGTTGACTCTCTGCTAAGGGTGCATCCTTGAGGAACTAATGGTAGGTTGGAAGGAGGAAGGGGAGGGGGGTATCCTCTTGATCGTGCGCCAGGATAAGTGCGCACTGGTGCCTCGAGAATGAAATTATATCACCAGAGTGAGGTGTAACAAGGGGTAAAGATGCATCTGGCTGTAAGGATGTAAGGGCGCGAGGCGGAAGGATGTAAGGGCGCGAGGTGGAAGGATGAAAGGACGCGTAGGTTGAACCAGAGGCAAGGGGTGAAGGGGGAGTGTGACAGACGAGGGTAAAGGTGACACCAAGTGGATAACATTATGGAAAAGTAGAATAGAATTAATTTCTCAGATTGATTCAAAGTAAACAATTAGGAAAATTTTTGTAAAAATATTTTTTTCTAGCACTGCGTCTTACTACCCGTTCAAGTTATACGCTTATGTATTAATTACGCTAATGGTTTTAGGGATGAGGAAGGTTATATTTAGAAGTGTACCCACATTTACGTAGAGGGAGAGTGGAAAACCATTTTGGAAAAAATCTCCCTCACTTCACTCGGCTGAGATTCAAAACTCAATTCCCCCCCTTACACTGTCGGCAGCCCCGGCCTAGTGTGAGACTGACGTCTTGGATCATTTGACCCCCTAATACCTCTAATTATCCAAGTCAAAATGTTTTTGTGATGAATCTAACTTAGTGTGTACTGAAAAGGGACTGCGAAGAGAATGTCCGTATGTTTACAGTTTCTTATGACAAAAATAAATTTGTTTTGGTCAAAAATAAAATAAATATTTCTTCATTGACACGTTTAGTTTAATTTTCTACACATAGTAATCTCGACAATTCTTGAATATTTGTTTATTTTTCTTTGATAATATATTTTGTGGGCACTAGCAGATGAACAACTTTTCCACTTTATAAATAATATTTTTGTTGCGCATTTCTTCGACCAAATTTGGCCTGATCCATTTCTTTTGTATGAGTTTTCCATCAGGATTATATTTAGATTTGGAGTTATCATAAATGCCAATTAATATCTCAAAAATGTTTGCACAATAATGATCCAAAATGTTCTTGATTCATGCTAATGCTAATTGACGTTTTCACGTTTAGATTTAACTATATTCTCATCAAGTTTATAAAAAATAGAGCTATTAATTATTATTCTTACCATAAAAATCATTAGCTTTGTTGAATTCAATTTCCAATTCTATCATATAAAATTTCTTAAGTGATATGTATTCTAGGTTCCTAATAGAAGTATAAAATCAAATTTTAATTTTTAATTAACAATATATTCTAGTAATTATTTAACGTTCCACTAATAAAACAGTAGGGGGAAAAGTTACTTTACATGAATATAATAAATTTAAATTAATCAAATTCAGTTTTACCGATGTTTATGAAAATGTAGCTGGTCTGTGGGACCATATTTTTCAAGATTACCAGAGGGTAAAAGGCTAGATATGGTGATGCGAAATAAATGGGTGAAAGGATTGTGTGCGGTTTAAGGGGGAGCTACCAGTGATG
Source organism: Timema genevievae (assembly GCA_902155825.1). Classification (NCBI taxonomy): domain Eukaryota; kingdom Metazoa; phylum Arthropoda; class Insecta; order Phasmatodea; family Timematidae; genus Timema; species Timema genevievae. Next base: position 210,072 of record CABFWO010000455.1, on the reverse strand, counting down.
GTTCAAGGGTTTCACAAACTCTAGGTGAGATTTAAAATGTGTGTCCCAGTTGTATTCTGTACAATATAAATAAACCGCACACCCTGCATGACGCTAAATAATAATAATAATAATAATAATAACAATAGGGTGCCAAAATTTCGGACAAAAAAAATGCTTGATAAATAAAATGTACAAAATAAGTGGCGCTCCCTCCTCCCCCCCTTCATCCTATTATAAAAATATATTATTCATTTTTCCCTTTCTTTTTTCTTGATATTTTTGGGAGCATTTGATTAAGAATCAGAGTGATTCACCGACAAAGCGACCCTGAATATCATAAAACCATAAAATGGATAATGTTTAAGCAATTTAAAAAATATATATATACTTAGTATTAGATAACATATTTTATAATATTACTTTATTTAGAACTAATTATTAGTTTATTTAATCTATAATATACAATCTGTTTCGGTGGGTGCATGGTCTAACGTGCTACTCTCGCAGTAGACTAGACTGCTTATGACGAGGAGGTCAAGGTTCGAATCTCGGTCGAGTGTTCTGAGGGTGGTTTCTCGAATATCGTTTTTTTTCACTTTCCCTTCACGAAAATGTGAGTATACTTCATCTAAATATACCCTTCCTAATCCCCTAAAAATCATTAGCGTAATTAATAGATAAGCGTAAAACACAAACGGGTATTAAGACGTGGTCCCAAAAAACATAATTATTTATGTTTTAGTAACATTTTGTTGGAATGTGCTTTGCGGCCTAGGTGACCGCCTAGGTACACCTAATGGAAGAACTAGGCCCGAATGGGGTTCCGGAAGGGGAATGGGGCCTGTTAGAAGTTTACCCTTTGTGTTGAGCAGCCAACGGTGAGGTTCCTTCGCGGTGATAATTTAATTAGAAGCATCGTCTCAAGCTTTCAAGTGGTATTTATGAAAACCTGCTCTTGTGAAGGAAGGAACACGCCGCCACTGTTAGAGAGAGAAAGGCAACCAGATGGAAACTGCTGGATCTGTCAGCTCGTTAACAAGCCAAATAATCTACCGCTGAGGTGGGATATTAGGGAATGCGAAAAAAGGGCAGTGTTTTGGCAGTTTTTATATCGATAAAAAAGGTTCGGCAAAAATAAGTCAAATATTTCTCCAGTAGAATCATAGAACTTAATTTTCTTCACAAGGTGATATCAACAGTTGTTGAATATCTTATCATGATCATGGCGGCAATGAGAAACTAATCAAATGAAGATAAAAAGTTATCATTAAATTTCAGGATACTCTTTGACAGATATTCAACAAGTGTTGATATCACCGTGTAAAGAAAATTAAACTATGTTTCTACTGGAGCCATTTTGATTTATTTTGGCCCCCCCCAAAAAATAGTTTTGATATGTTTATTTATTTACTGATTTAATTGTTTGAGTTATTTAATGTGTAATTTCTGACCCGACTGATAATATGGTTATATCAACACATGAGAATTTCTATGAGCAAGAGTGAAAGGGCCCGTCAATTTTACCGGGAAAGGAATTTTCACAAAACTTTCAGGTTTCTTTAACAGACCACAATCGACCTGGAACCGACGGCTTTACTTCCCCTCCACAGGGAGTAGTTGTGCCTACTTTTATAGCTCAAGAAAAATACATCGACCCCGACTGGGTTTGAACCTACGAACATTTTACCTCAAGACCACCGAGGTTGACAATTTTGCTCTAAAAGATCCCAAAATATGGTCCTTTTTTTCACGTCCCATGTACTCCCACCTTAAACTGATGGTATAGGGATGATCAAAGTAGAACCTAGAGTAAATGTAACCGCGTTTGCATGGAGTGAGAATGTGAAACTTTTAAACCACCTCATTTCACCCGGACGGTATTCTAACTCACAACTTCCCCATCACCGGTAAAAAAAAACACATTAGATGAGCCTAACATCGATCCTGCGTGACCAGAGCTTTAAGTAGACTATATCACATACTACTAATTGGTAGATTCAGTTTCAGTTAAAATTTTAAAATAGTTTTGTGATCAAGTAAATAAATTAAATATATACGTGATTGGTTTATTTATTAAGTTTTATGGCTGAATGAGATACCCTAATTTTGATTACTAAATTATTTTGAATCCTGAACTATTCTCAACTCCCCAACAACAACAACAAAATCTATTACTATTGTAAATCTATTCAATTAGTCAGGCTGGTAATTATTTGATTGGTTGGTATTTACTCTCTCGTTAAAACCACAACACCCACCCAGCCACCCTTGGCATACCTCCCCTTCTCTCTCCCACCTCCTCCACCACCTACACCACCTACACCACCACCAGTAACAATGGCGAGATAAAATGACTAATGAGAGCTAATTTCAGCACTCGTGTACCCCTAATGGGCACAGCTCCTTCATACCTAGCCACGAGGACAGAGCACAGTTCAGTAACCCCCCCTCACGGCCGCTATTTGTCAATCGTCCACAATTGTCGACGCGGATGGATTTTAAAGGGTCGTCATTCGTATCCGGTCGATGTGCAACAACAGTTTAGAACAGCGATATATATTTACACTGCTATTTCTAACAACTTCGTGTTCTAAAAAAAACTTAATTTCTTTTGTATTTATATACTTAACACTATTTGAGACCCCGTTTCAGTGGCCACATAGTCTAGGGCGTCACTATCGCAATAAACTGTACTGCCAATGACGGAGAGATCGGGGTTATAATCCCGGTCGTTTCTACTGAGGGTGTTTATTACTAAATTGTATTTCACTCTTCCTCCCCGCAAATATGGATATATTTCTTCTAGTTTGCGTAGGTGGTTATTTCAAATAAATGTAGTCCGAAAGGGTAGGAATACGCATTGACAAAAAAAAACACTATCTGGGCTAGTAGTGAACTCCTAGTCACTCAGATATCGCCTAATGTAAACACCCAAAAGATTTTACCAAAATGGATTCGATCTATACTCTGTCGGAGTTTTATTGTCTGGCGTCCGAAGTTAAACGCACTATTGATCTCGACCACGATTGATCCTAACCTTCTCAATATAATGTGCGTGTGTGTGCGCACACACGTGCGTGTGGGCTAATATCAGTGTCGTGTCACAGAATGCTACCAGGGTAATTTTTGTAGTACCACATTTTACTACCCGTTCAGGTTATATGCCTATGTACTAATTACACAAATGGGTTAAGGATGAGGAAGGTTGAATATAGAAGAAGTGTGCCCACATTTTCATGGAAATAAAGTGTGAAATCATTTAGGAGAAGCGACCCCAGTACACCCGACCGGGATAAAAGTCTGATCTCCCCGTCATCGATGGTTTAGAACATTGCGAGAGTGACGCCTTAAACCATGCGGCCAGAGAAGCAGGTCAGGGTAATAATACCTTCCTCAAACTGTACCTGTGAATCCTTATCACTCATGAGAACACTCGGTCAGGTATCAACGGAAATACATTCCGATGAGAGGTATGTACAGCCAATTCTTATGTTTAATTGGTCAAATGGGGGCCAAGGTGGAGAGAACATATCACAGATACAGTTTTACCAAGCTCTGATTAACCTGGCAACATTATATGACATGACACTTGTCCTGAGTTGTGTTTTCGTTAAAAAAATTACTCTCTAATATATAAAAAATATAGTTACATTTCCTCTTAATTCTACCTTTCTCAACCTCTATAAATATGCAGATATCCCGGGTGGGTATTACGAGGCATTGAAGTTTTTAAATTTATCGATATTAAGAAACCAACATTGAACAAAGTTTACTTTATTTACCTTTCAAATGCCAAAACTCACCCCCAAAATTTGTTTGTTTGTAGATTTTCTATTTTCCTTTCAACTGTAAAAATCCCTTTCTATCATCTTTTTCCTGTCTATTTGTAACTCCGCAATATTTATTTTGGCTATACAAATTTACTCCTTCCCTTATTTGTAGGTAAATAATTTTCCTTCCAACAGTAAAAAAAATACCCTCACCCCTTTTTTCTATTTGTGGGCCAGCAATATATCTTTCATATATATATTTGTACTGATTGTTTTTAGATCAGCAATTTCCCTTTCAGCGGTCAGAATTAACACCCCACTGTATTACTGTCTATTTATTTGTAGATCTTCAATTTTCCTTCGATTTGTCAAAATCAATCCCCCTCCCCTTGTTTATAGATCATCAATTTCCCTTTCGGGTTATCAAAATACGCCACATCCCCGCCTAACTAGCTATCTAAATGTAGCTCAATAATTTAACTACCGGTTGTCAAACTTGCCCCCCTGTTTATTTACAGATCAGCAAAGGGTGGATCCTGGGTCCTGAACTGTGTGACATGTGGACCTCTAGTGATGTCCTGTGCTGCACTGCGTCCATCCTGCACCTCGTGGCAATCGCCGTAGACAGGTACACCACGTTTACCAGGATAGGGTACAATACAACACTTCTCTATAAGCTACCAGGTAAACTTGCTACCTAGTATGACAATCCCGGGTTGCAGTAGTGGAGAAGGGTGGGTTCGTGAAGCTTTTGGTAACGGTCACACTAAATTCAAGATCGACCCAGGAGAGTTTTGATGGTTGGGCGCCACCTCGTTGGCGGTAGTGAACATGAACTATAACGAGGAATTCGTTCATTTGCAACATGTAAGTTTGAATATCAACACTCCCCCTAGTAAGGCAGACCCAGACTGATAAGTGACCGTTCGGACAGGGACCAACTTCAGCCCTTTACTTAAATCACCAATAAATATTAGACCCATACCCATATATGTTTACCATGATCAAATCTGCTAAACCTGCTAATAAACAATGTAGAATAAAGTTTATCCAAACCATGAAAATGTGTCCCTAGTGTTACTGTAATTATTCACAAAATGAAAATGACTCATTTAAGTTAGGAGTACCTTCACAAACAAAAACAAAACAAATAATCAGAATAACTATATTGTATTATAAGATTATTCCTCTGGTCAAGTATTCTCCCAGCCATTGTTAAATATCCATCTTTAACAAATCTATAGATTAACAATATCAGAAGCTCTAATCCTAGGTAATTAGGATGAAATTCAAAATTAATCAAGGGAAACTCAAATTTTATTGCACACATGAAAGTATTTCTAAACAACTTCACAACGGTTTGAGTATTGATCGGGTACACAAGTCTAATGGGCCAGCCATCGGCAACATTCATAGAGCACTCACTTAAACTTAACAAAAATTGACTCCAAATTAAATAAATAATAACCGTTGAGAGCCCCTTGAAAGGGATTTCCATTGGCCGGATGGCTTAGCATAATAATAATAAAAATAAAAAATAAATCAACATTCTATAACCCATCATCTTAAATGAACTATAATAATGATAATAATAATAGTCCAATCCTAATAACCAACCAACAAGATACAAATACAGGTCACGATATACCATAAAAAACAAATTTTGAGCTGCTATTGGCCACTGCGCTAAAAGAACCTGATTAAAGTGCACATATAAGTTAAAGCTAACGCTCCCTACAGTCGGCACAGGAGTCAAACGGGTTCGACGACAGTCACTAGCGGTCACCTCCTCGGATAATTCCACCTAAAGTCGATCTTTATGTGTTGGCATCCTTGAAGTTAAGTTGAAAAAAAGTCTAATATATCACTTATCGGTCTCGGGGAGTCTGGCGACACGCGCGACCATACGTTCCACGCGGAACTTCAGGGGTATCCAAGTTGGTATGAGACTCAGCAAAACTTCACTCGTGAGTGCCTCAGGTCAAGAGTTATGGGTAGGCAGCCACTGAAGAAGTACCACGGATGTGGTCCGTAGTTGGCCGAACACAGTCCGGGAAACAAACTCTAGACTCCCAGACTCGGAGTCAAAATCCCTACAAACCCCGTGTCTAAACAGTATGGTTCCAATAATAAATGTAACCCTTTATAAAAGTCAATTGCCAGATTAATTAAAGCTACTAAAATTTATCATATAATAAGTTTAGTAAAAAAATGACTTAACAACAACATCCCAACTATAAACTTTGATATAAAATAATACTAATCAAAAAGGGTCTTGAATTTCTCACAAAATAATAGTGCGGGGCACTATCCTATTCAGAATGTTTTTCGAACTGGTAATACCTCAATAATCCAATTATTTAGATTCTCCTAATACAACTAGACCTGACAAAGATAAACAATGAACAAACTATTCCAAAAGAGAAATATTTTATAAATTATCAGTACATTTAAAAGTTAATTTTACGACTCAACATTATTTAAATCAAAATTCTAAATTACAGCTCCAAAACTATTTGTCTTGTTATAAAAATTATATTTATGCCATAGAAGCTCATAAACATCAAATCCCTAAAGTTAAATACTTAAAATTTGGTAACAATCAACAAATATTACCCTATGTAAGTCTCAGCCCTGTTCTTCAAATGCATCATAATAGATTATTATAATTATTATAATCCCTCGCTTCATACAATAACACCTGACATTTAGGTAAATAGTTAAAAATATATAACATGTAAATAAAAGATTCTGACCGAGTTATGTAGTTATCATGCATGTAGTGCTAATTAGGGAAAATTATAAGTGATCAATATAATCATACTCCATAGTAATATCTGATTGATAATTCAATAATCCCCAAAACATTGTCATATATATATCCATTACGGACACAAATTAGTCAAATAACACAGTTTAGATAGAAAATTATTATCATAAATAAAACTTCATTTAATCAAATTAAAGGGTTTTATAATATTAAACTGCCTTACGCAACTTGGTGTTCACCCTGCACGACCGGTCAATTATTTCATTTCAGTCTCATTAGAACTGTTGAAATTTGTAAACATTACGAAAAATAAAACAACTTTGAAAGTTGTAATAGACAGTACATATTATAGTAATTAAATTACATTAAAAGGTCTACCTTACCTCTGCCACTAATTTTTATCACCAAATCCTCCCAACGGAGACAGAGGGTCTTCCCAGCACAAGCGTTCAAGTCCAACACACACACACACAGACGAAACCGTACCGCTGGACATCCGACACAAAACTAGTCTCATTGGCCTAAACAACAGTTCACCGATCATGTTCTGACGTAGGTCACAGATAATTCATCGCGTCGCTGGATTTTCTGTAGCGCCCTAGTGGACGAAGTAGGCACTGTTTACGTCCAAGCATCACTGGAAATGTGATGGGAAACGTTACACTAGAGATGGACATTGTCCGCAGTGGCGGCTTGCGGTGGAGGGGTTAAATTGTAGATATGGCACCTTGGGGCTAGGGCCTATTATACCTCAAAATATAGTGCGTTAAATGACGAGTGGGTTATAAGAAGGGGGCAGGGGAGGTGTATATAAGAACCACGGAGGATGGGGGGGGG
>CABFWO010000455.1:161701-202676 GCA_902155825.1 Timema genevievae | reverse complement strand
CGGGGGAGGAAAATTTCGGGCCAACCTTAAAATTATTTTAATTAACTTATTGATGATAAACAATTGAAGTATGATATACGAACATAGTGGGTCAACAAAGGCTCGAATTCATTTGTTTCTTTACTATTTTTTTTAGCACCGTGTCTTACTACCCGTTTGGTTTGTACGCCTATGTACTAATTACGTTAATGTGTTAGAGATGAGGAAGGTTGAATTAAGAGGAATTGCACCCTTGAAAGTGGAAAACTATTATAAAAAAACCACTCTCAGTGCAACCGACTGGTATCAAACACCGATCTCCCTGTCATCGGCAGTCTAGTCTATTGCGACAGTAGCGCGTTAGACCGTGCGGCCACCGAAGCTCGTTTGATGATGTTTCTGGTATTAACACCCCCAGAAGAACCTAATCTTAGGTATAAACGTCGACATTTGGGATATCTATATCTCGATTACATTATAGTTTCATTTAATCAGTTGAAATTATTTTATAGAAGTATGAAAAATTTTCCAGAAAAAATATTAGTAAAACTTTCCGTCTCACATCTCTATTGCTACATAGCTGAATAAACGCTCACCTACAACGTTCCTGTTCAATGTAAGCCTGTTTAACCGACATGACTGTCAACAAATCACGTGATTTTATTATTACTAATAGGTGCCCTGTCTTTGTCCAAACTGAGCCTTCCAGCATGTCCTAAAACCAGCTCCCTTTTTTATATTCTGAAACTTTCATCTTCTTTCCTTGTTTGAGGTAATCCATTAGTTGCATTTGATGTATTCCTGGTTCCTTTCCCTCTTCCACATTTTCTTCTATGGCATCACGTGTTCATTATTCATCCAATATTTCCACTGTATTCTTTATATTCTCCCATAGTACCAAATCTCAAAGTTTTCCCAATCTCTCCTCCTTTTTCCTTAGGGTCCATGTTATAGCTTCATACAAAACGATGCTCCATATGTACCACTATACCGGTTTCTTACTCATATCCAAATTTAGTCAGTAATATCCTATTCTTGTTGAAAGCAGCCTTGGTTATTGCTCTCCAGGTCCAGTTTGATAGTCAGTAACATCCTCTTCTTGTTGAAAGCAGCCTTTGCCCTTGCTCTCTAGGTCCAATTAGCTATTCATATTTTATTTCCTGTTTACACTGCGCGTCTGTCACAATTTAAGTTCCTAAATGTTTGAATTTTCCACATTCTTCAGCTGTTGATCTCCCACCGCGATCTTCAATGTTTCTTCTATCGATCTGTCAGTCTCAACCTGAACTCAAGCACATGGTTTTCACTTGCCAGAAATCGGACTATGGATCATATGCGAAGTAGACAAACGTTCCCTACCAAAATTGAGCTAAGATGTTGGACACAGTCTCTAAGGTGCGATGGACTTTCTAAGAAGGACAATTTTAGTTATTCTAGGAATAGCACATCATTCTATTAATTATTGTTATTTGCCCACCAGTGGTGATATAATAATTATTGGTGAACTAGAGTTTATGTTTAAATGTTTTTAAAGTAAAAGATATGTAAATAAATTGAATCTCGAACCTTATTGGAGATCTTTTAGATTTTTTAAAAATAACCCATTTTTAATGTTATTAAAACAAAAAATAAATGTTTTATGATTACTTCCAATCCTAAAACCCTTTTGGATTTCCAGGTTAGCCAATCAACCGAGCTACTCAGATTATCATGACAGGTCATATTCGTCATATTAGGTCGTAATGACTGTTTAAAGTCCCAGTAAGGTAAAAGCCAGGTGTGGGACACGGATGATGAATATGGTCCCGGACGTTAATGACCACTTAGTGACTGGTTCGAGGCCTAGGCCGCCTAGTCATGTTAAATCAAGGTGTGCAACATGAATGATGATTATGTTCACATTCTTCTTCAGGTACTGGGCCGTGACGAACGTGGACTACATCCACACCCGTAACAGTGGCCGTATCGGCGGGATGATCGTGGTGGTGTGGACTGTGGCACTGATCGTATCTCTTGCCCCCCAGTTCGGCTGGAAGGACCCGGACTACCTGGACAGGATCAACGTGCAGCAGAAGTGTCTGGTGAGTCAGGACGTCGCCTACCAGATCTTTGCCACATGCTCTACCTTCTACGTCCCCTTGCTTGTAATCCTCGTGCTCTACTGGAAGATATTCCAGACGGCGAGAAAGAGGATCCACAGGAGGAGGAAGCAGAAGAGTCTGGTACCTGGAAGCGCCCCACCCGGAGGGAAGCCTCCAGGCATCTCTTCCGGCAGCAAGTTCCTCACCAAAAGCAGGTTCAGGAAGCTGAGACGCAGCAAGAAGTCCTCGGCAGCTGAAGCGCTGGTGGCGTCTCTTGTTCTCGTAGAAGGTCATTCGACGGTATCGGTGGACATCGCCGCCGAAGAGGAAGTTGACCTCGAGAACCAGAAGAGTTCTGAGACGAGCGGGACTTCCGCCGGTGCGGGCGTCGGCGTCGATGCCAAGACGGCCGTTGAACAGGAAGACGGTAAAGTGGTCACGACGGCGTTTACGATCTCCAAGACTTTAGAAGGTGTGCGAGGGTTGGGGGTAGTGTCGCTGGTCGCCCATGAGAGGTTGGGCTGCGTCGTCAACCTCGGAGTTACCTCGAACAACGTGTCGCCCGATAAGTCTTCCAACGTGACCCCGGCCAACAATGGGTCCGCAAGCCACCAGGGGCACGCAGCGAGCGACGCGACGCGCATGATAGAGGTCCCACAGAAAGAGTCACCGATAGCGGTTAAGGGGATCGTGACCACCACGGTAAGCTCAAAGGAGAAGGTGCCGCTGACAAACCATCAGAGGAAGGACAAGAAAGAGAGTCTTGAAGCTAAACGGGAGAGGAAAGCGGCGAAGACGTTGGCGATCATCACCGGGGCTTTCGTGGTGTGCTGGTTGCCTTTCTTCATCATGGCGCTCCTGATGCCACTGTGCGAGGTTTGCTACATCAATGACTACATGGCGAGCTTCTTCCTGTGGTTGGGCTACTTCAACTCCACCCTCAACCCCGTCATCTACACCATCTTCAGTCCGGAATTCCGACAGGCTTTCAAAAGGATCCTATGTGGCAGCGGTCGAAGGTCCAGGGCGAGAAACTTTAGACCCGGTAAAACTAAATAATGGGTTGTAGCACACTTTCTGTGTCCACTTGAAGTTATGTCTAGTAAGAAATCTAAGTCAGTATCAAACTTCGTGACAAAGCAACGATCTTCTTTCTTTTGTGTGTGTGTGTGTCTCGCGTAACCTGAAAATAGAAGCTGATAATGGAGATTCAGAAGTCAGCGAATCTCACATTTGTCCTAAACTCCTTGCTATTCGTGTACCTGGAGATGTATTGCCTCCCTCGAGATTAGACCTTAAATACGGCCCTAAGAAAATGTCGCCAGTACTTTAACAATTATTGTGAAACATGTGTGAATATATTGACACCTGATATTTTTTTTACATTAACACCCCTCGTATGCAAATACCAACATATTAAACTGTATCAAGTAATATTAAATTGTTCGCAAACTTCCCGCAATTTGGTCGTAGCTAAGAAGTTTTTTTTTATAAAACGTGACTGAATAAAATAAAAAAATTAAACATCTCAAGACATTCTTTGTGAGACATGTAATTTTTAATTGACGCTATAAGTTTTTTTTTATTATTTAAAGCTCTTTCTTACGTTTTGATCATATCAAAAATGTATGATTCACTATAATTTTATTTTGCTATCAATATTATTGGAAATAAATGTTCAATAGATATCATAATGATCACTATACTACAGTAACATGGATAAATAATTTGTGTTTAATAGTTTTTAAAAATATTTTTACTTTTACATCGTTTAGAATATAGCCTAATAAACTTATAAATTATGATATTAAAAAAAATATTTCTTTTAAAAGAAGAAAATTACTACCGTGTCTTTCCCAGTAGTGTATATAATTTCATGATAATTGTATTACTGTGATTTTATTAAAATGCTATATATGTATAAGAATATACGAGTGTGCAGGTATACTCTACAAAGAGGCCGTAAACATTACTCCTATTATATGGACATGTAGGGACCTCTTTTTATGAGTGAAAGTGCACACAATTTATATTCAGTGATCAATAAATTTTATTTTTGATTATTAAATTAGTAGCTATAGTCGTTATAAGCCTAACCTATTTAGGCTCTAAGTATTTTCGGTGAAACGGGCATTTTAAGCTTCTTTATGATAAGAAGTGTAAATAAATAACTATATATTTACCATACAAAATATTACTAACATAAAGTATCTGTGTATAACGTTCTGAAATTTTAAGTAGGCCTACAAGGGGGGGGGGTCCTGATAGCTAAGACATTGAAATAATTAATTTTATCAAATAAATGTTTACCTTAACATACTGTATACACATATAACATTTCATTTTGATAATTTTAGAACAAAATTTATACCATTATACATATGATTGTTGCCAAAACTGCTTTTTTTTATGTAAAATTCTAAAATCAGAGAATTAAAGATTGTTAATTTTTGTGACACATTGTATTGGGTATATATTGTAAACTAGAATATTTATAATAATTGTATACTATTACACATTTTTGTTCATAATTTTCGTAAAATATAAATACAAGAGTTTTAAAATTATGCTTTTTATGAATATATTCCATTATCCATAAAAATAAAAATAAATATAATAATTTTCCAGACAAAATTACACCTTATGTATCATTCTTATTGATATATTTTGTTGCTATTCGACAAGTATGGTTGGCGTTTTAGATTTTGTTAAATGTGATGAGACATTGTTTTAAAGAATAAACAGTTTAGATTAATGTTAATTAATTTTAAAATATGCTTTATAAATGATTTCGTGGCAAATAACATTACGATACTGAGAAATGTATTCAAAAGTCAAATGACTTGTCGATTAGTACTATCACTATTATTTTTTTTACTAAGCGTATTAAAGAAAATAATATTATTACTAAGACTTATCTAAACTTGTTGTTCACTATCATTAGAATCCAAAGCTTTTAAAATATATATAAAATATTGTTTAGTACGACCGTTGAATTTCATTAAAATGTATGACAATATTATAAGGAAAAAATATTATTAAATAATTTTAAATAATCATATTTTATTTGTATTTACAAATGATTATATTTGTTTTTAAAAAAATTACTACAACGTTGTCAAACACTGTTGATTTAATGTAATACCTATAAATTAATACATATTTAATTAATATTCTGAGCATAATTAGGCTCTACATATTTTTATTCGGTGATAAATATGTATACAATTATGCTAAATATGTTTACACATATTAAAATGTATCAATCGAACCAATGAATTATATATGTTGATTTTATTTGTCAGTGTGTTAAAAATCACAAATATTTAATTAATATTTGTAAAGTATATTTCAAAGCTTGTCATTTACTTTCTAGTCTTGGTAAGGTAATGTGGAAACATTGTGTTTGAATACTCAGTTAACCATACGTTTTACAATTCATGCATGTGAGTGAAACTGTTTCAACGTGTTCACACGAGTGAATTAATAAAACGATTCAACTCTTCATCAAACCACACGTATGACGTCATCGTTAGCGGCTCGTCGTATTAGGGAGAGTATGTGTTAATATAGGGGGGGGGGGGAATNGGGGGGGGGAATATGTGCTCACATATGCATGAGCACGCATCACTATTTCCAAAAGGTCAAACATATTTAGCCCAGATATATTTATGTCAGTCGATAAACTTGATAAATCTCTTGTAAAGTATTGTTACTGGGAGCCGAACAAAATTGGCTTTAAAGTGTCAATATATAGAAGACCATATCACCAAGGAGAATCAGTAAAGTGCAAATATTGATACTTATAAAAATAGGAAAATTTATGTTTTTTTAGAGAGCAGTAGCAAACAGAAGGAACAAAACCATTCATATAATTTTGTGTTTTTTTAAGGTTAGGTATTAAATCAACTAACATTTCTAATTATTTTAAAAGGAAAATGTTCAAGTATGTTGGATATATATATGTGTGTTATTAATGGTCAGAATTTATCAGATATTACATTTAGCACACCAACATTTAAAGAGAAACTTTCACGTAATCTAAAAGCAATTTAGGTCTAACAATATGTAACCGTATTTTAATTTTGCAAATATATGCATTTTGAATGTAAAATTTGTATAATACTGTGCATGATTTTACTGTAGATAAGAAATGGTATCATATAAATATAATATTGTTATTATATTTCAAGTAACGAACAATAAATTTCCAGTTTTGTGGAAACCCATGCCCAATAATATATGATATGAATTTTGTTAAAGAATTGTGCATTGTGTATTGTATATTTCTTACTGAGATAAAATATGTACACTTTATAACATAGCTCAGAGTAATGTGAATGTAAATATATTATGTATTAAAATTCTCGTAGAGTTACAAATGTTGTAAATCATCAGAGAAACATTGTATATACATGTGTACAGAAATACATACATAATATGTGAACTTTAAATTGTTTCTATTTTCTCCTAGATTTTTTTAGCACAACATCTTACTACCCATTCAGACTATACTATATGCACTAAAACCCGCCTCGGTGGCGTAGTTGGCTAACGCGCAAGTTGTGTTGAGCTCAACCGCCGAGGACGGGGAGATCGAGGTTCGAATCTCGGTCGGGTGAACTGGGGGTGGTTTTTCCTAAATGGTTATCCACTCTCCATCCACGCAAATGCGGGTTCACTTCCTCTGAATTCAACCCTCCAAATTCCTAGTCCATTAGAGTAATTAGTACTTAAGCGTATAACCCGAACGGGTAGTAAGACGCGGTGCTAAATAAAAAATAAAAAATATATGTACTAAATGAGTTAATGTGTTAGGTATGAGTAAGATTAAAATTAGAAGAAGTGTATCCAGATTTGCATGGAAGGCGAATGGAAAACAATTTAGGAGAAAAACTCCGTAACCCCCGACCAGTAATCGAAACCCGAACTCCCCCACCACCAGCAGTCCAGTCTATTGCGAAAGTGACACCTTAGACCATTCTACCACCGTAGAGGGTTTCCTCATACCTCCGAATATTCCTTCAGTGTCATATTGTAAGAACAGTTTAAACTACAACCAGGCAATATTTTTTGGGAGAATCTTAAAAGAGAAGGTGCATGAAAAAACTGCGCATAAGCTTTGGGGTGTGCGATGTGGTTTCATGCCGGTTAGGGGTTGCATGGACCAGATATTTGCATTGCAACAAGTGATTGAGAAATGTATGGCAGTAAGGAAGAAAATGTAATGTGCATTCGTTGATCTGGAGAAAGAGTACAATCGGAAAAGTAGGAGTATGTTATGGAATGTTCTGAGAGAGTATGGTGTGGTTGCATAATTAGTAAATGCAAGGCGCTGTATGATGAAAGTAAAACGTGCGTTAGTGTTACTGAAGTTTTGAGCGAGTGGTTTGACATTGAACTGGGTGATAGTCAAGGTTATGTTATGTGTTCATGGTTGCTTAATGTATTCATAGATAAGTTACAGGGTTGTTTGTGAAGAGGCAGTTGGTGTACAAATGGACTATGTGAATATGAGATTGCTGTTATAAATGCAGATGATGTATTAATATCTGAGAGTGAAAGTGACTTGCAGAATACATTTAATCGTTTGAATGTGGCGAAAGGCAGAATGGGTATTCGTACAAATGTGTCCAAAACTAAGGTGATAGTGTTTGATGAGGACGGATCAGGAAATGATTGTCAGCTTAGTATAAATCGAAAACTGTTAGATCAAGTGAATGGTTTTGTGTATCTGGGAAGAATTAACTGTAAAAGAGGAAGAATATATGGTGAAATAGACAATGCATCTGGGAGATTAAATGGCTGTATGTGAACTATTCCAAAGAATTAAGTATCGAAAGAGGCAAAGATGCCAGTATATAAATGTGTGTTAACGCCAACATTGTTGTAAAGATGTGAAGCGTGGGTTTGTAATGAGAAACACAAGAGCAAGATGAATGAGATTGAAATGAGATATCTAAGAAATGTATGATAAAAAAACTCGTATGGATAGAGTCAGTGATTAATGGGTGCTGAAATTGTGTGGTTTGAAACGGATTCTAATAGTTCAATGATAAAAAAGCGTAATACGTTGGTTTAGACATGTTGAGAGGATGAGTATTGATCGAGTGATGAAGCAAATAAATGAATTTAGAGTGTGTGGATCAAAAGGAAGAGGTAGGCCATGTAAGACGTGACTAAATGTGTGAAAAAGAGAAACAGTGAGAGCTTAAGAATAAAAAGGCATGCATGACTTGGTGTATGTATGTTATTGAAGCGAAGGGAGTATGCAAGGCTAGGTCAATGTGTTGAAAGTTTATTAGTATGAGTTAGGTACGGAGTTGTTGATTTTTAATATACATGCAGAGATTTTTGCCTACCCCTTAAGAGAAAGGCATGATTATGTAAGTAAAATGTATGTTTTGTATGAATGCCTTGTTTGACCCATTATTTATTAATTTTTTAACACTGCGTCTTACTACCCGTTTGGGTTGTACGCTTTGATACAAATATTATCCTAAAATTTATTTACATAAGTTTAAAAGCTGTTGGAATTGAACTTAGCGATAGGTCCTATTCAACTTTTAGTGTTGATTAGCTAATTCTCAATAAAATAGTGCGATAAAACATTACATACTTTTTCATCTGGATATAATTTGAGCCACAATTTTCAAATAACATCAAGTTGACTATCTTAGAATTATAATTTCTCCAATAAACAAGTAAATGTGTTATCTATTAAGCAAAACAATGCTCAAGATACCAATTTTGAAACAAATCGTCAAGACATTTTTTTTTAAATATCGGTCTTCGGTAAACTAACCTTGAATCAATATTATCTTTAAAAAAAGGTGTTATTTTCATAAAAATCCACCATTTTTCTATTACGAACAAATCATTGCAGCTACCTACTTATCGACTAAATTTCTAATTTTGACAAATCAGTCATCAGTAAATAACCTTTAATTTTAAAACGAGATCTAAAAAATACTGCTTGGTGTGACCATATAGCTTATAAGTATGAAACGTGAAGAGCCATCATAATCTCAGGGTTGACAAATGGTTAATAATACAATACTTCATCTATGTGATACTTACTTACTCTAAGAGATTAGGAGCTCGAAGGATAATTACTGCATTAAAAAATACAAGCTACTTCTGCCTATGTTTAGCTAATTTCATCCAGTCCACCTCATAACATCCTAACCCTATCGTGTCCACTTCATTACACACTATCTCTATCTTGAGCTAGTTCAATCAAGTTCACCTCATTACATCCTAACCCTAGCTTGAGTTAGTTCTATACAGTCCACCTCATTACACCCTATCTCTATCTTGAGGTAGTTCTATCCAGTCCACCTCATTACACACTATCCTTATCTTGAGCTAGTTCTATCCAGTCCACCTCAGTACACCTAATCCCTATCTTGAGCTAGTTCTACCCAGTCCATCTCATTACACCTAATCACTATCTTGAGATAATTTTATCCAGTCCACCCCATTACACCCTATTTCTCTTAGATCCAATCTAATGCTATCCTCCAATCCAAGCCCAGGTCTTCCAAACGGTCTCTTTAATTTTATAATAATAGTGAAAAAGAAATTAGTACCACCTTCTTAACTTTATTTTCCCTCCCACACAAAAACTATATAACAATATTTTACCCTGCACTGTTGAGAAAGTATGTCTGGCTGCGACTTTGCGTACATGAGAGTGATACATTCACTGAATTGTACGCCACATTCCACATTCCACGAGAATACTATATTCCTTGTAACGGGTGGAACGTTGTGTGGAGCAGTCAGTTTTACGTGCCGAAAACAATTCCATCTTGACGAATACTACACGACCGAGTGAGCGAATGTCGCATTCAGAGCTTTGGAACGAAATGTAAACACTTAAAGTCTGCCCTAAATCGTGGATTCTGCTAGAAATGGACCGTATTTAACAGCGACAGACGTCACTAAAAGTACTTTTTATATTCATACGTCAAGTCATATGATCTTAAGATGTAACTTTTGTTGGCTATCATTAATTCCTTTGAAATAATACTAATAACATAATAAATGTTATAAATGCTAAACTAAAAAAACCGTTTGCATTTTATAGTTTCCTACAGTTAACTTTTTTTTCTTTTAGCATAGCGTCTTACTACCAGTTCAGGCTATATGCTTATGTACTAACTACGCTAATGGTTTTAGGGATTGAGAAGGCTATATTTAGAGTAAGTGTACTCACATTTGCATAGAGGAGAGTGGAAAACCACCCTCAGTGCACCCAACTGAGATTCGAAACCTCAATCTCCCCGTCATCAGCAGTTTAGTTTTACTGGGAGAGTAGCGCGTCAAACCACGTGGCCACCGAAGTGGGTTGGATACTACACCACTTAAATAAAGCCACATGGCTGACTCACTCACTGACATTAATGCTTACCCACTTCCAGATAAGCTAGAAACTTGAAATTTGGCAAACTTATAGCTTCTAGCCTGTAACCAACGGGAAAATTCCAAAAAGTTAAAAAATTAATTTTTAACCCCCGAAAAAAATTCAAAATGGCGAAGCAACTTTAAAGTTGGTGCGGACCTTTCTTTGGAGATCTCTTGTGGCTAAACGGTAAGACCTATAAAAAAGACAGATGGCACCGGGAGATATGGATTTGGCGAGATCCACAAGTTTGGTCCTATTACTTTTTGTCGTATCTCCATCGGTTATACCTTAGATAGAGCTAGATTTTTTGATTTTAGGTACATTTTGCACATTTTTCACACTTTTTTAATTTTATGACACACTTATTGGACAACTAGAATCATAAAATTTGGCAGGCATATTGGCACATCCAATTGCCATAAACGTGCCAAATTATATGATTCTAGCTGTCCTATAAGTATGTATAAACTAAAATAATGTGTGAAAAATACAATACAATACCGGTAACTTTAAACTGTTACGTTCAAAACAACGCTGGAATTAAATTAGTTTACATCCACTTGCAAAGAAAACTCACTGGGGGTTTGGGGGCGGAGCCTCCAACGAGAAAAGCGAGTCTTACTACAAAGTTTGATTTTCACGTTTGCCAAATATTGATGTGAAATTTGTTTTAGGGGCGCAGTGATTCACTCGCTTGCAGAAATGTAGACTTTAGCGATGATAGTGCCGACGTTTTCTGACAGAGGATGTCATTTTGTCAATGAAACATCTGGTCGCTGAGCTCAGTTTTCTAGACCACAGCTGCTACTTCTCTATTCAAGTAGCTCCTCATTAGTCCTCACGAAGTTGTGTTTGACCTTGTTTCAGACCTGCTGCGTCACATTTAAAAACTTGAAAGCGCCAGGGATCGATCTCAGGACCTCTGGATCTGTAGCCAGGAGTTCTGACCCCTAGATCACAGAGGCGGTCGGATAAACGGATATTTAAGATTAACATCACAATGGATGTTTTCTAATTAATTCATGTTTTGTGTAGGGGAACAAATCAAAACAAAACAAGAAATGACACACGCGCTTTCCATTTAACGAGTTATTTCAAATCATTACACAACAGTAGACGCATCTGTATGCTTGTATCTCACTTTGTAGGCGCAAGCGTACTGATTTCATCGGTTGGTTTTAAAATTCGATTGTCTCTTTTTTTTTTATCAAATTTTATGGAGAAGCATGGACAAAGAGTTTCTGTCCCAGTATTCGGAACGCTACACCCAATATCACTTCTGAGATAACTGCAGCTCTTATGGAGAGAAAACTTTATCTTCGCTCTCTCTCAGTTAACTGTTGCAACATCTCCTCACTCTCAGTTATGTCTGAAGGTGGAGTGCTGGCGTAAGAAGGAGCTACTGGCAACATCGACTATCCAGCGTTGCGAAACTTATCTTATAACTGAGGGGTGGTTTGACCTCACTAAAACGATAGAATGACAAAGCTGTGTCCCAGTAGTAACCATGCAGTTCCCTCAGAGATGATATTCAGTGTGTTCTTATCTTCGGCCTTAAAGGTTATTTGTTTCATCCGGCCGACTAATGTCGTGTGTGCGTGGAATTAAAGAGGGGAGAGGTCACGATATTTATTGGTGAGACACTCCCGGTCGTGCAAATAGCTCAGAGCAGCTACGGGAAGACCGCGAGCATAAACGACTCTAAACTAAAAGGTGGCTTAGGGTCCGTAAGAAGTGTTTTACCATCACAAAGTGAGCCTAACATACATTGCAAGTTAGTTCGTCTTTTGTGTAGCTTAAGGCAATTATAATTTAAAGGCAAAAAAAGTATACATTTTAACAAATTGCTAATTACCATCAGCTAAATAAGAATAAAGACCTAGATGCAAAAACTACTACTACTACTACTACTACTACTACTAATAATAATAATAATAATAATAATAATAATAATAATAATAATAATGACTTTCCTTGGGAGAAGTCATACGCTATATACATAATAAATTGCACAATTCACTTATTCGTTTAGTTGAATAATCATTCGCATCGGTGGGCACGCAGACTAAATGTCAAGATCATATATTCTTATTTGTCGGTGACGATGAGGTCAAAGCTTATATTCCCCAAATGGTTAATTCATCACTGTGAAAGGAGAAACCCATATTTCACCGATGATAAAAAAATTACCTTGCCCCGGGAATCGAACCCTGGATCTTTCACTCAGTAGTAATAACACGTTACCATCCGAGTTTAGACTCGTTTCAGTGTCCGCGTGGTCTAACACGCTACTCTCACAGTAGACTACACGGTCAATGACGGGGAGATCGAGGTTTGAATCCTGGTCGGGTGTACTGAGGGTGGTTTTACCTAAACGGTTTCCCACTCTACCTCCATGCAAGTGTGGGTACACTTCCTCTGAAATATAACCTTCCTAATCCCTAAAACCATTAGCGTAATTAGTTTATAGGTTTGTAACCAGAATGGGTGTTAAGACGCGGTGTTTTGAATAGCATATATTTGTACACTAATTTTGTTCACGACTATGCATTTTACGTTTAATTTTAAAGTTAATGTTGATAACACAAATGTATAATAATTGATTCAATAAGAATCTTCTAGTGTCATGTCGTGGATTGTTTCCAGGGTAATCTGATCTTAGTGAAAAAAAATTGTACCTGTGATCTGTTCCCATCCACTCGCTCCCCATTTGACCAAATCTACAGAAGCTCCACACTAAAGCTCGATTTTCACATGAAGGTACTTTTAGAAAATACAAACATATTTTATTTGCGGTCAAGAGTGATAACATTTTACTATTTTGTTAGTGTTATTCTATAGGCGTTGTTAATATATCAAAAGTGACAGCTGCATATCACATCACTTGACGTATGAGTACCTGAAAGTCTACCTAGTATCTTTTCTAGCTGTCATATAAGAAACTTCCTATGAAAATATGGAGGTACATACTTTCCGTGGATTATTTTTTTGTTATTGTATGCTAACAGGCTTTGTCGGCAGACATCCCTGATCTTCTATTGGCAGTGACAGATATGTAACCATCTTCTGAGGTTGGACCATCCTGTAGGTGCGGTTACCTAGTCCCGATGAGATGATAATGATGATGATTATTACGTGGTGCCAGTGGAAGTCTTGAACCTAACTTAAGCCTAGTTAACTAGATCAAGGCAACTATAGGAACATTTCCCCTTAGATAAAAAAATACCAATGATACCGAAAAGGAATTGAGCCCTGAACCTCTAGATTAGAATTTAGGAATGCTGAACACTAAACAATACGGCCAGCTATTTGCATTGATATCTGACCGATCATTCTTCTACTGAGTGATGAGAACTTATTCACAAGTGCAGTTTAAACTAACCCTGCATACCCTAGCAATTGTCCAAGACACGCCACTGGTAGTCTATCTTTTGTTCTAGATTTCAGAATAAGGTATGTTCTCTATTAAGACACGCGTCTCCTGTGAGGCTGAGGGATTGCATACAACGTATTTTAATTTCATGGTCGGTAAACCAAAGGCTTCGCGTTACATCCTACACTCACACCAATAGACCAATAAAACTACATCTAGAACGGGAGTTCATGGAGAAATGAGGCCTATAGTAACAAGATTCTGGTAGGAAGGAAAATTTAAAAAAAATACAAGATAATACTATTTTGAAGTCAACATTGATAGCATTTTACTATAGAAAAAAACTTTATGGCGTCATCCAGCAACCGAGTTGTACCAACAGAATGGCCGCTGTTTGTTGGAGAAGATATTGCCATATATTTAATGGTATTAGCATAGTTTTCCGGATGTAAGTGTATAGGGATTTTGAATTATTTTGGTTCAAACAATCTAGGTCTATATGTGCAGTTGTGTGTGTTTTTAGACGATCCTTGACTCGCATATGTGACCAGCGGCGCGTCGCCAGTGGTGGACTGATGAACTGTACCCCTACTAGTTCCCAACATGACCACACAGCAGCACAAGTCTGTATTCTATATCAAAGTCGATAGTTCGCGACTGATTTTTAATCAAGGATGGTGGAGGAAGGAGGGGTTCAAGATATCCACTATTTGTCGAGAGTGAATCTACCTCATAATGATCGCCGTTGAGAAATTAAACCGAACCGAACCTATTTTTACAATTATTTTATTTATTTTGGCAAAAATGTATTTTTTATACATATTAATACAGCAAAGATATTAATATTAACTGATGTTTTTTACCATTCCACCTTAAGGTTATCAAATAAAGTAATCTTTAAAACTCAGCTTTGTCTAACTCTGACGCACTACTTTCGGAGTTGACTAAACTGACAGGGAGATCAAGGTTCAAATCTCTGTTGGGTGTATTGAGGGTAGTATTTTCATAATGGTTTTACACTATCTTCCCATGCAAATGTGGGTACGCTTCCTATAGATATAGCCTTCCTAATCCCTAAAACCACTGGCGGATATAGTACATAAGCGTATAGCCCAAACGTGTAGTAAGATGCGATGGTAATTATAAAAGTGTTAATTAATGTTTGTAACTCTGAATTCAGGGTAGATTATACCATAGTTAAAGCAAAGTAGCACTTGTAGCTATGTAATCTTTCTCACACCGGTGTAAAGCAAGTAACATAACAAGTCACACATTAGGCTTATGAGAAAGGTTTCTATTGAGTGATTGAAACTACAGTAAACTCAAGAAGTATCCATACTCAGATTATACTGTTTGCAAATTATCCGTGCATGGTTCTTCAAAATACTACAATATACATTAGTTTTCGTATTATTCAATAAAAGAACTCTGCATTAAACGTGGTAATGTAAAAGGAACTTAACTCATTTTCGTCAGAAACACACAAAAAAAAAGTCAACAATACGTTCAAGCAGAAAATATTACACTTAATATACTACTAATACACACTTAATACACTTAGGGTGGGGATGTAAGGAATTCTAGAAAAGGGCAATGTTTTTGAAATATTTATAATACAATTATTTATTTTTTTGCTCAAAATAAATCAAACATTTCTCCAGTATAAATATATAGTTTAATTTTCTTCATTTGGTGATATTAACAGTTGTTGAATATCTGTCAAGGGTGTCCTGGAATTCAATGTCAACTTTTTCTCTTCATTTAAAAAGTTTCTCATTTAATGCCAACATGCTCATGATATATATTCAACACCTGTTGATATCACCGTGTGAAGAAAATTAAACTCTAGGTTTGTACTGGAGAATTATTTGATTTATTATGACCAAATAATGTTTTGCTATAAAAACGGCAAAAACACATTTTATCACGTCTCTTACACCCACACCTTAATATAATACGATTATTTCACAAGAGATGTGGGAGTAAATAACAATAGTAAATAATACCATACACGCTGCACTGTATGTTTATGCATACCTATGTAAAATTGTTGTTAGTTTTATTTATTAAAGAACAATAAACAGTTAAAGAACTAAGAGCACATGCTCGCCACTCGAGATATACACCGGAACTGGGAACTAACAAAAAGTTGCGTGAGACGCTTTGGTGACGTCATCACAGAAGTGGCTTCACAAATCTAAAAGTGGAACAGTTACTGAACTCGTGTTTGTTATTATAGGCCTAGTTAAGAGAATGTTTATTTATTACACGCAACACCCCCTCTCAAACACGTGTTAACTTTATTAATGTCTATCACGCCAAGTCCTTGTATGCACTGATGATGGCTTGGTCCGAACAGTCCTTTCGTGAGCACATCAGCTACCATCTTGTTTGTTGGAATGTATTTCACATTGATTTCGCCTCGTTCAAAAACTTCACGCACATAGTGATGCCGAATGTCAATGTGTTTGGTACGAGAATGATACACAGGATTATGCATGAGCTTTTCAGCTCCTTGATTGTCACAATAAACAAGAGTTGGTATTGCATTGACACTCAAGAACCCGATTTCTTTTAACAGGTTTCGTAAGTAAACTGTCTCTTTTGCTGCATCTGTAAGAGCCATGTACTCTGCTTCAGTGCTTGAAAGAGCCACGGTGGATTGTTTCCTCGCCTCCCATTTCACGGCAGAGCCTGCCACTTGAAAAGCGTAGCCTGTGTATGATCTTCTGTCATCAAGGGCTCCTCCCCAATCTGCATCCACGTATCCAATCAGTTCAGCACCAGATCTCTTGTAGACTAGTCCATGGTTGCTCGTACCTTTCAGGTATCGCAAGACGCGCTTCGCCGCAACCCAGTGTCCTTTTCCGGGGTTTAGGTTGTACTGGCTCAAAGAGCTCACTGCATACGCAATGTCTGGTCGTGTAGATACTGCGAGGTACATCAGAGAGCCGATGAGTTGTTGGTATGGAACTTCGCTCATTTCCTCTGCCTCCTCTTCCGTAGATGGCTCCATGGCCTTGGATAATTTGCTGTTTCCATCTAATGGAGTATTTACCGGTTTGCAGTCTTGCATTCCGAATTTTTTGAGAACATCTTCTATGTACGATTTCTGTGACATAGTGACCAACTTTGAATTTTTATCTTGTTTGAATTCAATTCCAAGACAGTAGTGCAGCTTTCCTAAGTCTTTCATTTGGAAGTTTTGAGACAAATCGTCTCTCAATCTTGTGTAGGCTTCTTCACTGTTTGTAGCTATGATCAAATCATCTACATAAACAACCACGATAAGAGTCACACCAACATCATTCATGTAGTACACACACTTGTCACAATCTAATTGTTTGAGTCCAAAAATTTCTAGTCTCTCGTGCAACTTTTTGAACCACTGTCGGCCCGACTGCTTCAGGCCATATATGGACTTTTCGAGTGAACAAACTAGATGCTCCATTCCAGGGATGATGAAACCGTCCGCCTGTTCCATATAGATTTGTTCGTCAAGATCTCCATTTATGTAGGCCATTACAACATCAAGCTGATACAAAGTAAGGCCTAACTCAGCTGCTAGGGCAGCAACTAGTCTTATTGAGCTAAGTCTCGCAACAGGTGAAAATGTTTCATGGAAATCAATCCCTGGGCGTTGGTTGTAGCCCTTCGCTACCAACCGAGCTTTCCGGCGTTCGACATTACCGTCTGGCCCATACTTTGTTCTAAGTACCCACCGACAACCAATGACAGCTTTATCTTTTGGGCGTGGTTTCAATGTCCAGGCCTTGCTGTGTGTCAGAGCGTTGAACTCAGCTTCCATCGATTTCTGCCACTCAGCTGCATAAGGTCCTCCTAAGGCTTCTTGTACTGATGGATTTGCTGCCTCTTCATACGTCAAGCTCGCACTTTCAGGTTTTGGCGTAACCAAATTAAAATATTTTGCTGGTCGTCCCGGCTTTCCTGTTTTAATCAATTTTGGTCGACCAGGCCCCCTCTTATTCTCAATCACTGTGCAGTCTTTGCTTAAATTTTCTGATTTGAGGTCATTCTCATGGACTTCAATAGGCCTATCAGGATCAATGGGATCACTTTCTTGAACTTCATCTACATGTCCATCAGCATCAGAAATAGGGTCTTTCACACTGTTATCAACATATAAGTAAGAAGGTTCAAAGTTCGCACACTCCTTTTGTTCATTCGAAACTTTGACAGTTTCAAAATTTTCCAAAAATTTTACATCTCGGCTCCTCAATATTTTTTTTCTTTCTGGGTCCCAAATTCGATACGCTTTCGATTCAGTAGAGTAACCCACAAAAATACCTGCCTTGGATCTTGGGTCAAATTTTCCTTTATTTGGGGCCTTATTCAGCATATATGCCTTGCAACCAAACGTCTTGAAATGTCCTATTTTTGGTTTTAGCCCGAACCAAATTTCATAAGGGGTTCGTTCTTCCAGCTGTTTTGATGGACATCTGTTTCTGATGTAAGCAGCTGTGGCAATCGCTTCGGCCCAAAAACTTGTTGGTAAGCCAGACTCCAACAGCATACATCTTGCCATCCCCACCAGCGTGAGATTCATGCGTTCAGCTTTGCCGTTCTGTTCTGGAGTTTCTGCTACTGTATGTTCTCTTCTTATTCCTGCAATGCGCATTTCTTCTGTGAACTCTTTTCCGCAGTACTCCAGGCCATTGTCTGTCCGCAAAGTTTTGATTTTCCTTTCGTGACGGTTTTCCGCTAATGCTTTGAATGTTTCAAAAGCCTTTTTCACGTCACTTTTGTGTTTTAGAAAATGAACTTCTACCCAGTTAGATTTATCATCGATAAACGTTGCAAAATAAGAAGCATCACCATGAGATTTCACTCTCATTGGGCCACAAACATCTGAGTGCACTAATTCAAGTAATTTTTCACTTTCCGACTCAGACCTTTTTGGAAAAGGCGTAGCAACTTGCTTTCCTAAGATACAGGTTTCACATGTTGAAAATGTTTCTGATTTCTTAAAATCCATACCGCTAACCATGTCTTTCTGAACGAGTTTCCGCAAGTCATATGCATTTAAATGTCCGTATCTTCTGTGCCACTTTTCAAGTTCACTAAGATTGCCTGCCTCATTCACGTTAGCTACATATGTCGAACTCTCACTTTGCATGTAAGGTTCGATAAAATACAAATTTCCACGTTTACGAGCAGTTAACAACACTTCACCATTTTCGACAATTTCAGCATCATTTGAATTAAAACACACGCTTCGCCCTTTTTCAACAGTTTTTGAAATTGAAAATAAATTTGTCTTAAGTGTGGGTACAAAAAGAGTGTTTTCTAACCTCACTTTTACAAATTGGCCCTTTTTATTTGAAACATTCATTACTGCAGTTCCAATGCCTTCAATGTCAGTTGTTCTGTCATCCGCTAACCTAACCTTCTGACTTACGGTTGGCGTGAGTTCCAAAAAACTATTCTTGTCGCGGCACATGTGTGTTGTTGCTCCACTGTCAACACACCACACGTCACCACTTCTCGTCAACTTCGCACAGGGAGCGCTCACTGAAGATGATGTCAATGTCACGATCTCTTCTGCTACCGCATGGGTTTGCTCTGATGCCATCGAAACTTGCTTTTCATTCGCCATTTTTGTCCAGCAATCGGCTGCCTTGTGTCCCGATTTTTTACAATAGTTACACTTATATAACCGCTTCGATGCTTTAAAATTCCTATTTTGATTTTGCACACCACTTTGACCTTGGATTTGAAAAACTTTATTATTTTGGTTTGTAGGTAGGCCTACACAGTTTTTATCTGAAGGTTTGTTTTTATTTAGACTTCGCCCTATGGAAGATTTTACATAGAAAGCGCCCTCACCATTTAAGTCTGCTTTCTTGTCCTGTCTTGCACTGAATTCTTCTAGAAGTTTTACTTTCAAAGACTCTGTGTCCGGTAGTTCATCTCTAGCTTCGATTGCACAACGAAAATTATCGTAGCTATCTGGCACACTGTATAATAACACGATGGTTAATAATTCTTCGGAAATGCGAATATCCATTTCATTGAGTTTATCAACTGTGTTGAGAAAATTCGTGAGATGATCCGCCATGTTTTCTCCCTCTTGCATTTTTGTGAACAAGAGCTTTTTCAAAAGGGTAGCTTTTCTTGCAGGCCCTCTAGACTGGTAAACTAGTTCTAGTTTTTGCCAAACGTCTTGCGATGTTTCACAATGTCTTATGTGACAAAGTTCTGTAGGACTCACAGCTAAAATAATATCAGCTTTAGCTTTACGATCGGCTTTGTCCCACGTGGCCGCGTATCTAGCGTTATCAGCAATTGCTTCCGCGTCAGCACCTACTGCCGCTGTAGGCCTAGGATTGGTTCCATCAACGTATTCCCAGTGGTCGTTCTTAATTAAAATTGCTTCCATTTGTTGTCTCCATGTATCATAGTTGTCCTTTCCCAGCTTTTCTATATGCGTCGAGAATCCGGACATCTTGAATGAATGGATATGATTTCAGGCGTCACTAACGATACTTATGTTTATGTTACCGCATTTCCACTGCCCTATCACGTTAACAAAAACAAATAGTTAATGTTTATCTTCTTCCAAAACGTTAATACAGCATCCTGGGCCCATAACATGTTAGTTTTATTTATTAAAGAACAATAAACAGTTAAAGAACTAAGAGCACATGCTCGCCACTCGAGATATACACCGGAACTGACAAAAAGTTGCGTGAGACGCTTTGGTGACGTCATCACAGAAGTGGCTTCACAAATCTAAAAGTGGAACAGTTACTAAACTCGTGTTTGTTATTATAGGCCTAGTTAAGAGAATGTTTATTTATTATATGCAACAATTGTTTTATGTAAACGATTATCCATCTTATATGTCAATATGAAAAAAAGTTAGGTATTCGATTATCCGTGTTTATTCTCCTGTACCAATTGAACCGAATAACTGGGAGTTTACTGTATACCACAATTTAATGTTATCGTTCAGTGACAGCTGGTGTCCAAGCCTGCCACTACCCAGAGCAGTGATGTAGCGGTCTAAGATGTTACACTCGCATAGAATATGACTGCCGTTAGCGTGGAGACTGAGATTTGAATCCCAGCTGGATGGACTAGATTTTAAAATAAATGGATACCAATTTTTAGCACGATCAGTAAATTTTTTTTTGATCTAGTCCGAAATATAAACCGACAGACGGCATCGAAAAAACAAAAATAAAAAAACTTTTTTCAGTTTAAGGGGGTCATGAAACATCTACATTTATCAAAATCTAAAGTTTGATTTTTTTTTATGATCACACTACTTCTTTCTTCAAGAGGTCGGTCGACAGAAAGTAACAACACAAACAGAAAATTAAAATGGTTTTATTTTAGCGGTGAAACCGAGAACTATGCATTGAATGATGTACAAATCTTACTGTCCCTAAAATATGGCTCCTTTCAGTGGCGTGGCGTGGTTTCTTGCCAGGGAAAACATAGCTTGTTTAACTGTTAGTACCTGCATACAGCCCTCATCGTAGAACACCCATTGGTCCAGACACCAACGAGAATATCCTCCCCTATGACGTATATAAAGCGTAACCTATTTATGATTGGTCAAATGGGGACAACGTGAATGAGAACATATTATAACAGGTAGAGTTTTAACAAGCTCTTCTTACCCTGGAAACACTCCACGACACGACAGTGACTCTTATTCTTAAACTAATTAAACATTTTAATTTGGGTGAAGATGTAAGCTGCATTAAACCTGAAATTCAGTAAGGTTACCTTGCAGTTTGCATGTTTCCACTATGATACAGCTTATAAGATAGGGCCATAGTGTAATATGTCAAGGAACAGACTGCTACCTTTCAGTAAAAACGAAATGTACACTCCATCTGTACTGGAAGGGAACAGTCTTAGACTTGATTAAAAAAAAATTAAATTTATTTTAGGTATTAAACGTTCACTTTTTGAACCAAGTGATTATATTAGCACAAGATTTGACTTAAATCTATAACAGACAACAAAACACCCAACCCTCTGTCCGTTAATTCATCACTGCCAAAGAGAAAACCCACATTTCCCCAATGATACATTTTTCGGCCATGACAGGAATCGAAACCAGGACTCTTCACTCAGTGGACAGACACGCTACCGACTGAGATAAGATGGCGGACCCCCTATTCTATAAGCTATACCATAGTGGTACCGAGCAAGTTAAGTTATTTTTATTATATTAATTAAGGGTGAACTAAATGTACTTTACATAAACTATTCTTCAATCGTAAGACAACACTCTCCCGAAACTTCTCAGGCACTCTCGTCTCAGTCAGATTCAACACAAGGTCATCTAAACGTCTTGGACGTCGCTCCCTTCACCGCCGGCTGCTGCCCCCTTCTGCGCCTTGCCGTGTTCCCCTCCTCCTCCCGGGTTCCTGTGGGCCCTCTTGGGACCTTTGCGTAGCCCCAGGGCCGCAAACTGCTCCTCCGAAACTCTCGGACTCTTGTTGAGTTTCTTCCCAGTCCCACGCCTCGAATCTGGGGTGTTCTCCTTGGCCCTCCAGAACACGTCTGTGTTGCCGGGAGGCTGATATCTAGGGGCAGAGAAACACACTCTCAGGTTCATACACCGTGGGGAACAGCCTTGTCATTAACTTGTTATTGTTGGTATTAGTACCACGTCTTACTAACCGTTCGGGATATATGCTTATGTACTACATACATCAATGTTTAGGGATGAGTAAGGCTGAATTTAGAAGAGGTGTACCCGCATTTGCGTGGAGGGAGAGTGGCGGAAAAAAAATATTTCAGAAAATTCACCCTTAGTACACCCAACCGGTATTAGAGCCACGATCACCCCGTCATAGGCAGATCAGTTTATTTCGAGAGCCTCGGTCCCGGCATAGATTTATCTGATTGCCAAACCCTTCCTTCACCTCTGACAAGATGTGTATTAATCACAACTTGTGAATGTGAGGAATGCCAGGCCTCCACCGTGGTTCGGATTCCACGTTAAACTGTAGGTCCTCCATTTCATCTCACAATCACCCTACCATTACACATTAGCGTAAGTGCGTATAACCCGAACGGGTAGTAAGACGCGGTGCTAATAATAATAATAATAATAATATTTCGAGAGTGACGTCTGACTGTGCGGCCACCGAAGTGGGTCATTCACTTGTTTTTATGTGATCAATCCTCCTTCAAATATGCAAGTTTCACAACACTGGCTTGTCGATGTTGCCAGTAGCTTCTTCTTACCCCAGCACTCCATCTTACGACATAACTGAAATCGAGGATATTTGGCAGCAGTTAACTGAGAGAGAGAGCGAAGATAAAGGCTCTTCCCCGAAACAACTTCAGTTCTCACAAAGGTGATATTGGGCGTAGAAAGGGCGTGGAGGAAAGATAATTTTTATAGGGAGGGTCCGCTAAAAAATATTTCACCATACTTAGTCAGCTCAGCGCCAGCGTGTTCGACTGGCGAGTGACATCCGTCATAACGGACGGTTGTGTGTGATATGAACATCATCTCAGTCTTGAGTCATGACTTCAACAGTTAGGGTCCAATTTTTCGTAGGATGTGAAAGTCTCTCCCTTTATACTGAGAGAATGATCTAAGACCTCACTCTCGCAATAGACTGACTGGTTACGTGGATCCCAATCGGATCCCAATCGGATGTACTTAAGGCTGATTTTTACTAAATTGGTTTTTGACCCTCCCACCACGCTAATGTGGCCACACGTCCTCAAAATTCAGCTTCTCCACTAACACACTATAGTGATTAGTACATTTACGTATAGCCCAAACGGGTAGTTAATTATACGAGGCGCTAAAAAAATGATGTCAGATTTTTTTTAACGTGTGGCCTTACTGACCGGGAGGGACATTACATCCATTTCATTCTCCTGTATGTAGACTATTAGCCGCTCTGGTGGAACAGAACCTATGGAGGAGCCCGGAATGAGATGATGTGATGATGGTGATTATGGAGGTGTCGACCAGTGAGAGTCTTAAACCTCACTTACACATAATTTACCAACCCCTGGTGACCGTTGGGATAATTCCCCTCAAGAAAGAGTTACCAAAGGTAGCAGCCAGGAAATGAATCCAGGACCCCTAGGTTCATAACCAGCTGCACTGACCACTACACCACGGGGCCGAGTAGCTGGCAGATAATGGCTCGCTATAGAAGATTGTACCATTGTCTCTACTGGGTTTCGAGTCTTCAACAGCAACTGATTCAAGCACATGGACATACCCTGGTTCCTCCGAGTTGAGCTCGTCCTTGGACAGAAGGATGTGAATGATAGGGATCTCTCTGACAACCACGAGAGGGTCAAGATCCTCAATCTGCGGCTCCCAGAATTCTTCCACTCTGGAAAAAAAAAAGTTGGTATTGAATTTAACTCTTTCATTAATGTTTTCAATACTACCCTCCATTTGTGGAGAGAAAAAATATTCCACCAATAGTTGCAATGATTGTAGTACTCGTACCCTCAGGGTACTCGAAGTGTTTCAGGGGGTACGTGCCATTATAATAAGTTTTATTTCTCACTTACTTACTTTATGGCATTAGGAAATCGAAAGTTCATTGCCGCAATTACAAAAGTAATCCACCTATCCCTCCCTATCTTGAGTTAGTCCTATCTAGTCCACCTAATTAAACGCTATCCCTATCTTGAGCTAGATCTATCCAGTCCAACTCATAGCACCCTACCCCTATCTTGAGCTAGCTCTATCCAGTCAACCTCATTAAACCCTATCCCTATTTTTAGCTAGTTCTATCCAGTACACCTCATAGCACCCTATCCCTATTTTTAGCTAGTTCTATCCAGTCCACCTCATTACACACTATCCCAATCTTTAACTAGTTCTATCCTGCCCACCATAACCTGAGAGATTTGGTCACCCTGACATTGTCTGGTGGTTGGTTTGAGCCCTGACCCTGCTATGTCGACGTGAACTCACTTGCGGTAACCAATCTTGGTGATCTGGTGGGTGTTCTTGTACCTCCGTTTCATGATCTCCGCGCAGCTGATGGTCTTACTGATGGCCGGGCCGGAGCCGCTCCAGACTATGCAGCGCTCGTCCTTGAACGACTTCATCGCGAACCCCAGCACGCTGCGCATCTTGCTGCCGGCGCCCACCTGCGGACAGATAGTACACTACATGTGGTGCATCTTGCTGTCGGCGCCCACCTGCGGACAGATAGTACACTACATGTGGTGCATCTTGCTGCCGGCGCTCACCTGCGGACAGATAGTACACTACATGTGGTGCATATATATATATAATTAAAGTAGTTGGTCCACAAATATACTTGATGCTATGAGACGTTGTGACTTGTTTAAACTAGTGTTTAATATACACGCAAGAGTGCAGGCTGTCAAGAGGACGAAGCACTCTAGCAGCAAGTGGTAGAAGTGAAAATAGAGGCACGATAACGCTATCTAGTAAGAAAACCTTTTAAGCTCTATTGACGTTGTTGTTTTAATGATTAAAAACAACTAAAATAGTTTACTGAACTGCTTTATCAATCGTTTCGTATCTTCTTTATGTTACTTTCCTAATCAGTTAGGGAGGAAGACGAGGAGGTTAGGGGTTGTATTCAAGACTGCATTAGAAAGAAATGTAGGAAATGTAAAAATGAGTCTATTCATTAGCGTCTCTTTTTATTAAACAATATAACTAATTTCTCGTCCCTTTTTATTAAACAATATAATTAATTTCTGAATGCATAAAACAGGCCAACATTTTTAAATTATTAAAAGAGCGTGATATTTTTTTTTAATGTTATCTCAATGCAAATTTAACTATGGCAATAAAAAAAATTAGACTGGGTGTTGGTGGAAATCTGCTTACACAACGTGACTGAAGCAGTATACAAGGTGTAATCAAGTTTTTTATTCTCACAGGGTTTCACTTAACTCGACAAAAGAATTAAAAACAAATTGCTATTCACAAGGATACGCGTGGATTAAGTAAATAATATTTTAATACTAGCTTGTGATTAAATGAAATTTACGACGTAAGCCATGGATAGATCCAGAATTCAGAAACATAACATAATACAGAGTGCTATGTATTATTTTGCTCTAAAAACTTTCTTTTACTGAACAAACAAACTCTCTGATCTTAAGGAACTCGAAAGTTCATGGTCGCCAGAAGGTAGGCTCACTATTCAACCCTATCCTGAGACACCTCCATCCAATCCCTATCCTGAAAGACCTCCATTCAATCCCTATCCTGAGACACCTCCATCCAATACATATCCTGAAACACCTCCATCCAATACATATCCTGAGACACCTCCATCCAATACATATCCTGAAACACCTCCATCCAATCCATATCCTGAGACACCTCCATC
The DNA here is from genome assembly GCA_902155825.1 of Timema genevievae. NCBI lineage: Eukaryota > Metazoa > Arthropoda > Insecta > Phasmatodea > Timematidae > Timema > Timema genevievae. Next base: position 176,486 of record CABFWO010000455.1, on the reverse strand, counting down.
CAATACATATCCTGAAACACCTCCATCCAATACATATCCAGAGACACCTCCATCCAATACATATCCTGAAACACCTCCATCCAATACATATCCTGAAACACCTCCATCCAATACATATCCTGAGACACCGCCATACAATCCCTATCCTGAAACACCTCCATCCAATACATATCCTGAGACACCTCCATCCAATACATATCCTGAGACACCTCCATCCAATCCCTATCCTGAAACACCTCCATCCAATCCATATCCTGAGACACCTCCATTCCAATACATATCCTGAAACACCTCCATCCAATACATATCCTGAGACACCTCCATCCAATACATATCCTGAAACACCTCCATCCAATCCATACCCTGAGACACCTCCATCCAATCCATATCCTGAGACACCTCCATCCAATACATATCCTGAGACACCTCCATCCAATCCCTATCCTGAAACACCTCCATCCAATACATATCCTGAGACACCGCCATACAATCCCTATCCTGAAATACCTCCATCCAATCCATATCATGAGACACCTCCAACCAATCCCTATCCTGACACACAGCTTCAATCAAATACATTCTCACCATTTTATTTATTCGACGTCATGACCTACCAAGGGGTCTTGTATCTTCAGGTTTCACAACTAAAATGATGTGTACACCTGTTTCGTCACCCAGACGTACCGCATCACTACCCCAACTCATCCTGTGCGTTTTGATTATCCTAATAATATATATTTTTTAATTAGTTGTTATATGTCTGTTACTCATCCACGCAAAAACCACTAAACCGATTATCATGAAATTTCACATGGACTTAACTTGTGCATAATATATAGGATAATTAAAATGTATGTTCGCCATTTTTTCAAGATGGCGGCTACAAAACACTACTCTTATCTTTCTTCTCAGCTTCTGCTTATCGGATTTTAATGGAACCAACTTCTAAAAAGTCTTAGGTTATGATATATATAAACTTATATATCTGTATGTATTATAAACCATATCACGTGCGCAGAACGGGTAATTAATCCGTATGTAATATGTTTGAGAATGCATACAAGCCATGAAACTCTTCAGTATGTTTATCTTTATTTAGAGGAACTTAAGGGCAAATTTTAAAGCGAACAATTGTGTTATGAGACAACAACCTAAACTTTATCTCCCACTTCTGCTTCGACTTTGCTTCACATATTTCAGACTTCACTCCAACTTTACTCAGCATGTTTCAAGCTTCTCTTTAACTTTTCTTCGCATGGTGAAAGCTTCATTTCAACTTTACTTCACATGTTTCAAGCTTCACTCAGACTTCGCTTCGACTTCATAAAAAGTGACCTTGGCATAGCCCTAATAAAATTCCCTAAGGGATAGTTTTAAAAGCAGTATTTCCCACATTGGAAGTGTGCGGACGGATTTGATCGCCCTCCTGTGAACCCCGCTTCAGTCTCACCTGCATCCACACGAAGTTGTCCGGCAGGTCCGGGATGGGAATGTTCTCTTTGGACAAGGCCTCTTCCACGTTCTTCCCCTTTGAGTAGTTCTCCACTGCAACAAGACACGCAACAAATACAGAGAAACATGAAATGTGAACCTGTTTTAATTAGGACTACTGGGATGTTTTGTGTCTTACTCGTAACTAGGTTGTGACTTTCAAATACTGTCCAATTTTTACAGGAAGAACCTTATCTGACATCTAGAAAAGTTACTAGATCTACTTACACCTATTCATAAGTCAAATCAAGTGATCTGCAGCTGTCACTTTTGATAGATATTTATATGATAATAAAAGGAAGTGTTTGTCTGTGTGTGTGTGTGTGTTTATTTTTTGTTTGTTTGCGTGCGATGGCCAGCCAAATCTACGGCACGCAGAGATTTGAAATTTTAACATAGGTGGACGGAAGGGGTCTAAATTCACCTAGAAGCAGGATTTTTTTTAACTTTTAGCTAGCTTTTTAATTAGATCATTTTCAACAAATTTTTGAAGAAAATATTGTTAATCTGGTTTAGAATTACGTTTCAGAGATAGCTGTGATAAAAAATATGCCGCATCCTCCTCAGAAAAAAAAAAGTGTTTGAAATCGATGGGCAACGCCGTGCGGGATTGCTAGTTATAAATATTTACAAAATAAAATAACACTAATAATAGTAAAATGCTATATATGTTGACCACAAAAAAAAAGTTTGTATTTTATAAAAGTTTCTTCACATCAGAAGGAGGGGATTTCCTGATATTAGTGGCTGTGATATGAATAAGAGTTCATTGTTCGCCGATTATTTTCACAACTCCATCACAGACTCTGCCTTAAAATATGAGTTAAGAATGACTGTTAGCATTGGAACAATCCCGATTATCCTGACTAACTCAGTTATCCGGTTAAAAACATAACCATAAGATAATTCCCATCGTCTAAGCTTCGCTAGTCATATAAAGTTAATTTTACACGCGTTATCTTTCTTACATTTGAAGGGTACAGGGGAAAAGGGGGAGAGTTCAATTTTAGCCCAAACTGAGTTAGTGCTGCTATCTGGTAGAAATCCCATGTACAAGGGGAGGTAGTGTAATGGTTCCCCGTTGTTCTCCACACTGAATTTCTATGAGCGAGTGCGAAAAGGGGCTACCAATTTTGCTGGGAAAGATGTTTTCACAAACCATAATCGACATGGGAGCAACGGATTTTCTTCCCCTCTCGAGGTAAGTTGTGCTGCGGATTTTTATCGCTCAAGAAAAATCTGTTTATCTCGGCTGGGTTTGAACCCAAGAACATCAGTTCCTGAGGCGATCACTTTGCCCCGAGACCACCCAACTCTACACTTATATAATAAAAGAACGTAAATGACAGAAGATTGGAAATAAAAGAGAGGCACATTTCCTCGAAATAGATTTTTTTTAAAACCATTACCATCAGCTCTCGGTTAAGAGTTAGTAAGCGGAAAATGGTTATCTCTTTAGTACCGGAAATTCATGGTGTCAAATCAAAATGGATGTTGAAAACCTTTGACGTTTCCAGTTTTTTAAACTTTCAAGTTTTTCCAGCGAAAAACAGTTCAATTTTCATATAAAGGAGCTTTTAGAAAATACAATATATATTTTTTTATGGTTAGCAATGATATAAGTGATGGTCGAATGGTCTAAGGTATCACTTTCACAATATTATCGGCTGCCGATGACGGGGAAATCGGGGTTCAAATCCTGGTCAAGTGTACTAAAGGTGGTTTGGAACAAATGGTACTCCATTATCCCTCCACTTCCTCTAAATTCAACCTTCCTCATACTTAACACACTACCATAATTAGTAGGCCTAAACATGTGCGTACAAACCGACTGGGTAGTAAGACTCGGTGACAGAAAAAATCAATATAATTATTTGATAGGTACTAATATCTATCAAAGGTGATGACCATAGGGCACGTGACTTGACGTATGAATACGTAAAAGTAGATCTAGTACATTTTCTAATTTTGTGACAAGGCCTTTACTGCTAAAATGGTAATGTATCCAGCAACCCAAATAAGTGGTAACGCAGTCTAAACGTCAGACTCATCTATTTTGCTTTGATAGTGACGAGATCCACTTTCGAATCCCGGCCGGGGGTGTATCAAGGATTTATTTTTCTTAAATAGTTTCAGACTCTTTCTCCATGTAAACGTGGCTACATTTTCTTTCAGCTATACCTTCTGTATCCTCCCTTCATTAGAGTAGTTAAAATGTATCTAGCCCGGGCGCTGTAAAAAGATAACACGTACCCGGAAAAAAAAATCAACAAACATTTTCCTCAAACGAGATATTATTTCATCAGAGCAATGACCTTTTAAAAACCAGTTTTATTTGTTGGTTCCTTTGGAGTTTTTTTAATAATTGTTTTTGTGGGCGGAATCTCATTTTGTTAAACAAAACACTTCAATCTTTTTAATGTTCGTGAAATAAAGTTCCAAATGTATAGTTAAACAAGATGATCATCAGAGCGTCACATCGGCTGCAACATATCGCGCTAAAATTGATCCGAAACTTTTTATTGGATAAGTTTGTCAGCCATAGTCTTCCTTCATCAGGTCCTGGGTGAAGATTCAAGGGGATTGAAGGGGGGAGATTACGTCACCATGTATGGCTTGGGTCCAAGTCCGGACATATGTAAACGTGGCTCTTACATGTTTTCTTCAGGGACGAACTTAAAGTAAAACATTTAGTTTAGCCTCGATCCCTGAGTTTTAGATCTGTAAAATGATCCGTTTCCCAGCATGCTAAGCCTTACCAAAGTCACACAATTTCCAACTGAATATTATACACCTTACGGAATTTTATTTATACTGTATAGTGTATGTTTCTAGACTTATTATGGAGTTTTGTTAAAATGGCCACCTCGGTCAGTGGAAAAGTATCAATCGCTAACAAGCCACACGTCTTAAAATACATTGGTATGCGTCTATTTCCGGAACTATTTCTCTATTATGTCTAAGTTTATATCCCTTTCATCATTCACCTACAACCATCCTTTACTTTGTGAATAATAAAGAGGGGGAAAGAAAACTAAAAAACTTCTTAACTCAAGGTAAAAATAAAAGCTCGCTCAAATATCTTAAATTTTCTTTCGTGAGCCTGTTGAAAAATTACTGTATTTGTTAGAGGAGGGGTAGACCTAGAGCCCTTTCTCAACAAGCCTAGTCTTATAGCTCCGCAAATCTGCTTACAAATTATTTGAAAATGAGCTAGTCTTATATTTTCACACATTCTTTTTATAAATAAAACTCACACACAAAGTGATCAATACACGTCTTGTCAGAGGTGAAGGAATCAGATAAATCTGTGCCGGGACCGAGGATTGAACCCCGGATCCCCAGGACAACACATTGTAGAATATAATTTTGCATTAGAGCTAAATTTCTGCACGGCAATTTATCGCTTACCGAGGCGACCCCCTTAGGTTTCAAATACGTTGATACAACTCCAAGACCTTTCTAGAACTTTCAATCACCATTTATTTTATAGTTTGCGGATGTTTGCGTTGTGGGTTAGACAACCGTGGTAAGTGATGTTTGTTTTTTACAGGTTCACTAAAACCAGTCTGAAACCAACTAAGGAGTGCTTGCGCCAACCACATTCTTACTGCTCAATAACAAACACGTCCTTGACTGCCGCAAAACACGTGTCCAAACTATACAGATATAGAAAACCACGTTCTCAAAACAGCGTTGTTACCATTCACAATTCAATGATTAACAACCCTTAACCTCTCACCTTACAAGACGAGGAGAAATTTAGGAGTCTTAAAATCTCGTACTTGGGGAAAATAATGGGTTCAAAAATGGATGAGGATAATGAAGAGTGGAAAAAAGTTCAATAATGATGAGTTACTTACCCTGCACTCACTACCAGATATTGTAAAGGTAGTCAACTTTCGCAGGTTACGGTGTGCAGAACTTACAATGAGAATGGACCTGAAAGAGATAGTGTAATGAGGTGGACTGGATAGAACTAGCTCAAGATAAGGATATGGTGTTATGAGGTGGACTGGATAGAACTAGCTCAAGATAGAGATAGGGTGTAATGAGGTGGACTGGATAGAACCAGCTCAAGATAGGGATAGGGTGTAATGAAGTGGATTGGATAGAACTAGCTTAAGATAGGGATAGGGTGTAGTGAGGTGTACTAGATGGAGTTAGCTCAAGATAGGGATAGGTAGCGCACTTTTGTAAGTGCGTTAATGAACTTAAGAGTTTGTAATCCTATAGAGTAAGTGGTAATGATAATATCTATCAAAATTGACAGCTACAGATCACATGACTTTACTTATGAAAACGTGAAAATAGATCTAGAAATGTTTCTCTATATCGAATAAGGTTCTTCCTTTAAAATAAATAGAACTGTTAAAAAGTTAGTTAGGTCTGTTGTGGCTTGAATAAATGATCACCGCCTGTGTGAGGTGCGTGCATTAGAGCCACATCCCTACAGGAACCGCCACAACGCACGTCGAAAGAACCACATTTTGGCGGGAAGAGTGAGACGAGGACAACCACATTGACCTTCAATAGCACGTCCGTCCTCCTCTTGACACTCATTGCAGAGAGAATAAGAACGTTTCGGATTACTTGAAAGTTGGATGGAGAACTGTGGCGTGACTAAGAAGCTCAATCGAATGGCCGCGGCTCACTCCCTGCGTGCCACTATTTAAGAATAACCACTGTCATTCGAACCCCTGACCCGATTAAGTAGTTGCCAAAATGGTATAAGGGATTAAGCTGGCCCTATCAACGGGGTGTACCCCAATCAAATACAGAATAACAAGGTTGGGTGTTTTTGAAAAAGATTAGCAAAGTTCTGATCAATAGTTTGACCATTTGACATTTCATCTGTCTGCCCGTATGTTTGTCCCGCAATAACTTTCAAATTCGAGGAACAATTTTGACAAGATTTGGCAGGAACGTTCTTTGAGCCTAGGTCAAGCAATTTATGTTAACGGTTTCTAGATATTTTTTATCCGTTTCAAGATGGCAGCCACTCGTAAATCTGTTTTGTTCCACAATGGTTAACAAAAGCGTGGATCAGTTTTAGCGAAATTCGTAGGGTCATTTTTTGAAACTAGTCCTAATAATGTAAATTAATGGTTTTTCAATTTGGTCAATCATTCAAGATGGCAAATGGTCACTCAAAAGATCATTTCAAAGGATGTGAATATAAAAAAATCCTAAACAATCTCTTGGGTACCAAAGGACGTTTTCTTTTTTAACTTTGACATATATTGTGTGAATGGTATCTTAAGCCACCTAAACAATGGTTAATATCCATGGATAAAAGTTGTATTTATTTGTTTTCTGTCCAACTTGATCATCAACTTCAAGTCTAGGGAGAAATTACTGGAGATGAATCAATTGTCGGATGCATAGTTCTTATGTATCTCAGATATTGCCAATCAGATGTTGCACTTAGGTTAAATACTGGCACAAACTTTAGCAGTACATGTGTTTTATGTGTACTTAAATGAACACAAATCTATTTTCTATGAATATTTACACATGTAGACTTATAAAACATAGTTTAAAAGTTGAAATTTTCCACTGTGAAAAGTCCAAAAATCTACATATTTTGGTTGATCATTAAAGACTAAGTGCCTGAAAAAATGAAAGGTAACGGGTATAGCGGCGTAGAATGGTTATTTTTGAATCAAATGACGTCATTTAATAGGAAGTCACAACTACTGTATTGTCATTTGTATTTTCCTCATCCCCTGTTTGTTATAATTACAGACGGCTACAGCCTGTAACGTCATAGCCTAACTTCGTTTATGGCATTTGTGAATTTCTTATAGACTAGTCTAGCAACTTAAGGGTGTTACATGGGGGAGCAATGAAAGCATCGCTGCGGTTTCGAAATTCTGGATTATTTACGAAGTGGTTTGATATTTCTTAAAATGGTTTTCAACAAAATTTAGGCTTAAGTTTTGACCAGTTAAAGAGTTTAAACTTTAAATAAAGTTTTTTTAAAAAAAGTCTGGTAACTTATATAAAATCTTAAAAAACAATCCTGCATTTGATTCAAATTTTCTGTTGTGACTCTATCAAAAAATGACTTTATTTGATAGAGGAAGGCTAGTTCTAGATCTCTATCATTTTTACTTTAAACTCAGAAGTACAAATATTGGCATAAAGCGCAGTTGATTTTTTTAAATTTAAACTTTATAGCTAGATAGGGCCTACAGTTTGGTGAAACCCCTATTTAAAAATATAAAACCACTTCTTCAAAGTGCTGAAAAATCCAAGTTTCAAATTAAAGTAAGACTATGCACATCTCTTCTCAACTTATCCAACATGCAATGCAATCTCTAGACGACAACAAGTTGTAAGGAAGTGTGTGTCGTCATGTGGTTCTCACAGCGTGATCATCTTTAACAACTTTTTTTGTTTGTTTACAAGCTCTTCCCACGAGTTAGAACAGCAGAGTTAAACCTCTCCTATCTGTAAGGTCCGTAGTTTTTGAGAAGAGCTTGAATCCACAGTAACAAATGCTCTGTCCAAAGAGTTCCAATCCGTAAATTCCGCAGTAAGAGATCTAATCCACAGTAAAAGATTTCTCTGTACTCAAAAGTCCCTATCTGTTAAGTCCGTAGAGAAGAGATTGCTTCCACAGTAACAGATTGCTCTGTAGTCAAAGTCCCAATCTGTTAAGTCCGTAGAGAAGAGATTGCCTCCGCAGTAACAGATTGCTCTGTACTCAAAGTCCCTATCTGTTAAGTCCGTAGAGAAGAGATTGCCTCCACAGTAACAGATTGCTCTGTACTCAAAGTCCCTATCTGTTAAGTCCGTATTAAGAGATCTACTCCACATTGACCTCAAAACTAGACCCGACTAGCTTGATGCTTTATACCACATGCTCGTCGATGCGGATCATCTTCAATAAAGTCCCCTGTGTTTAATTTAAAGAGAAGAGAACAATTATTTGGGATAAGATGTTAGGTTTATTGTGCTATAGCTAAACTTTCTTGAATGTCTCATGGACTGTGTAGAGTAGTCACGACCGTAAAACCAATCACCTACAGGTATTCCCCGGCGCTCTGTCCTGTCAAGTATGTCCGGGACCAGAAACACAAAATGGCGATTACTAAGCATCTTTCACAGCTAGCTTCCAAGAGTAAATGACGGGTGACGAGGCAGATTAATTGGATCAGGGTGAGTTCACAGTAATAACGATTTTAGGCCGAGCTCACAATGCTACCATTCTCACAACGATATTGGTGCTAGGGTGAGTTAATAACAATATCACTTTAGAGCGAGTTCACAACGATAACGTTGTTAGGCTGAGTTCATAACAATATCACTTTAGAGCGAGTTCACAACGATAACGTTGCTAGACTGAGTTCATAATAATATCACTTTAGAGCGAGTTCACAACGATAACGTTGTTAGACTGAGTTCATAATGATAATGTTGTTAGGCCGAATTAGCAACGATATTGGTACTAGGGTGAGCTAACAACGATATTGGTACTAGGGTGAGCTAACAACGATATTGGTGCTAGGCCTACCTCACAACAATATCAATGTTAGAGCGAGTTCACAGCGATAACGATGTTAGGGTGAGTTGGCATCGATTGTGGTGTTAGTGTGAGCTCATAACGATTGCAATGTTAGGATGAGCTCATAACAATAGCATTGTTATTTTGAGTTCACAAGGATAATGCTATTAGGGTGGTTTTACAGTGATAACACTCTTAGGGTGAGTTCACAATTATAGCATTATTTGCATTATTTGAAGTGTGCGTGTCCCGCATCTTACTACCTGTACAAGCCATTCGCATATTTAACTTAACGGGGTAAGGATTATGAAGGTAAAGTTTAAAGGAGGTGTACCTGCATTTAAATGTAGGGAAAGTAGTAAGCTATTTAGAGTAAAAAAAAAACTCAAGACACACTAGACCAGCGGTTCCCAAAGTGTGATCCGCGGAGCACTTGGTGCTCCGCAAAGCATCTTCAAGTGCTCCGCGGATAGATTTGAAATAAAAATTAATAAAATGTGACAAGATATCAAAACTGTGAATTTGTGCGTCCATGAGCTGTGTATAGGTAAGTATTGGGTAGAAATTAGTTAAAGACTGCAGGCGGCAAAACCAGAGAGAGAGACTAGAGGGTGCCAGTTCACTCCGTCTCTCTGAGAAATTCGCCGCACTTTCAGATACGATTGTTAGCTCCGACACCTTTCCAGAATTTTCTTGGAAGTTTCTATTGAATATTAAAAACTCGTGTTTTTTTGCACCTTCAGTCAGTTGAAGTTCAGTCAGTATACAGTCGAGAGTCGAAACAAATCAAGTAGCAGTGCATTGTTATTTATTTGAGTGTCGGAAAAGCCAACCTGGCATCGGAGCAGTATGAGTGCTTGAATGATTTGACATCAGATTCTGTGGTAAAAGAGAATTTTGCAACTAAGAAGTCACTATCAGAATTTTGATGTCAGCTACGAGACGAATTTGAAGTTTTGTCAGATAGAGCGAAAATAATCCATCTTCCCTTTGCAATAACTTACTTATGTGGATCAGGATTCTCTGCCTATGTGGCTACTAAAACAAAAGATCCCAGCTCAATGCAGAGCTAGATATTTGGTTGCAGCTTTCCCAAATTCAACAAGATAAGGCCACATTGTGCAGATCAAAACACAGCAGTCCCATCCCTCTCATTGGAAATTAAGTTCGCAGTCTATACTTTATTGTTCTTTTTTTATGCAGAGTGACTTTTATTATTTGCAGCCATGAAATTGGTTTTAACACTATTTGTGCGAGTAACTTATTGTGGATTTACAATACCTACTTTAAATTCGTTATCAAATGTGTTGGTTTAGGTTAATTTATGTTTTTGGTTGTTGTTTTGCGTTTATAGTTAAGTTCCTTATTTCTCTGAAATTAAGGGAGAAAATAACATTTATAATGAAATAAAACTTGATGTTTAACATGCCCAAACGTTTAAACATTCGTTTCTATCGTGAATACTGCTGTTATTCGGTTTAGTTTCGGTTTATGTAGGCTTTATGTGAAAATATCGTCGCCCTTATACTAAAGACACTTATGTGCAAAATTATTGTTTTGAGAAAACGATATTCAAAGTTACAATTTTCAATGACTTTCAATGGGAAAAATTAAGTTTAGATCAAAATTTAAGTTATTTAGAAATCTAAAAATAATTCGTGCTTTTACTATACGATAAAATATCGACTAACAACTTTAAAAAATGCAGTTAGGTAAATATAGTAATTTAGCATCAAGGCAACCATAGTGCTCCGTGACAAATTTCTCTCCTGAAAAGTGCTCCGCGATTCAAAAAGTTTGGGAACCACTGCAAAACAGGATGTAGGCTGCTATAAAGAAGGCTGGGGAATCCCCAGTATTTTTCCTTAGAAGGATCAAATATTTACTTGGAATTCTGTTTTTCTCATTTTACTCTTATTATGGTTGAGTGGATAAGGAGACCAAGCACGAGTCTCGAGGATCCTGGTTCAATCATAAGGTGTGCCTAAATACTAGAGGAGTGCGAGTTCTCGAAAATAAGAGTCCGAGTCAAGTCTTAGTAGCTACTAGAACTCGACTCAGAACATTTTTACAAAACTCGAAAAATGTTGAGTACTCGAAATTTTCGATTTATTTTTGAAAAATTCCTAGTTTGATTAGTTTTATTCAGTTTTAAGATAAACTTTCATTGTAAAATAGAATCCCTCAATATTTTATTTTGTCTAGTTAGCAAAAAAAAACCGTACAGTTACATTAGAGTCGTGACTATCCGGCCTAAAGTAGCGGCACTCCGTGACATGAAAGGTGATATGAGTAGAACGACAGATTTTGATTGTAAAAATAAGTAGTTAATAGTTACAGTTCAATTATCACTAGAAGGAACTTATTTTTTTCAGTTATAAATGCCCCTAAAATAATTTTCATATATTCATACGTCAAGCTATATTATCAATTATTATTACTTTTTTAGATAATATTATTAACAATTAAATAATACTAGTAATAAAGTAAAAGAGTATCATTGTTGACCACAAAAAAAAGCTTGTTTTTATCAAAAGTTCTTCCTACTATAGCCCCACTGTATGTTTGTACAGGCTGAGTCATATAAAACTAATGCATTTCATTTTGTATTTATTTCACACTAATGTTACAAGTAGCAATATATTGCGTCTAAGTGTTCAGTATTTTTGGGAGATTATTACTCTAACTTTATATTAAATGCTGATAATGTCCTCCCTTCGCCTCGAGGCACAACTGAACATGTCGTTCAATGTCTAAGAGCGTAGAATCTTTCCTTCAAAGAGCCTCACAGCATATACTCTGGTGAGATCAAATTCGGTGATCTCCATAGCCACAAGTTCCTGGAGATGAAACTTTGGATCAGCGTCATGAACTCATATGACCGTCCTAGTACCCCTAACGCAGCTCAGTACCATCCACTTGCTCGAATGCCATGAAAATGCGTGTGTAATGTGCGGTGTTCACAATTCCATCCAAAGAAATTAGTACCAACTATTCTTTCTTCGGATATTGCACACCAAACTCCGAGTTCCACCTGGTGCATAGGTGCTTCACGAATGTCGTGAGAATGTTGTGTGGCCCAAATATGTGTGTTCTGCGAGTTCACATAGCAACACAGGTGGAACCACGCCTCATATGTGAACCGTGTAATGGACAACATACCAGTATTTTTAAAAATTAACGCCTGGAACCAACGACCATATTTCCCTTATTTTTTTGCCTTATCTGGCTCCAGAAGTTGATGAACAGCCGTCACTTCACTCTACTATAAAGCCACTTGGCTGACTCACTCACTCAGTCACTCACTCACTCACTCACTCACTCACTCACTCATTCACTCACTCACTCACTGACATTGATGTTTACCCACTTTCAGATGAGATAGAAACTCGAAATTTGGCAAACTTATAGCTTCTAGCCTGCAACCTATAGAAAAATTCCAAAAAGTTAAAAAAATTAATTTTTAACCCCCGTAAAAAATTCAAAATGGCGGAGCAACTTTAAAGTAGGTAAGGACCTTTCTTTGGAGGTCTCTTGTAGCTAAACGGTAAGACCAATCAAAAAACGGATTGCACCAGAGATATATATTTTTTATTTTAGGTAAATTTTGTACATTTTCCGCACATTTTTTAATTTTCTGACACACTTATGGGACAGCTAGAATCATAAAATTGTAAAAATAAATCAACGTTCAAAACAACACTGGAATTACATTAGTTTACACTCACTGGGGGGTTTGGGGACGAAACCCACAACGAGCAAAGCGAGTTATCTTATATGTATTCAACTTAACCTTCGCAGCTCTCTTGACACACAGAATACGAGTACCCTGTCTCCTGCGACAGACGCCGACTAACGTGCTGACCGCCCCAGTCGCACCTGAACGTCCACAGCAACCGCCGAAAATGCAGACGAACTACGCTTGCCGGTTTCATTCACAATAGTTCCAGTTGTTTTTAACTTGCGTACCAACGCCAGAATTGTGTTCCTCTCCGGAGGATTGTGAACACCAAATTCCCTCTGGTACGATCTTTGCGTCGCTGTGACCGAGTTTGTCAGCCAGAAGGTTTCCACGAGGAACAGCCGCCGCTGTTGTTTGTAATGTACCTTCACAACGATAGTGACTAATACTAAGACAACAATGGCGAAACAGGTGCATTGCACCATTTCCTGATAAATAAATGGAACTCCTGGAGCTCCCGCGTATTTTGAAATCAAAATGGACCTTTACGATGTATTCAAATGAAAATCATTAGTGTTATATGAATCAACCTGTATTTGTTAAAAGGATCTTCCTACCATAGTTCTACTATACGATGTTGATGTCTACGGGTTAAGTTAGTTTGTAAGCAGCGTTGTTGCCGATACTAACCCTTTGTCTGTAAAGTGGAGGTTAAATAACTGCAAATAAACACTAACTTCTAAGGTTATTCGTTCTCCCTTTTTTGCGACAGTTTTTGTTGAAGTTCAAGAGAAGCGCCCACGATAGAAGCCCACGAGAGGATGGCGGTGAGCCCTAGAAGGGTTGAGAAGAGGGGGGGAGGGGGGTTGTGGAACCGCAATATACAAAGACCGTCAAAGAAAATAAAAATAAAAAACCTTCCGTGACGGTATCTCGAGAATTCGTCTAGTTCGAACTCCTCGGAAAGTATGGTCAGGTCACACATAACTTTACACCCGCCGATGTATGGTCAGGTCACACATAACTTTACACCCGCAGATGTATGGTCAGGTCACACATAACTTTACACCCGCCGATGTATGGTCAGGTCACACATAGCTTTACACCCGAGGATGTATGGTCAGGTCACACATAGCTTTACACCCGCGGATGTATGGTCAGGTCACACATAACTTTACACCCGCCGATGTATGGTCAGGTCACACATAACTTTACACCCGCCGATGTATGGTCAGGTCACACATAACTTTACACCCGCCGATACCTACACGTTCAAGATGATGTTTTTTTAATGTAATCATATTATTATTTAGTTTCACATCCAGGTCGTGTTTCCTAGGATGGCATATAATTCAGTCACAAGACACTTGTTTAATTTTTTAGTTATTCGAAATGGGTCCGGATTGTTTTGGACAGTTGTTTGAATCTATTCCATAGTACAATCGCTATTGTTCTGCCAAACATAAACTCTTTTCTTCAGTCCATATAGAGTGGAAAAAAAAACGCTATTTGTTATTAATGGCTTGAAGTTTGTTTTTCACAAAATGTTAAAAGCCGAAGTACAACGGTGGACATTTTGCAAGAGCTCTTGTGTTTTTTAAAACTTTAAGGTGGGATGGAAGGCGATGTGAGAAAAAAACAGTGTTTTTTGCAGTTTTTATGGCCCAAAATAAATAAAATATCGCTCCAGTACAAACATAGAATTTAATTTTCTTCACAGGGTGACCTCAACATTTCTTAAATATCTGTCAAGAGTGTCCTGGAATTTAATGACAACTTTTTGTCTACATTTAAAAAGATCATCTAATGCCGCTATGCTCGTGATGGATATTCAGGAGTTGTTGATATCAACATGTGAAGAAAATTAAGCTCGATGTTTGTACCGGAGCAATGTTCTATTTATGTTAGCCTAAAAAAAAGTTTTACCATTTAAAAAAACTGCAAAAACACGAACCTTTTTATAGCGTCCCCTTCCATCCCACCTTAAGCCATCATGTTTTATATAGCGGCAATGAACCTAACCTTAACTAACCTAACCTAACAAGTTCCTGTCAACAACCATCTAAAGACTCAACTCCGGCAACCCAGAAATAGGGGGG
>CABFWO010000455.1:147202-161660 GCA_902155825.1 Timema genevievae | reverse complement strand
GGGGGGGGGGGGGATTGAATTATATGCTTGCGACTCAATTCAATATTTTTTGTCTCCCAAACTGCTTAGGCTGTACGTATATGGGTTAGAAAATTAGTGGCCCATTTGACTGTATTTTTTTTAGTTTTATGAAACGTAGCTCCTGTTACCTAGGCCTAAAATACTTGTCATTCGACAGTTGTTCGCTAATTACAAATCATTTAGCTATTGTCACTTGTTGACACAAACATTTGTCCTTTAAACCTAAAATACAAGTGAATTCACTTGTCACCCACTTTGGTGACCGCATGATCTAAGGCGCTACTCTTGCAGTAGTCTAGAGTGCCGATGACGGGGAGATCAAGGTTCGAATCTTGGTCGGGTGTTTTTTCCAAAATGGTTTTCCACTCTCCCTCTAAGCAAATGCGGGTACAATTCATATAAATATACTATTCATAACCTCTAAAACCACTTTCGTAATTAGTAAATAAGCGTAAAATCCGAACGGATAGTAAAACGCGGTGCTATAAAAAAATGCATTTGTCATTCATTACAAGACCTGTACCTTGTTTAAATAGACCCATTTGCTTTGTGAAAAAACCTTTGTCGTTTCCAAGTAAAAGATGAGTGAATTCACTTGTAATGACAATACTTGTCCCTTTGTTAAATAAGCCCTTGATTGACAATCAATCACAGACAAACCCTGCATTTATAGTTCCTCGAAAGACAAGAAGTAAATTCTTCTGACCACATTCAAACATGAATGTACCCATCCAAATCTATATCCTGTATCAATGGTACCACACCCTTCAATAACCAGTTGTGATAGGATCTTTGCTCAGGACAGTTGACCTTGGGTCCAACGTAGCACACTCGCATATTACGCAACCTTCGACAAGTTACCAAATTACCTCCACTTGAGATAAAGTCTTACTTCCAGGAGCTGGGCACTAGAACATGGCTATACGGAATATTTTTTAAGAAATCTCTTTCTCTCCCTTTGGTTTATGTTCCAAGTCACGTTTCCTTTCCCCTCCTTGTAAGTGTAATTACAAGGATTCGACGAATTTTAGAAACCTTTAAATATAACAAACCTTCCTTTTAAATTGTGATGGTTTTTTCCCCTGTATTTACAGCGATTTATTTTTTTAATATATAATGGTTTTAGGGATGAAGGTTATATTTATAGGCAGTGTAACCGCATTTGCGTGGAGGGAGATTGGAAAATCATTTTGGGGAAAACGCAAGTATAACCGTACCAAAATTCTAACCTCGATCTCCCTGTAATCAGCAGTCTAGTCTACTGATAGAGTGACGCCTTAGACCATGCGGCCACCGAACCACTGTATTTATTGTCCAAAATCTGACTAATATAGACTCTTATTAACGATGCCCATCACTGTCCACGCATTAAAACCGTGGTTCCTATACAATGGGTCACGACATTTTTTATTTTTTTTAATGTGAAATTGTTTGAAATTATGTGAAATTAAAAAATCATGAAACAAAAAAATATGAGAAAGTGAAAAAACAAAAATTAAAATAATGAAAAAAAAAAAGGTGCTGCTCGATTTCAAATCATTGTACATCTGTGAAGTAGAGTTTTTTTTATAGCGATGTTGCGGGAATCAAACCCTACTTTCGAAACCAACTGCAATGATAAGTCAAAATCATTGCCCCTAAAAATGAATGTCATTGACGTCATCAATAGGAACCGGATATAAGCGCATTTTTTGCCCACGCTTCATTATGAGAATCAGATCAGTTTTAGATAGAATTATATTAATTAATTTACTCTTTTTTAATGTAGTGAAAAAAATTAAGCCTTCTCTAAATTTAGCTATATGGGCTGCGAAAGTTTGACGTTATAAAACTAGATTCGCGGTTTTAAAATACTTGCAAAGCACTGAACTAAATAATTATTATTCTCGACTAAATTAGATTATTTTATACAAATACAATAATACTCCTAGCCCAGGCCCACTTCCCTATTTTCTAAACAGTGGATTTCAATTTTTTTTTACTTTCTCTCAACCTCCCGGAGAGAGAGGTATTGTGATCAGCAGAAAAAATTGAACTTGATATTTTGATAAATGTCGATGTTTCTTTCATGACCCCCTGAAACTAAAATAGTAATTTTTGCGATGCTGTATGTCTATCTCAGACTAGAGCCTAAATAATTCACCAATTTGTCTAAAACGTGATATTTGGGGTTTTCATATCGTCTCCCCCGAGGGATTTTTGGAATTAGATATCCAACCCTAAAATTAAGGGTTGGTTTCTGAAGGTCAAAAAGAGAAAAAATTGATTTTCTCAGAATTCACTTTAAAGGATCTAATTATTTTTTTAATCTAGACACCGTTTATCATTATAAATAAAATGGCAATTTTCATTTTTCAATGAAAATTACTTTAAGGGCACTTTACGTAAGGAGAAATTTCCAATGTTTATAGTATCTCCCCAAATATTTGAAATACAAAATAACTTATCACTGTAAAGGTGTAGTAATATTAAATATAAAACTCTGTTTGAAATATATTTGTATAAATGCAATAGTTTTTGAGCTATGAGCCAATATATATTGTTTTATTAAAGTCTTTGAAAATGAAATTGATTATTATGCTCTTTGATGGACAGAAATGCTCATCTTTCCTCAATGTTTCCATAACAGTGTATATTATTTCATTTAGGTTATTTGAAGAATTGTTTCCGAAACAGTGTATATTATTTCGTTTCACAAATCTTACGAGTCTTTAGTTAATGGCTCTATTTTAAGATTAAAGAGAGAGAAAGGTTGCAAGGTGTAAAGTACCTTTATTTTTGTTTCCCATGATGCCTCGCGGCGCTGAATGTGCAAGCTTACAGCACCACACATGACTCAACCTTGCACATGCACAGAAACTTTTGAACAGGAAATGCGTTTGTGTTTGTCCTCTATTCGACCACGGATTAAACTTTCATGTAAGAAAAAAACTCAACTCAACTCGTTGATTGTAAGCCATTACATTATTTGGAAAATAAATATATCAATACTTTCATATATTTTTTGCTTAGACCATTTTATTTAAAAATATTATTATTGACTGAAACTACTTATTTTTGTTTTATGACCGCATCTTACTTCTTGTTCGGGTTACACGCATATATGATAATTACTCTAATTAGGTAGGGATGAGGAAGGAAGCATTTTAGAGGTAATATACCTGCATTTGTTTGGAAGGAGAGTGGGAAACCATTTAGAAAAAGCCGGTCCTGAAAAGACCCAAACAAGATTCAAAAACCCATTTCCCCATCAACAGCAAGCCAGACTAACACTAGAGTGACACCTTAGACCATTCGGCCACTGAAGCAGGTTGTACATTTTGCTATAAACAATAACATAACTTCGAAAACTTCGGGGCACCCTTTTAAAACTAATGTACCTAAAGTTTCAAGCAAAAGTTTAAAATCGTCAAACTTTTATGGTTATTTAGAATAGGTCTTATACCTGCCTGTCAAATATTAGTTTTCTACCACAATGAGAAGTAGTTCTATTAGTTCTAGAAATTTTCAGCATCCAGCTCTTTTTTTATCTTAATCCCACTTAAAACTTTAAAATCTTAAGATTCATTTGGTTATATGAAATGGTATTCGTACCTTTTCACCAAGCTTTAACCGTTTAGCTCATGTAGAAAGGTTTTTCCAGTTCTAGGAAACCCCTCAATTTTCGGAGCCACATTTTTTATTATTTTCTGGTTACATGGGGCAGAATCTATACCCACCTGCCAAATTTCAGCTTTCCAGTTCATCTAGACGTTCTCGAACAATTCATGCGGACAGACAGATAGAGAGATACATTGCCTTTTATCCTATGGCTACTCCTTCAAAACATTCAGACAACCTTAGAGATGAGATTATCCGTGGTCCAATGGCCAAGACAGACAATTCCCATGTCATGTTGGTTTTTTAATCAGTCTACGCTCGTATTGGCTGGTGTGTAAATTAGAAGTTTAAGTTCAAAACTAGATTTTTTTTGTCAGTACTCATATATATATAAAATTTAATATCCTATCACATTTGTTGATTGATAATTTACACGTAAAACGATTCTTAAGACAAATATTGGGAGTATAACCTCACTGTCTATATGAGAAAGTAGGCTATGTAAGATTGTGCCGTACTATTTATTTTTAATTTAATGGTATTGATGGGTTTAACACCTAGTACTCATTACAAGACACCATTACTATAAAAAAAGTTTCGTATATTACGGTGGGCAGAACTTTAATCGCGGATGGAAGAAGATGAAAACGTGTTCAGGGCAATGACTGGCAAACCCAATGGGAAGAAACCATTGAGAAGTCCTAGACGCAGATGAGGGGGTAAGATTAGAATGGAGCTGAAAGAGATATGGTGTAATGAAGTGGACTGGATAGAACGAGCTCAAGATAGGGAGAGGGTGTAATGAGGTGGACTGGATTGAACTAGTTCAAGATAGGGGATAGGGTGTAATGAGGTGGACTGGAAAAAACTAGATCAAGATAGGGATAAGCTATATACCTTTGTAAGTGCGGCAGTGAACTTTGAAGTCCCTAATGCCATAGATTAAGTAAGTAGGTAAGTTAATGCTTAGAAGTGGTGAAATTTAATTTTAGCCAAACTTAGGCCTAATGAAAGACGACTTATCAAGTGAAGGGTAGGGGAATACCCCATAGTACTTCCCCCTTCGCCTCCTTGTCAACGTGTCTACGCGCCAACTAAGGCAGCTAAGTTTTGTTGACTCACGAGAGGAATTACCAGGTTCGAGTCCGCGTCGCACGAAAAACCATCATTAAAATGCACTAATCATGCTTTGTACCGAGGCGGTAGTTCCTTCACAGATGTTCATCCCAGTGGCCTTGTTTTATTAATAGCGTGACAGTGTCAGACACTTGAAGCTGCCTTGTCCCAAGAACACCAACAGTCGCGTTAAGGCGTAAACACGAGCACAACTTAATAAAACGACAAAAACCAAGTGGGTTTATATAACGTTACTGTCCGGCAAGAGAAGAACAAACAGGGGAAGAGGAAAATAAAAAAATTGCAAGACGATTATATTATTAGATCCATTCTACGTTCCTATAACAGTTACCTTTCGTTTACCGGGCATTTAGCTCTTAATGAGCAACCAGAATACGTGCATTTTTGATATTTTCATATTGGAAAATGTAAACTTTTAAGCTAGAGGATGATTTTGGTAGGAAGAACAGTAGAAATTAGTTACTTAAGTTACTAAAACATTTTAATATATTCATACATCAAATAATGTTATCCACAGCTGTCACTTATTTATAGATACTACCAATAACTAGATAATAACACAAATAAAATATAAAAATGTCAGCAATATTGGCCGCAAAGAAATATGTTTGGATTTTCTCCACCGTTCTTCCAACCAAAATCAGGATGTAGGCCTATTTTTAACGATGTGTGTGTGTGTATAGGAGCACAGAAACTAGTTCTGTTTTCATTTCAGTAAACACCAAATTTGTGCACTGTTAAAAGTTTTATCAATATTTAACCTAAGAGCAACATCTGATGGCAATGTTTCAGCTAACTAGGTAGCTTCTTTCATGCATAAGTAGCTGAGATTTTAACAATCAGATGTTGCTTTTAGGTTAAATATTGACAAAATATTTAAAGGTATACTACAGAAGTTTGGTGTTTACTGGAATTTAACACAAAATTACCTGCTTTAGTGGCCGAATGTTCTAACACGCTATTCTCGCAGCAGACCAGACAGCGGAAGACGGGGAGATCGAGGTTCGAATCTCAGTCGGGTGTACCGAGGGTGATTTTCCTAATATGGTTTTTCACTCTCCCTCCACGCAAAAGAAGACACACTTCCTATAACTATAACACTCTTTATCCCTAAAACCATTAGTGTAATTAGTACATAAGCGTACAACCCGAATGGGTAGTAAGACGCGATGATAATAAAAAACACACAAATATTTCTATTGTTCGATACACACATAATAATATATACTTGTAAAGAGAGTTTAAAAGTTGAAGTTTTCCGTTCTAAAAGTTCCAAAGATCCACAAATTTCAGTTGATAATTTTTTCATATTTTTTAGTACCGCGTCTTACTACCCATTTGGTAGTACTAACTACGCTAATGGGTTAGGATTTGGGAAGGTTGAATTTATAGGTAGTGAGCCCGCATTTGCGTGGAGGGAGAGTGGAAAAACATTTAAGGTAATACCACCCTTAGTCCACCCGACAGAGATTAGAACCTTGATCTCCCCGTACTCTGCAGTCTAGCTCAACACGAAACTAGCGCGTCAGCTAGTTATGCCACCGAGGCGGGTCAGTTGAAATTTAAAAACATAAATGCCGAAGAAACAAAAGATAGCTGTTATAGAAGCTTAGAATGGATGTGTATGAATTGAATGTCATTTAAAATGAGGTATCATAGCATAAATTGTATTGCCATTTGTATTTTCCTCCTCTCTTGTTTGTTCTCCTAGTGCAGGACAGCTCCGCCTAAGGACAATGTAAACCCCTTTTTGTTTATGGTCGTTTATGAATCTCTGCTCGACTATTCTAGCGCCTCAATTCTGAAGAATGTGAAAGTAAGTTTTTGTCACTATGTAAACTGCTGGGTAGGGACAACTATGGCGGTCGTTTGGCCACAAGTCATTCACCTGAGCAAACTTCTCATGAACAGTTATATTTAAATTGGATTGGATACTTCTGAATCTCAACATGTCGCTCGTGTCCGGGTGACCAAGGAGATCTACTTCAGGTGTCGGATACCTTGGTTCGAACATGGGTGGATACGATAGGTATATTCTGGGTCGGCGCAAGGGTATCATGTGACCTGGGCGAGACTTACAAATTGCACCTCAGCTGTATTCTGTACAAAATAAATTATAAACCATAACATCCCTGCGTTACGAATAGGAGTAATAATAATAATAATAATAATAATAATAATAATAATAATAATGACAAGAAGGAGAGAATGCCGAAAAAACTGTAAAAAAGAAGGGAATAAATCAAGATAAGTGGTAACACCTCGTTTTTTTAAATGTATGACATATATGTTATTATTATTAGCACCGCGTCTTACTACCTGTTCAGGTTATACGCAATTACGCTAATGTGTAATGGTAGGGTGATTGTGAGATGAAATGGAGGACCTACTAGTTTAACGTGGAATCCGAACCACGGTGGAGGCCTGGCATTCCACACATTCACAAGTTGTGATTAATACACATCTTGTCAGAGGTGGAAGGAAGGGTTTGGCAATCAGATAAATCTGTGTGCCGGTACCGAGGATTGAACCCCAGACCCCCAGCACAATATGACATATATGACCGAGAGGGACATTACATCAATTTCATTCTCCTGTATGTAGACTATTAGATGCTCTGGTGGAACAGAACCTATGGAGGAGCCCGGAATGAGATGATGTGATCATATCGATTATGGAGGTGTGGGCCGGTGTAAGTCTTAACCTAACCTAAGCCTAATTTACCAAACTCTGGTGACCGTTGGGATAATTCCCCTTGAGAGAAAAATACCCAAGGTACCAGCCGGGAATAGAACCCGGGACCTCTAGATTCTTAGCCAGGTGCACTGGCCACTGCACCACGAGGCCGGATACCGGTGTCCCTCGTAAGAAAACTGCCACCTTGGCAATGTGGGCCATTACAAGAACCCACAAACGTGTGATGAATAATTATTAACGACCGATGGGCACAAGTACTCGTCTTCTCTGGTTTGACCAGTTATAAGTCAAGGTTTGAATCCCGGCAGAGATGAATTTTCCTTAATGTCCCCCTTCCGTTTGTACCTTCAACGCAAATGTGGACACATTTCTATTAATTTATATGCCTTTCTCATCCTGATTCCGTTAGTTGTGTGTGGATATCCCGTACGTGCGATAAGAGGAGACACACGGAAACTGTCCACCCTAACCTTAAAACGAACCGCGGGCCGTCGGTTATTATCTTCAAGTTGTTGTAGTTAATTGTTTGCCAGATTGGGGCGTGACAATCTGACCAATCATGAGATAGCTCTTCAAACAGACTATACTCCTCAACCTCACGTCATGTCTCGTACAGGAACAGCATCGGAGAAAATACAGTCCCATTTGGATAGAAAGGAGTTATATTGACAACTTAAGTTACTTAAACAGTTTTCATATATCTACGAGTAGAATAAATTGATATTTTTATTTATAGCCGCGTCTTACTACCCGTTCGGGTTATACGCTTAAGTACTAATTACGCTAATGGGTCAGGAATGGGGTAGGTTAAATATAGGGGAAGTGAACCCGCATTTGCGTGGAGGGAGAGTGGAAAACCATTTAGGATAAACCACCCCCAATTCACCCGACCGAGATTTGAACCTCGATCTCCCCGTCCTCGGTAGACGAGCTCAACAAGACTAGCGCGTTAGTTGACTACGCCGCCGAGGCGGGTCAATAAATTGATCTGAAAGCAGATACGGTGGCCGAGCGGTCTAAGGCGTCATTCTCGAACTAGACTGGCCTGCTGGTGACGGATACATCGGGGTTCAAACACCGGTTAAGTCTGCAAAGGGTGGTTTCCCCTATATTGTTTCCAACTCTCCTTCCAGGCAAATGCGGGTAGGCTACCACTAAAATGCTTCCTTCCTCATCCATAACCCATTAGAGTAATTAATATACATGCATATAACCTGAGCGGGTAGTAAGACGCGGCGATAAAAAAAATAGGTACAATGGTGCATCATACAGACTTTCTCCCGCCTTTATCTTAAAATGGGCATTTACTAAAACTAAGATTTGTGAAAATAAATAATATACACTGTTGCAGAAACATTCTACCAAAGATCGTAGCTAAAATTATATACATTGTTACAGAAACATTGAGAAAAGAGGATAATCCCTGTCCACCAAAGAGCGTAACAATCAATCTCTAAGTACTCAATTAAAAATATACATGGTTGCTTATAGCTAAAAAAACTAATGGTTTTATAAAAATATATTCTAGATTAGAATATTTTTAATTTTAACAGCTCCGCAACTTTACAATAATAAGTTATTTCGTATCTCAAAGAGTTGCAGATATATGATCAAAATTGAAAATTTCTGCTTGTGTAAACTGTCCTTCAAGTCATTAGGAAGAGCAGTATATGGTAATCACTAAAATAATTTTAATATATTTATACGCCAAGTCATGTTATCTGCGGCTGTCACATTTGATAAGTATTATCAATACTTATAAAATAACACAAATAAATAGTTAAATGCTGTATATTTTGGCCGCAATAAAATGTATTTGAGTTTTCTATACTTTTCTTTCAGCCAAAATCAAACTATACATACTGTATGTACAAACAAGATTTTTTGAAAATCTTTCATTCTGACTTAAAAAAATTCACTATAAAAATATTTTTAAATGTATTTAGTCACTTATTTGAAGAAAAAAAAAGGTCATTTTTTGTTTGACGATCATAAAACTAGCCTCAACGCCTTTACCTTTTAAAGGCCCGCGGTATAAGAGACGGTGCTATAACCGGGGAACGGTTTGCTCTCAAAATGCATCTTTTGTGCCCGTTTGATATTGGAAAGTATGTCTGATACCACGACATCTCTCTCCAACTGGTTGGTCTGTACGGTATTCTTTGACCTCTAGGATTGAAGAGATGTCGTTATGTATGTTATGTATATGTTCGAATGTCTTCTCTCACGCGCGTTTATCGCCAGTTCGTCCGAGCGAACTGGAGCTCTTAGAATCAAACCTCACACAAAAGAACACAAAGAAAATAAACAAGCGAACACTTTCCTCTTCTACCAGTGAACGACCGCGGGTAACAACGAGACATGTCCACATACAAAGAGTATTATGTATTCTCTGTGTGTATGGATAGGAAAGGTGACCTGGTAGTCTAGGGGTAAGGTGTCATATTTCTGTACTGGGGTCAGGGGTTCAATTCTCGGTCCCGGCACAGATTTATCTGATTACCAAACTCTTCCTTCACCTCTGACAAGACGTGTATTAATAACAACTTGTGAATGTGTAGAATGTCAGGTCTCCACCGTGGTTATGATCCCACGTTAAACTGTAGTTCCTCCATTTCATCTCACAATCACCCTACCATTACATATTAACGTAAGTGCGTATAGCCAGAACGGGTAGTAAGACGCGGTGCTAATAATAATAGTAATAATAATTAAATATGAACCACTTTGGTGGCCACATGGTCTAACGCACTACTCTCGCTAATGACTAGACTACCGATGACGGAAAGATCGGGGTTCGAATCTTGGTCGAGTGTTTTGAGGGTAGATTTTCCAAATCCTATAAATATAACCTTCCTAACCCCTAAAACAATCAGCGTAATTAGTGCATAAGTGTATAACCCCAACGGTTATTAAGACACGGTGTTAAGAAAAAAAAATCAGTCAAACGGGCCAACTAAATAAAAGTAATGACAGACACGCAAAAATATGGTGTTAAATGTATTTATATTTTCATTAAACGTATTAAATGTACGGTTATGAACACAATGCATATTTCAGAACACTAGACACCAAATAACCCTTTTATATAATGACACAAAATACAGTCCCTAGGCTGACAACTCAACGCTGAAAGATTTCAGGTCGAGCCGGAAATCAAACCAGAACCCTTAGCTTAGTGAACAAATGTCTTGGCAAAATTATTGTCACCCTTAAATTAGCATTTTGGAAAACACTATAAGATTCAAAACCATAAAAAAAATTATAAAGCATAATTTTATGCATAATCCAATGACGCCATTCATGTTTAGAAGTGCCGCTTGATAGCCCCTGTCCTAAGTTGGTATTTATGTAAGCCCGGCAAACATAAAGGTATTGAGGTAAGTATCAACTCCTGGTGATTGAACTCTTCTCAAAAGGTCACGGCCGGCGCAAATATTGTCAAAACCACTTTGTCATTTTTTACTTTCTAGTCTTTCTAGTCTTTCAAACATGCGAACAAAATAAAACATTTAATTTTAAACTGAGAAAAAAGATTCAATATTTTGTTAACATAAGTAGTCACGCGCTTATAAACGCGAACCCCGCACCGCTGAGCACACGGTTAAAGGCGCCTGGCCCGTCTGGTCTTCTTTAGACTTCCTGTTGACTACTAGGTCTGGGTTTGACTCCCAACCAGGTATACTTACTTTTATCTAAATGGTTTCCCATTTTACCTCCAAGCAAATACCATAATATTTCGTTTGAATTCTACCTTCAGTATCTTTTTTTTAGCACCAAATCTTAGTACCCATTCAGTATAAACGCTTATGTACTAATTACGTAAGGATTAGGAAGGTTATATTTAGAGGAAGTGTACCCCCATTTGCAAGGATGATGAGTGGCCAACCATTTTGGAAAAATCACTTTCAGTATATCCGACCAAGATTCGAACCTCTTTCTCCTCATCATCGGCAGTCTATTCTACTGAGAGAGTAGCGCGTTAGACCATGCAGTCACCGAAGTGGGTTACCTTAAATATCTTTACGGTGGTATTTCGCGGTTTACAAAAACACACACACAAAGGCACAAATATTTTCCTGGTAATACAGCAGATCATTTGAATCATTACTGATTAAAATAACGTCAATCTCAGTGCAGAAATAATTGTTTCAAAAAAAATCATACAACACAAAACTCACTAGAAACGAGTCCAAAAGTTGGTCCTAACGAATGTTCTTTGAGATGCACAAGGCAATCCTAAATAAGTCCCTTAAGAAATCGGCCCAACAACTATAAAACTAATTAAATATTAGACCTAGTGGCCCCATTCTTAACAGAGAACAATAATTTCTACTCCATCCCCCTTCCACGTCACCCCAACTACCCCCTACTTAAAGCAGCCCCTCATCCACCCCCTCAAACACACTCAATCGCCTCAACACTGCCGTCATACCGCGCATGGTTTCATAACGCGAGAAGAATGGGCAAGTGCAAGAACCATACAAGTCCACTTCGTCAAATGTGTTGTCAAAACTTTCTGGAAAATTTCTTTTGGAGATTTTTGGTCTTAATTATTGCGTGATTTTTTTTAGCGAGGATTTGTGAGTGACGTAAGAATGTTTTTGAGGAATAAAGGATTAGCTACAATGTGAATAAAGTAGATTTGGAAACTTTCCTCAGTGAAAATGAAACCTAAGAAAAAAAAGTTCTGTTGGAGAGATTTTTAAAAAAACACCCCATTTGAATAAGTTTGAAGATTTAACCATGATTTTACCTTAGAATTTATGCATTGCAGTGTTTGTCGAGCTGAGAGTATAAAAACCAACCTCAGTGGTCTTAGAGAAAAGTGATTGCCTCAGGACCTGATGTTTGTGGGTTCGAACCCAGCCAGGGTCAATGGATTTTTCTTGATCGATTAAAATCCGTAACATAACCTATTTTAGAGGAGAAGTAAAGCTGTTGGTCCCATGTCGATTGTGGCATGTAAAAAAAAACCTGAAAGTTATGTGAAAATACTTTTCCCAATATAATTGGTAAGCCCTTTCACTCTCGCTTATAGAAATTCTCGTGTGCTGATATAATCAGTGGGTTCAGAGAGTGCACGTTAAATACGTCAAATAAATAAATAAAATTGTATCTTAACATTTCGCTATTGAGTTAAATTCTAAATTTAGTTCTCTCCTATAAAAAAATCCAATGGAGATATCCGATTTTTTCACGGACAGATCTCGCCATCCAGGAATTCCATTCTGGCAGAAAGAAGAAAGGAACGACGCTGAAGAGCGTGAAGTGGGCCGTTTGGACCAATAGGGAGAAGGCGTCTCGACGCAAGGGGGGGAGAGTGCTAAGGGGATGGACGCGTGGATGGATCTCGTTTCAACCCCTTCGTCATCTCAACACCAACCCTATCATCATCATCATCATCATCGCCTGTTGCCGAACTCCTCACCTTCTTCTTGGACCAGCGAGGAGTTGACCGGACCACGCCGAGGACAAGCAGGTAGGAAGATATTTTAGTGATATCCGAATAGTTAGCAAAGTGTATGACTGTAAGGCAGGCGTATCAAACTCTATTGATCATAAGGGCCACTTTGAAAACTGAAAATATTTAATAAAAAATTTAAAAATATTGTCATTATCTTGGTAAAATAATTACAAATTAGTATCTTGTTAGTTCCTCCAAAAAATAGAAATGGAGATTATTATCTAAAAATCGTAACATACGTGAAAAGAAATATGAAAATTTTGCAGAAACACTCCACTAAGGAGCATAGATGAAATATTATGCACTGTTACAGGAACATTGATTAAAGAGGAGCGTCTCTGTACATTAAAGATTATAACAATCAATTTCCCAGACCTCATTATTTAAAAAATGTATCCATCAACTCCTCAGAAACTATTGGTTTCATAAAAATGTATTTCAAGATTTTTTTTTAATCTTTAATGGCAATACAGCTTTGCAGTGATAAGTTATTTAGTATGTCAAGGTGTTACGGAGATATAATTAAAGTTGTAAATTTCCTCTTATGTTAAGTTCCCTCAAAATCATTTTCATGGATAATTAAGAGTTAACATTTTTTTATGTTAAATAGTACTTAGATACGAAATTTTAAGAAATCCTACTTTTTCCTCTATTTTATAAGAAAACTACCCTTAATTTGAGGGTTTGATAGATAATTCAACAAAACCCTTGGAGGAACCTTATGAAGACCCTAGATACCAAGTCTTAGTCCGATCGGTAAAATGATTTCAGCTTTAGTCCCTGTAACAAACAGACGGGACAGTGTTTAAAAAATACTTTTTGGGTTCATGGATTCATGAGACGTCGACAACCATCCAAATTTCGAGTTTTTTTTTATGATAGCAATACTTTCTCTACACAAGGGATGTGAAAAAAATAAAAAGGGAGTATTCCTTTTATAAAACAATAAGCCCAACCTTATATATTTTTACCAAAAATTTGAAACTTTTTAACTGCGAAAGTTTTGTGCAAAAGTCACTTTTTTAAATTGTTGACAAATATATTAATATTAGTTTTACGTTTTTTAAGGGGGATTTAATCTTGGTTGAAGAAAGAGGACACATGCAAGAGTTCCACAAACTTTGTCGAATTCTTAAATGTTGTATTTTCTTGATGTTAAAAAAAAAGGATCGCATCGCTTGTTGGTTCTTCATAATATCCATGTCCCGCAAGTTCTACATGCAGATGTTAAAGTGTTCAAATCATTTCTTGGAAAATACCAGATTTTCCAGGTCAAATAATCTGTTTTTCAAGTCGTACTCTCAGACAGAAACAAACACAGTTTAACTCAATCTATTTAAAAAGATTTCCATTTATTTTAAAAATTTTTTTTACTTTCTAGCACCCCTCGGGTTTTGTGAGCTTCAAAAAAAAGATCAAAATTACAATTTTTCCAGGTCAAATAATCTGTTTTTCAAGTCGTATTCTCAGTCAGAAACAAACATAGTTTAAATCAATCCATTTGCAGAAGTTTCCAGGTTTTTTTTTTTTTTTTTT
>CABFWO010000455.1:65131-146897 GCA_902155825.1 Timema genevievae | reverse complement strand
TTTTTTTTTTATAATTAGAAAATCTGACCCTAAAATTAAGGGCAGTTTACTGAAGGGCAAAAAGAGAAAAAAATATTTTCTCATTATCCTCTCTAATTATTTGGATTAAATTTCGTATCTAGGCCATGTTTAATATTACAAAACAAAATTTAAATTTTCATTTTCCCATGAAAATGAATTTCTGGGTACTTTACACAAGCAGAAATTTCCAATTTTGATAAGATATCTGCAACTATTTCAGTTAAGAAATAACTTATCATGAAAAATTTTAATATCATAAAAAATAATAAAAAAAACTTTTTTGAAAAGTATTTTTACAAAACCAAGTGTTTGAGATATTGGCAGAAAAAAAAGTTTTTTAATTCAGGTCTGATGCTCTTTGGAGAACAGAGGTGTTACTAGTTTCTCAATATGTGTTTGTAACAGTATATATGATATTATTTCACATATGTTACGAGTTTTGAGTAAATATCTTAATTTTTACCTGAAAGACAGAGAAAGTCTGTGTGGTGCACCGTACCCAACATTTTTGTTTTAAAATAAACTTAAAATCACTATATTCTCTACATAAAAATATAAGTGCACTTTTAAAAATTATTTGCATGGTAAAATAAAAAAACACAAACATTTTTTTATAGTTTTCAAATAATAAGATAAAGTATTTTGAATCTTCCTAAGAAAACTATGGCAAATTTATATTCAAATTAAGCAGTTATTTTATTTTGATGTTTTTATTTAAGGTTTTAAAAATAATATTGCTAATTTTAATATTATAACTAGTTTATTTACCTGTAAATTATTTTTGTCATCGTTCTTTTATGTTTTAATAAGTAAAGATAGATTGTATAAATAAGGACATAAAAGAGGCAAAAGGTAGTTTCATTGTATCTCCGTGATATTAAGAGATGTTTGTATCTAAGAGTATCAGTTTGTTTGTGGTTATTTTTGTTTTTCACACCGAGTCTTAGTACCCACACCGAGTCTTAGTACCTCCCCGCGTCTTAGTACCCACACCTAGTCTTAGTACCCACACCGAGTCTTAGTACCCACACCTAGTCTTAGTACCCGTTTGGATTATACGTATATATTAATTAAGCTATTAGTATAATAATGAGGAAGGTAGCATTTTAAAAGTAATTTACCCACATTTGCGTCTAAAAAGAGTGTAAAAACCACCGTACTTATGCCAGACCGGTATTCAAACCTCGATATATCCATATCCGGCAATCCAGTCCAACAAGAAAGTGACGCGTTTGAACATGCGACCAGCGATGCGGGTATTTCTCTATTTTTCTTACATATCACGGGTTGCCGGTAGGAAGGAATCTTTAAAAAATAAAAACTTTTTTCCCTAAGAGCAACTTTGATAACATTTTATTTTATTACTATAATAATAATAATAATAATAATAATAATAATAATAATAATAATAATAATAATTATTATTATTATTATTTAGCACCACGTATGACTACCGTTCGGGTTATATGCCTATGTATTAATTGCACTAATGGTTTAGGGATTAGGAAGGTTTAATTGAGAGAAAGTGCCCCACATTTGCGTGGAAGGACAATGGAAAACAATTAAGGGAAAACCCCTTAGTGTACCCGACTGGGATCGAACCCCGATCTCCACGTTTGCGGCAGTCTAGTCTAATACGAGAGTAGCGCGTTAGATCACGCGGCCACCGGAGCGGGTATTATAATTATGATTATTAATAATAATATTATCTCTAAAACTGACAACTGCAGATAACATGGCTTTAGGTATAAATATATTTATATAAAATATTTCGTCCCCGTGTCGTATTGTCTGTTAGGTTACCGATTATAAACCTTTTTTTTAACTCAAGGTACACTCAACAAGGCACTACAATTATTGTCAAGGCACACCATCATTTTTTTAAATAGAGATATTATCACTAAAATAACGAGCATTAAGATTGTGTTTAAAAGTTCAATATCTAAAATTATAATTACTGTGTTATTTTTAAAAGTATATTTGATCATGGATTTAAAAGGATTTATTTTTATTTATAAAATTTCTTTTTGCTATTTCTTTATCTTCCCTCAAAGTACCGCATCTTAATTAGAGTCCCTTCATGGCACACCATTGTGCCGCACGGCACACCGGATGAAAAATGCTGTGTTACGGTTGTACACATATGATCTAACTGCGCTGATGTGTTGAGGATGAGGAAGGTTGAATCTGGAGGAAGTATAGACACATTTGCATGAAGGGAGGATGGAATACACATAAAAAACCATGAGTAGAACCAATCAGGATAAGAATCCTATCTCCCCATAACTGGCAATCCATATATTGCGAGAGTGACGCCTTATACCATTCGATCAACAGAAGTGGGTATGTTAAAAGTGTTCAAACTACTTTTGAAAATGGTCTAGGGGTAAGGTGTCATACTTTGTGCTGAGGGGTCCGGGGTTCGATCCTCGGTCCCGGCACAGATTTATCTGATTGCCGAACCCTTCCTTCACCTCTGACAAGACGTGTATTGATCACAACTTGTGAATGTGAGGAATACCAGGCCTCCACCGTGGTTCGGATCCCACGTTAAACTGTAGGTCCTCCATTTCATCTCACAATCACCCTGCCATTACACATGACCGTAAGTGCGTATAACCCGAACGGGTAGTAAGACGCGGTGCTAATAATAATAATACTTTTGTAACAAGTCAAAAATGACAATATTATTCCTATTTAAATACGACTGTAGTTCATGAACCGTGATTTGATTGTGTAGCGTTATCGAAACGATTTTAAATTGAATAGTAATAATAAAGGTGGATAAAATATATTCTNTTTTTTTTTTTTTTTTCAGTTTTGAAACAAAACATAAGTTTTTTGGCAAAGTTAAATAATTGATTTAATTCAGACGATTTCTTTAATTTTCTACACATATTAATCTCAGCATAGAGTACAATCAGAACAGGTTGCTAAAAAAAAAGGTCAATTCCAAAATGCTCATGAGAGATATTCAAGAACTGTTGTGATTTATTTTAGCACCGCGTCTTACTACCCGTTCAGTTTATACGCTATGTTGAGATTAATTTGTGTAGAAAATTAAAATAAAACTAGCTACTGATGAAATATTTTTATTTATTTTGATCAAAAATGTTTTTTGCCAAGACTGCAAGCATACTGACCTTAAGCTGCGATTTCTTCCACCCCACCTTAAGGCGAATTTGTTATGTAGTTAGAAATATAAGTTTGCCATGGTTTATAAGTGGCACTTCCTAACTATACAGCTATTGGATATTTTACTGTTAAATATCAATACAGCACATTTTGTCTTTAATAATAAACATAAAATAATAAACTTATTCCTAATTTTGCTTAGGATAAAGTGGTCGGATCCACTCATAATTTTTAAGCAGGTTTATAATTATATGAATGATAACAAACAGATAGTTTTAAAACTGATTTTTAAAAAAATATTCAAAGGTGCTTGCATGTTTCGGATCTTACAGTTAATACTATCCATATATACATATATCGAAAGTTAATTTGGCTTGTTTATAAATACTTCTCCTTGATTCTCGCATGACTTTACTATCAAATACATTTTAGATCGAGTGGAGCGAGGTCTTATTTTAACTCAACTGTTTGGCATTTGAGTGTCTATTTGTTCCGATCTTACTGCCAAATTCTTGAACCAATTTTATATACAATTGGCAGGAACATTCTTTGAACCTAATCCAAACAAAGAGTAGTGTGTTTTCATATTCAATTCTGGTATATATTGCGAGACAGACTTCTTAAACCACGTGAAAAAAGGATAATCTATATGAATATAAGGTACTATTAAATATAGTATTCATTCGTTTTCTGTCTAAACTTGATCACCAAGGAAAATTATTACTAACTTCAAATCCAAGGTGAAATCTTAAGAGATATTTTGATTTGAAATCCCAAGATAAATTTTAATATCGTAATAACGATAAAAAAAATGTAAGAGTACTCACCGTTTACTATTAAAGGTAAGTGTTTTTATTTTATTAATTTATTTGAAGGATTAACCTGCACTTTCTGACCCGAATGATTATATCAACACACGAGAATTTCTATGAGCGAGAGCGAAAGAGCCTACCATTTTTGCCGAGAAAGGTATTTTCACATACCTTCCAGGTTTCTTTTACTTGCTACAATCGACATGGGATCAACGGGCTAACTTCCCCTCCGAAGGAAGTTGTGCTACGGATTTTTATCGCTCAAGAAAAATCCGTCGACCCCCGGCTGGGTTTGAACCCAAAAACAAAAGGTAGGACTCTTACCTAGACAAATTACACCACGGAGTAGCTTATAAGATAGGGTCATAGTGTAATCCTTCCAGGTAATATTGTTGTGTTCTATAAAATGTTTTCAGTACGACACATGCCCTTTTTGATCTGACGTGTCTGACGAACCGATGACAGATAACGTTTTAATGTATCGTGGAGCTTGTAAGTAATGGTTTTACATAATCCACCGTGATTCTCTTCACTAGAGCGGGAGTGCGTATCGCCTTACATTTGCGCATGCGCTAAGCGATCAACAGGTGTTATCAACCATGTCAATACAATAATCACCAAGGGCATACAATGGGGAAATCTAATGCAAGTGTTATTGTCTATCAACTATAGTAGAGTTCCGGTATGAAGGAACCTTTAAGACGCTAGAATATTAGAGCAGAAGTTCCTAAACGCCAGAAACCTGGTGGGATTATAATGTTACTGGGTGGAGCTGTACGGCAGTAGGAGAACAAACATGGTAGGAGGAAAATACAATTAACAATACAATTTGTGTTGTGACCCCCACCCCCTCTATTAAATTACATCATCCGATTCACAAAGATAGTGGAAAATTTCAGATTCTAAACTATATTTACAAGTATATAATATGTTCATCAAATCTTTACCAGTATACGAACTTGATCTCTACTAGAATGAACATAAAACTATGTTCTATGATCATAGAACATAGTATTGTGTTGTGTTCATAGACATAGGATTATGGAACATAGTTTTATGTGCATTCCAGTAAACACCAAATTCATATATTGGTAAAGATTTGATCAATATTAAACCTAAAAGCAACATCGAATTGACAATAGCTCAGGTACCTAGGCAGTCACCTTAAAATATACAAACCTTTTTGTAGGGGAAAGAGGGGGATATTGATCAAATATTAGTTTACTGTATGAAACCTTAGTTCAGTCAACAACGTCTCTGAATACTCAGCAAAGGTCCCGAGTTGTATTCCTGACATGGCTGAAAAATGTATCATTGGTGAAATGTGGAGTTCTTCTAAAAGGGATAAATTAACGGCCCAGAGGATGGGGGGTGGGGGAAGGATGTTATGTCTGTTATGGATTTAATTTAGTTTGAGTGTGCTCGGTCGGCTTAGAAAGTGTTAGTGTGTTTTCATTTTATTCAGCGAATTTAAAGTTATCACATCGAAACTAAAACCATACGTCTTAGATAAAAAAGATTTTAAAATTTTGGATTGTCACCAATTTTTTTTCATCTTGACATAATATTTTTGTGAACGTGCTTTTATTAAATCGTCTACAAATAAAGACTATTATGAAGAAGAGAGAATGTCCAGTAAGAATCTTTCACTAAATATAACCTTCCTAATTACTAAAACCACTAGCGTAATTAGTACATAAGCTTATAACCCGAACGGGCAGTAAGACGCAGTGCTAAAAAGAAACTATTTAACTTTTAATTTTTGGTCGGTTAAATTTGAAATAGCCTATACACATAGAAAATCATGGATATAAAATGGTAAACAAATATGTATAACTTCCTCACGCCTGCTTACTGTTTCATTTAGAAATTCGTATTTTGAGGGAGTTTATTTATTCGAGACTCCCTGACCAGCGACTAGAATTCCGAAAATACCTCTACTTGACACAATTTTCATTTTCTTGACCCATTTTAGTGCCCCCTAGTGTTCCTAGATCCACTGAGGGAGAATGCCTGCCATAGGTCAGTTTATGGAGATATCATACCACTGAGCTAAGTTAATTGGAACAGGAGGAAAGAAAGGGTGATGGAAGACGAGGAGGAAAAGAGAAGATCTTGAAAAATGAGGGAAGAGTAAAAGGAAGACTAGGGGTTATGAAGCGAGAATTAATGATCGGTGGGATGTAGGAGAAGGCAGCCATCAGCGGAGTAGTCTACCAAACACTTCCCCTTCCTACTCCTGCATTCCGCGCGGCACAATACGCCTTCATTACCGCCGAGAGGACTCTCGCTCCGGCTGCCGATGACGGCTCCGGGTAGACGAACCCCCTACCCTCCCTCCCCCCCTGGACCTGTTGCTCCGGTACAATGCACGTCACGCACTTGAAGCAAGACTGCACCAGTTCATAGAAGAAATAGTTTGCACAGCTCTTCTAGAATAATTATTAGTTTTTTATTAAACTATTGTCATCACCCACAACGGTGGTCGCATGGTTTAGCGAGTCAATCTTAAGATAGACTGGCACTTCTTATGACGGTAGTACCGGGGCTTGAATTTGGATGGGGTGAATTGAGAGAGTTATTTTTTTCTTAAAAGTTTTCCACTATCCCTCCAAGTAAATGTAGTTACACTTCCTCTAAACCCAACCTTATTTATACCTATAACATTAACATATACCCTGCACGGGTAGTCATTCATACGTGGTTCTTAAAAATATATATAATTATTTCGTAAGTATTTTTTAGCACCACGCCTTATTAGCTAATGGTTTTAGGGATTAGGAAGGTTGTATTTATCGGAAGTGTATCCACATTTTCGTGGAGGGGAGTGGAAAAATATCTTGGAAAAACCTCAGTACACACGACCAAGATTCGAACCCCAACCTCCACGTCATCGGCAGTCTACTCTATCGCGAAAGTGACGCATTAGACCGTGCGGCCACTCAAGTGGGTCATTTTTCAAATGTATTATTAAAAATATATATCACATGTTACAGGTGTAGATAACATGACTTGACGCAAGGATAACTTGGAATATTTATAGTAACCATGTCCGACAACTTAGCTCATTCGGTATCGTGTCTCTCTGTTTGCTGAGCTAAAGTTCCCAGGTTCGATTCCTGGCATGGCCAAAAATTTATCATCGATGAAATATGGGTTTCCCCTTTCAGGGTGATGTATTAACGGGGGTGTGGATGTTGTGTTCCTTTTACATTTAAGTTGGTTTATAAGTCATGCGCTGATATAATCAGTTGGTTCAGAAAGTGGACGCTTAATATATTTACATAAAAAAAGCATATGTCCACATTCTCACCTATTTGGCTAAGGGTCACAGTCATATTTATTTTATAAAAGAAAAATATTTATTTTATATAAAAAAATATAAGAGTTGACACCACCTTAGATAAAATGTGTGTTATTACATCACATCAATTTTCCTTCTACTGTGTATTAAAAATATCTATATTGGTGCAGGAGACTTTAGAAAATTTTGTTACCAAATTTCATCATTTACTTCTAGGATTACTTACTTAGGTGGCTGCATAATCTAAGGCGTCACGCTCGTGTAAGAGTAGACTGCCCAAGACAGGGAAATCGGGGTTTGAATCCTGGTCGAGTGTAATGAGAGGGGTTAATACACAATTGTTTTCCACTTTCCCTCCACACAAATGCTGGTATACTTCCTCTATAATAATTAACCTTCCTAATTCCGACTCATTAGCGTAATTAGTAAATTAGTATATTTGTGTATAACCTGAAAAGGTAGTAAGACGCGGTGCTAAAAAAAACTTCTAGTGTTAGGATTTAATTCAGCCCCTTCTTTGGCGCAGAATGGACGTGGAAGATTTCAGAGAACATGGCAAGGAGATGGTCGAGTACATCTGCGAGTACCTGTCGACGCTGGAAGAGAGACGCGTGACGCCAAGCGTCGAGCCTGGTTACCTAAGCAAGCTGCTGCCACAACAGGCGCCGCAAGAGCCCGAGGATTGGGCAACAATCATGGCAGACGTTGACAGCAAGATTATGCCAGGGGTGAGTCCCTACGGTCATAGGTATGAGCATGAGTCGCATGGCAACAGAAACCTTAGTAACCTCTAGTGTGAACTATGGTGACCTTAGTAACCTCAATGTCAGCATTGGCAAACCTAGTAACCTCTAGTGTAAACTAGGGAAACCTTAGTTACCTCTAGTGTCAGCATTGGCAACCTTAGTTACCTCTAGTGTCAGCATTGACAACCTAAGTAACCTCTAGTGTCAGCATTGACAACCTTAGTAACCTCTAGTGTCAGCATTGGCAGACTTAGTTGGCTCTACCGGAGCCACTGGCTGAGGTCTGATTTAGTATCGAATATTTGTTGTGTATATTTCCAAAAGGGTTGTATTAGCCCGATCCTATAACTATGATATAAACCTTGATAAAACACATTTCGTATCAGCATTAAAACTCACAAAACAGTGTTTCTCACGTTAACAACGAAATTAAAGACTTGAGATGTTTGCCAAATAAGTTGTCAGTCTAGGTCCCACCGAATAAAGGTCAGACATATTATGTTCAGACTATACCTATATCTCTCGGATTTAATCGGGAAGAAGAGCGTACGCCCATGACCTTTGACGGCAACGTTCCTGGAAAGAAGAATCTTCATACTCAAGGCTCCACGCATCACACAAACACATTATTCCTCTGCAAGGATCGTTAGAATCTCTCGTCTTCCAAGTTTCTTGAAAGCCGTCAAACAGGTTGTGGATGTAATGAAATATAGCCAAGTTTTCCTCGTTCGGTGCACTGGTTCTCGGTATCAAACTCGCTACGTGACCAGAGGGGGGGGGCGCGCTACTGTCTTTCATTCGTGAGGATATTGACTGACATGTCTGGCTCGTGTCACATCGTCAAATGTCACCACCCTGCCATCATGAAATGTAGTCAAGATCGTTCTTTTCACTCGCGATAGTCACGAAACTTCAGCACCAGCAGTTGGCTATGTACGGGGTGATTTTGTATTAATTAACCAAAAATACTAGCGCAGAGAGCAACATTATAATACTAGCGTTGAGAGAAACATTATAATACTATCGCAGAGAGGAACATGAGAAAAAGACTATCTTTGATGGCAATATGTAAAGACTAGTTTTGATGACAACATGTAAGGACAAGTTTTGAAGGATGCATGTAATGACTAGTTTTGATGGCAACATGTAATGACTAGCTTTGATGACAACATGTAAGGACAAGCTTTGATGGCAATATGTAATGACTAGCTTTTATGGCAACGTGTAATGACTAACTTTGATGACAACATGTAAAGACAAGTTTTGAAGACAACATGTAAATACAAGTTTTGAAGGCTGCATGTAAAGACTAGTTTTGAAGGCTGCATGTAAAGACTAGTTTTGAGGGCTTCGTGCAAAGACTAGCTAGGAAGAAAACAAGTAGAGCCTAGCTGTGAGAGCAACATCTTGATGGAATGAAG
Organism: Timema genevievae; assembly: GCA_902155825.1. Lineage (NCBI taxonomy): Eukaryota > Metazoa > Arthropoda > Insecta > Phasmatodea > Timematidae > Timema > Timema genevievae. The sequence goes on along the minus strand of CABFWO010000455.1, from coordinate 137,458 downwards.
TTTCTCCTAGAGCTTTAAAGAAACTGAGCTTTTGATGATTTAACTAGGGAATATGAAAGTCCACTTCTTGTTTGTGGGTGTGCCATGTCACTCATAATTGGTTGGGTTTTTTCAAAACTATAATGTTCAACACAACTGCTACCAACGGTTCAATCCAAGGGTTAAAACTAAAAAGCAACACCTCATTTTTTATTGCCGTTCTTCAAGAGAGCTCAGTTGCTACCACGTGCACGTTTTGATTAAAGAGCTCTCTTGAACCACTCTTAGATCCTAGAGCAATAAAATCATGAGACCACATATGCTTAGGCCAATTTAGGACCTACAATTTGAGCTGTAATTGAAGGAGTGTGTTGTTATTGATGGAGTGTATTGTTATTGAAAGGAGTATGTTGTTATTGATGAAGGTGTGTATTGTTATTGAAAGGAGTGTGTTATTGATGAAGGAGTGTATTGTTATTGAAAGGAGTGTGTTGTTATTGATGAAGTAGTGTATTGTTATTGAAAGGAGTGTGTTGTTATTGATTAAGGAGTGTATTGTTATTGAAAATAGTGTGTTGCTATTGATGAAGGAGTGTATTGTTATTGAAAGGAGTGTGTTGTTATTGATGAAGGATAATGTTACCTACAGCAGAGAAGATTAATTTAAATATGATTTATCGCTATTCTCTTTAGCTCGATGTGTTTTTTTAGGGAATCAAAAAAGCTTTTGACAAGCACGTAAATCCATTCCAGCTCTCCCCTAAAATATTAAAAATCTAACATCACAAACAAATTAAAAGGAAAATTAAAGATAACCTTTTACTAAGGATAAGTCTCAAAATATTGTTTTTGAATTGTTATTCAGATAATGTTACTACCAAGGTTGTCTAAAGGGGTCGTTGAAGCGGGTATTAACCCAGGGTTCTGCTGATATCGTCTTAAAAAACTATAATTAGTTTTATAAAAATAAAGTGCGTAAAGTGTTCAATTTATATTAGAATATATTGTGTTAATTTCCTTTCATGTTTCAGTAATACCTATGTTACTGTTAGGACTATAATGTCGTATACAGTTGGTAAACCTGCTTCTCAAGCTTCGTCAAGCATTTAAGTTTCTGTTAACTTAATGAATATGATAATCAAATGTTTGTTGGTGGTCAGCCAGAATAAACTTGGTATCAATTTCATATTATAATGGTTGAAAACAAAATTTCTAAAAAATCAAAATTTGATAGATTAAGAGTTATAATTCCATTTTATAATTTATCTTCTTAAGTGTTTACAGAAATTCGTATACCACCACGTTTTCGAAATTAATTAGGCCTAGAGAAGAGAATAAATAATAGTTATATAATGGATAAATTGCATAAAAATTAAATTAGTAATAATCAAGAAAAATAAGGTATATCCATGCATGTATGTACTGTAATGATATCCTTTCAAGGTCATTCGACTATGAATGGAAGGATATTATGTGATGAATAGTTGGGTGCCAAAATGAACGATTGCCCGGGCATAAAGTAATGCTTGAGGCGGCCCAGGTTACATATACAACCGTGACTTCAAAATAGAATTCAATGACCGTGTTTTTTTCTGGAATCTCTTGAAAATAAGGTAGAGAGATCAGCCATGTTTTCCTTAAGAATGTGCCGTTTTATCCTGTGATCTCCAGGTGACTCACTGGCAGCACCGCAGATTCCACGCCTATTTCCCGTCTGGCAACTCTTTCCCTTCCATCTTGGGGGACATGTTGGCAGACGCCATTGGATGCATCGGCTTTTCCTGGGTGCGTATCTTTCTCGAACAGTCACAGGAGGTATACTCAACTTTCTCTTAAAAGGTACACAATGTTCTTGGTAGGAAGCCCCTTCTGGGAGGCCAAGGTCAAAAATAAATCAAATATGACTAGAGAAGGAACAATGTGATATCACTGTTTGTTGAATATCTGTCATGAGCATGGCGGCAGTAGATGATAAACTTTTAAATGAAGAGAAAAAGTTGTCATTAAATTCCAGGACACCCATGACAGATATTCAACAATTGTTAAGGTCACCACGTGAAGAAAATTCAAGTTTCTACTGGAGAATTATTTTATTTATTTTGACCAAAAAAAGTTTCAATATAAAAACTGCAAAAAGAAAAATACTGCCCTTAAGTCACGTTCTTTAAACTCTCACTTTAACACAATCATATATACCAGTTACGCTAGGGATGAGGAAGGTTGAATTTAGAGGAAATGTACCAGCATTTTCACGGAGGGAGAGTGGAAAACCATACGGGGAAAAACCCCTCAGTACACCCGACATAAACAAGACACCCGGTCTCCCCATCATCGGCAGTTCAGACCATTGAGAGAGTAACGCCCTCGGAACATTCGATCACCGAAGTGGATCTATGGCTTTTGTTGGGGTAAACCTTACGGCTAACCGTTTGAGGAAGTAAATAAATGTTAGGTAAAAGGTACCAGAATCGGTCTGGAGGAATAAAAGTGTCTAGTCATAGCCAGGGAAACCCCCCTTTCCAGTGAACCAAGTCTGTACAAACGCTCCTACCCTCCATAGGAGAGAATAGTAAATACCGCGAGCGACGGTGTTTGCAGTCGACTGTTCATTGACAAAGGAGTCGCGCATGAAGGTCAGAGACTTTTATTCCGCACGCATCTTAGCAGTGGCTGCTGGAACCGGTTTCACACCCAAGGTCTTCCAACCTGTCGCACAAAATGAACTAACGAGTCATTATTGTCCAATTTTCATTTAAAGATACCTTATCTCACAGCTATAAAAGCTACTACAGTCCAATGTTCTCAGGAATAATATTATATTACAGCTATAAAAGCTACTACAATCCAATGTTCTCAGGAATAACCTTAAATGAAAGCTAGAAAAGTTACTAGATCTACTTTCACGTTTACATGCGTCAAGTCATGTGATCTACAGCTGTCACTTTTGATAGAGGTTATCAATACCTATAAAACAACATTGATCATATAAAAAAAATTGTCAATGCTTACCACGATAAAAAAAAAGTTTTATTTTATAAAAGGCCCTTTCTATGAAAAATAAACCGTAATCTTTCCGAAGAGTGGATTGTCATTCTTCTAAGGAGTGTGCGGCGGGAAGTTTGCTGTACCGAGTAGGAAACATTTGAACAAAGCGTTTTTCCCGTAACATGTTTTCACAAGCAATTTGCATTGATATCTATGACAGTGCCCAAATGATGGTGTGGGCTAGTTCTTTTGTCCTGGAGAGAGTTAGTTTTGGATCACTAATCTTTTTCTCTAACTATCACAGAAAAACTGGCTCATCTAGCTAATTTAAGAAATCAGGATAAAGATGATGTATTTAAAAAAAATTAACATAAACATTAACGTATGGAGAATATAGGAAACTCGATAATGTAGAGAGGGTGATCCAAAAGTCGCGCAACCCTGTTTTTCCAAGGATATTTCTCGCAGAAGAACATGGAAAACGAACATGTTGTTTGTATGTATGGCAACACTGTAATGTTGGCCAGGTGTTGTGCAGGCCGTGTGATTTGATTTAATTTAATCTAGCACCGCGTCTTACTACCCGTTTGGGTTATACGCTTAAGTACTAATTACGCTAAATGATTAGCAATTTAGAAGGTTGAATTTAGAGGAAGTGATCCCACATTTGCGTGAAGGTAGTATGGAAAACCATTGAGGAAAAACCACCCCCAGTTCACCCGATCGAGATTCGAACCTCAATCTCCCCGTCCTCGGTGGTGTAGCTCGACACGTCTAGCGCGAGCCTACTACGTCACCGGGCGGGTCAACACAGGCCTTGTGATCTTGAGATATACACTAGGTCTAGCCAGTTGAGTTACAGTATTTGAAAGTCTAAGATGAATTTTTCACGGGCAGAGCGAGTATTCATTTTGAAACATTTTAAGGTCAACTCGTACAAAGAATGTCATCAATCGTCTATGCATAGTTTTCCAGAATCACGCGTGCTGAAAAAATTAACAATATGCCGAATTTATGGCACAAAATATAAGTTTTTTTTATTTCGGTTGCGTTACTTTTGGATCATACTGTATAAGTCCCCTTTATGGCATCACGAAGATGTATTCACATGTTCGTGAGCTACCTCGATGTTTTCAAACAAGGATAATTTTATTTTCAGGCAGCAAGCCCAGCCTGCACTGAACTCGAAACGATCGTACTGGATTGGCTGGGTAAGCTCAAACAAACTAACAACACAAAATATACCTCATGACTCATGAGGAAAATCTTGCGCCGCCATGTTTAGAAAAAAAAGCTGTGGCGAGATATCCATAAAAAATAAGATTTCCGCTAAAACTACTCGATTTTAAGTGTATAACAAAATGCAATATAGAATAATCTAGATGATTTTACCCAAAAGGGACCAAGTTCATATTGAGATATCGAAAACTCAAACTACGTGGAATAGGTGGAAAGAAAAGAAAATTATTGCTTGCATGTTTTACGCGTATAAATTATTTAATATTTATTTCTAAATCACTTGGTAAAAAATCGTAAGTACAAATATGTCCAATCCTTCTACCCTAAAAGGTAGGCCGCTTACTTTGCACGTTTCTAACATGGCGTATCTAATAAGATAGGACAATAGTTTAATATATCAAGAAAAGACTGCTTCCTTTTAGAGTAAACTAAGTTTACGTATTAATATAATTAAAAACTACCAAGTGTTTTATGTTGTTTAGTTGTTAGTTATGATCGTTGTTTTGCCACAGTCACACCTCCTAATGCATTCTTGAATTTCCTTTCTATTGTCATCTTCACATTCAAGTTGTCTTTCAGGAATCAAGTTTCTCGTTTCATTCATTCCCTTTTCAGGTCTAAGTTTTACTTAGATCGTGACTGTCTGTAAACATTTGAACCGGGCATATTTATCTCTACTGTTAAATATCGAAATTCTATTGTATTTGATTTTTGGCCCATTTTCAAATAGGGATTCTGAATATAATATTAAAAACTAAAATGGCCAAAAGAGCTAAGAAATTTATTGATTTATAGTGCAGCTGACTGTTGTAATAAGATATTTTGCTATGTTAGCAATTTTACCACAACAACAGTAATTATTCGCTGATAGTAAATTTGATTTTTTTTTATATTAGAATAGACAATCAGTATAGTTCCTTTATTTTTCGCTGCCAGAGAAAAATTATAGTTAGCTCTAATTCACACATAAATAATATGCAAACTTCCGGTCAAATAACGTTAAAATATAAACACGGTTTAAACACACACCCACACCCGAGAACAACTTCTGGCGAGGTGTCAAGAGACAAGATATCCAACCATAAGGTTGCCGGTCACAAACACACACACACACACACCAACATAACTCGATGTAGAAATGTCATCCTTCTTTGGACATTACTACAGCAAAGGATGCTGCTAAAAAGAGGCTCGGGATATTTTTTTTAGCAACGAGCTAGTACAGACAATTCTTAAATATATCTCTTTTGCAGTGTACATACATTTTTAAATGCAACACAGGCTCGTTTCTGTTCTAGGTAAAGCCATAGGACTTCCTGAAGAGTTCCTGGCATTTCCAAAAGGCAGCAAGGGCGGAGGAGTGATACAGGTACTTTGGCAGCACTAGCGGAATAAGTAGCATGGTTCACTAGGCAGAAAGCTCATGGACGCATTTCAGAATATTACCTTAATTTTCACAATTTATTGTATAAAAAACTGTTACGAAACCTATTTTAAAACTTGGGAACGCAAATCAGTAAAATATATTACTGTTCATTAAATTATGTTAAAATATATTAGTTCAATCTTTAAAATAATAATATATTAAAGATATCAAATATATATTATTAGAAAACATTAATTTTTTTTTTTTACAATTTATGTAGTTTGATTGAATTTCATAGTACTTTATTTTCAGGTTACACTATTCCAAACATTTGTGCATAGTCTATTTTCCTTTATTTTATTTTAAATGTCAAACTGTTTCAATAAAGATGGAAAACTGACCACTGGTGTAAAGTTGGTCAATTAAGCTTTAGATTTAAACATACAGGTTGTCTGGAAATTATCTTTACAGCTTTGATTTTAAATTAAATATCTACTAACTAACTAATATATATACCAATAAAGAAAATGCGGAGAGAAAAAAGACAAAGTTGTGTTTTACTAAAGCAACTAAATTAAAACATTCAATATAAGCATTCATTAGTAATTCGCAATCATCCAGTCGATACTCCCAATGCTTCCATTGTATGGATAATTTTCAGACACTCCGTATGCGTATGTATGAGCTAGGATTCCATAGAAAAAATTAAGGGAATTAAAAAATATACAATAGTAAAAAATGTGATAAAATAATATCCGCAGTGAAAAGATGAATAGTTGTGCAATTTCATGAACTAATCGATTAGTGAACGATATGATTGAAAGGTTGGACGATAGTAGCAGCAAGGTACAACCTTTTTTGAAAATTTTACCCAGACGCACATAAAAATATAATTAAGAGCAGTAACGGTGTGTCAAAGATACGTCTGGTAGTGTAAACGTATTTATGGCTCTCGGTAGCTGAGTCACGCCAGTAAATTGTAAAATGTATCCACACTCCAGACTGGTAACAAACCCCTTTATCTCGGGCGTCTACAATGGGTGTGTCAAAATGGCGTACACGTTAAGTATAGAGATCCCAACACATTTTGTATCCAGTCTTGTTTGTGAAAACGCTTTACCTTATGCGTTTAGTTTTACATTTGGCGAGATTTGTTCCAGAGTAAATTCTAACTGTACGAATTGACTGTCTCTTGTTTCTGACAAAATAAAATCTTCTTATTTTAAAGTGGTGTCAATAGTAGTATTTGATATTATTACACCTTCTCACTAGACGCTCTGATATTAGTTGTAGTTTTCTCTTATTGATAATTTAGAGTACAAGTTGCAATAAACTACAACCGTGATTGAAATACCAATTCCGATCCATTTAAGTACTTGTTCCTTTCCCCATACAGACATCGGCTAGCGAGTGTGTGCTAGTCTGCATGCTGGCCGCCAGAGCTCAGGCCATCAAGAAGCTAAAGCAGCTGCACCCTTCCGTCGAGGAAGGGATGCTTCTGTCAAAGCTAATGGCCTACTGCTCCAAAGAGGCGCACTCATGCGTCGAGAAAGCCGCCATGATATGTTTCGTCAAGCTGCGCATCTTGGAACCTGACGAGAAGTGTTGTCTGCGTGGGGACACCTTGAAACAGGTAGGAGCATGACCAACTCTTCAGTTGAGTCGTTGAAAAGATTTCACATAGCTAGTATGATCAAACTAGACATCTTGGAACTTGACGAGAAGTGTAACCTGAGTAGAATCATCTTGAGACAGGTAGGATAACAAGATGATGGCGTGGTGAGTTGTCTAAAATGGGCGTGTATTGGAGCCAAATTATGAGTGAAACTGATCATAGGACTACCTGAGGCAGATCAGGGGTGTATGGTAGCATAATGTTTTAGCTACGTTATTTAACCATTACTTAAAGGGTAGGTCAATGGTGTATTAGCCGCGTTTGGCTCTTGGCGAGTTTTCCAGCTAAGGCAGTGTTTTCCACAGGATGCCTTCTTAAATGATTAAAAAAAATTAAGCTATAAAGATAAATTTGTTTATTAAAGTAGTTGTTCATGTTATGCTTTTTTAGAATCACCCATCACTTTGGTTATTTGGTCTATTCGTTAAATATGCTTTTTTTTCTGAAAGCGTGTTGATGGAAAAAATACCCTTGTGAAAAAAAAGTCTGCCTAAATTAGGCGAAAAAATTAAATCGAGTTGTTACAGTACAGGGACACAACATGGGATGAAATCGTGAGAAGCTAAGAAGAGGAAGTATTAGGAGAGCATAATTAAGCCACCTTACAATGTTAAATATTTGTTTTAGAACCGTTGTAGTATGGGGGAGAGAACTCTTAAGGGTCCAAGAGTTAGGAAAGTTGGAAATTCAATAGGGTGCGGTTTGAGATGCAGCCCGCACAACCCCTCTGATGTATGCAACACAGTTGACACAATCTGATGGCAGAAATGGTTTGAACATCAAGTTACGTACAACGGAGGAAGATTAGACATTGCCAAAAGGGAGATAAACCATTCGGGTTGAGAAAAAGGTATATATAAGACCATCCAATTTGATGCCAGTGTTGACTATAAGCAGTTTTAACTGTCTAACTTTAGTTTGGAGAATTAGGAGGATGGATTTTAAGACGAAGTATCGACATATTTTGCTTGGGGAGAAAATTATGAGAGCCTCCATTGTGAAGTATCTGCTTAAGGTGGGATGGAAGGGGATATGATACAAAGCAAGTGTTTTTGCAGTTTTTATGGCAAAACATTTTTTTTGTCAAAATAAATCAAATATTGCTCCAGTACAAACATATAATTTAATTTTCTTCACATATTGATATCAACAGTTGTTGAATATCTGTCAAGGGTGTCCTGGAATTTAGTGACAAAATTTTGTCTACATTTAAAAAGTTTCTCGTCTAGTGCCGCAATGCTCATGACATATATTCAACAACTGTTGATAGCATCATGTGAAGAAAATTAAGCTCTATGTTTCTACTGGCGAAATATTCTATTTATTTTAGCAAAAAAAATTTACTGCCATAAAAAATTCAGAAACACTGGTCTTTTCTCGTGTTCCCTTGCACCCCAACTTAATATCCACCCGGACATGGTTGAGCAGGATTTACAATTCAGGTTCAGACGTTTTATGATTTTTTGGGAAATCTGAAGATCAAGACCTTTTTTTAAGAAACCTCAGCCACTATTTTTATGACATCGTAAGCCCTGTATTAATAACGTCCATATATTCACCGACTAACATAAATTAAATACATATTGCGGCTGCACTGTTTTAAAATGTTTAAGCTTTGACATGATCATCCTCGAAGTAAATTTATTTTTAATTAAAGTTAAAAATCGAGTAATAGCTAATCTCGCTCTCCATAAAGCCAAATTTGTTGATAGCTATGAATTGATCAAATTACTAACTGTACGTATAATCCATAAATTTAAACTTTAAAAGCTCTCTATGAAAACTTACTATATCGAAACTATTCCCAAAAATTTGAAAATTTTAAAAATATTCCAGGGGAATGCCTCAATTTCACAAAACGAGTATTTCTTCCGACAACATTTCCACGAGTTCTTACAAATCGATTTTAGCTTTCCATTTTTTTTTTCAAGTAAAATCATTTACTTCGAATATTTACTATATAATAAAATCCACAAATTTTCACTAGCGAAGCTGCAATCTAGATAATAATTTACGTTAATGGATGAATGTATGAATGATCTTAAGACAGATCCTCAAGGTCATAAGAAAAAAAAATCTGTTGGGGGTCTTCAAAATAAAGTAATAAGGTAGAGATTTGCACAAAATTAATTCTAAATTTTATATGAGATATACTACAAATCCTATGAATTGGATAAACGAGAAGTTGACTTAGACTCATTTTTATCCAGGGTATGTGTGACTCGTAAAATATTATAAATATAAACACAGACCATCATCATCATTAGTTCATGAATCTTTTGATTGTTTTGCTGCAGTTTTCTACCTTTGTTAGGGGATTGCCGCAGGCTCTTGGGATTGTAATGTGTCCCTTGCTTGGTACGTCACAGTGCTGTGGCTGTTAAAATGGCTGCCACTCTGCTATCAGGTATATACCTGTATCGCTCAACCAACCTACGTACGTCTATAGACCGTACTGAAAAAGCTGTTGCCCTTTTCCAGTCTCTGTGAGTCGCCTTTTTAAGACAAGCAATGGTTTCTGAGGATGTATTCTTGTTGCCCCATCCGCAGGGGTCAAAGATCGTTGAGAGCACAAAATAATTGAAGAGAAAACTTAATGAATTAAAAGTCTAAATTATTGTCACGCACACTAAACCGCTTTTTTAAAAAAAGTTTGAATGATGAGCGTGACCTCCCAGTTGAAATATTCTAACATTCAAGTTTTAAAATAGTTACATAGTTTATCTCGATAGCATAGTTTAATAAACACACACGAGGGGGAACCTCCATACGCTCTGTTACAATTGACCTAGACACCCACGTCATTAGGAACGTGGTCTAAATACCAAGCTCACTTAGTCTGGCTTTCTAACAATGAGGAGGTCAGGTTTGAATCCCGACCGAGTGTATTGTGGCCGTTTATTTTTAAATGGTTTCCCACTCTACCTAAGAAAGTGCATACAATCTAAATTCAACATTCCATATTTCATACTCCAGTGACGTGGTTAAATGCGGATGGCTAGGATGGGTAGTAATACTAGGAAGTGAATATTAAACTCATTTAAGAGTTGGCAAAGTTACTTATAGCAAACTATAGGGAAGCTATAATAAACAAAGCTTGGGGTGGGCTGCGAGGGAACGCGAATTTTTAAGTCCGTATTTAAGATAAAAAACTTGTTTGGTCAGATTAGATAAAATACTATTTCAATAGATAAGTTTAATGACTGCCTCTGTGGTCTAGTGGTCAACTGGCTACAAATCCAGAGATTCCGGGTTCGACCCCCGGTGCTTCCAGTTTTTCTGTGAAGCAGTCGGTCTGAAACGAGGTCTAATCAGCCTCGTGAGGACAAATGAGAATATATATGAAATGAAAAAAGTTGCGGCCCCGGTCTAGAAAAGTGAGATTAACTACCGTAGGGTTTGTTGTGCTTACCATACGACACCCTCCATTCGAAGAAGTTGGCATTATCCTCGCCAACAGACGGCGGCCGCTTGGTCGGTATTGTTCTATCGCGGGCTGACAACATTGAGCGTTTGGATATAAAATTAGTTTAGCTTTCTTTGCATATTAATCTCAACCGTTCTTGAATACTTGTCACGGACATTGCGGAATTTGAACTAAAGTTTCAAAAATAAAGATAAATACTCTCCGTTCAAGTTCCAATACATTCATGACAAATATTCGAGACATTTGTAAATTACTATGTGTAGATAATTAAACTAAACACATCTATCGATGTGATAGTTTATTTATTTTGGCCAAAAAAGTTTTGCGATTCTTCCCATTCCCCCNCCCCGCCCCAAAATCTGAAATTTAACAACAAGAAAATATAAGAAATATTTAATGAAAAACATAGTTTGCTATTTTCATCAACAGTTTGTCAACGGTCTGAAGACTTTAGAAACAAAGGCTGCCAAAGACATTCTCGAAACACGTTCCATGTTTACCAACTAAACAAACCAGTGTGGATTTATGATTGAGGGGCTATTCTTAACTGGTTTATCTGAGGGGAGCGGAGGGGAGTTGGACATGATCTCTCTCTCATCGTCGTACACACATCAAAAACTCCCACACATGAAGGAAGATGACCCTTCATCTCGCCAAACCTGTTACGTGTCGTTACTTTTCGAGCAAAGGTGAAAGAATGCAAATGTGCCAATAAATTATACTCCAAGACTTCAAACATAATAACCTCTTGGTCAAGGAGATAAGTACAAACTTATTTCATGCATAATTTGTCTCATTTATTTTGAGGCGTTAGTATTAAACACCCGACATAGGGGCCGGATAGTCTAAAAGGAGTCACTCTCGTCTTAGGTTATTGGCCTGTTGAAGACGGGGAAGATAGAGGTTCAAATCCCGGTCGGGTCTATAGAAGGTGGCTTTTACTAAATAGTTTCCCACGCTCCTTCTACCGCGCAAATGAGAGTAGATTACCTCTAAATATAACCTCCCTAATCCTTTAAACTATTAACATAACTAGTACATAGGGAGTTCGAACGGGTAGTAAGACGCGGTGCTAAGAAAAAATTGACAATTTAAAATAATTGTTGCAACATTCCCCCAATGGTGTTGCAGCATTGCAACATATTCCGTATTTGATTTAAAACCATTTTCCTATATTAAATAAAGACATAATCATATTCATATATAATTTCTAAATAATCATGAAATGCTATGTTTTATACTTGTGCAAAATAAAAAGTGAAAAGTGTTGCAACATACCCTGATCTCATCTACATACTAAAACACACACACAAATCAGAATTACAGGAATCAAAGGGGACGTTTGAAGGTTAGACGAATAATTTAAATTTGATCAATGTAGTAAAAATACTGAATAATTTTACTTTATAAAAAAAAATCAGTGGTTTTCTTCCATAAAGTAAATATATACTATATAGCCTGAAACAGGTAATATATATTTACCTTTAGAGCTTCAAACTGTATCTAGGCCACAGACAAATAATATACCCAGACACTCAATCTCCAGGTTAAAATGGATGCGCTCCTTTTGAAAGCTTCAGCACTTCAACACTAGGATCGCTGCGGTTAGTCCTATGATCACCCAGCAGTGACACTAGCGAAGCCCAGTGTTGAAGGACTCAAGCTGGCAAAAGGAGCGCAGCGAAACCCCCGTAAGGTTGAGAGTCTGTTTCTTACTTGTCTGTGACCTAATCCCAAACGTGTTACAGTGGGAATACATAATTACATAATAACTGAGGACTATTGGAGATTCTTATCTTTTAATGTATGCATACGTACATACGTGAGTTTTACAGATGTCATCTTTAACAGTGTGTTCCAATTTTTATAGCTGGCAGTACATGTTATGCAGGTATGAAGTGATGAATCGCTTTACCCAAAAAGGGTTTTACCAACAAGAAACAACTACTTGATAGCAGTAAATGAACTTAAGATACACGGGAAAATGTTGCAAATAAATTTCTCTGAAGTTGTATTACGAGGCAGTGGGCTCTTAGGCACCAAAAATGTTTAAAAGAGGCATAAAAATATGGAATCTAGGCACCCAAATAGGCAATTAAGGAACACAGCCAATCAATAAGAAATGTAAAATTGATTTTACTACAAGCCTTTTTTTTTTCTTTTTTTGCATTGCAAGACCATCCGTTTAGATTATACGCATACATACTAACTGCGCCAATGTGTTGGGGATAAGGAAGGTTGAATTTAGATTAAGTGTAGTCACATTTGCAGGGAGGGAGACTGGAAAACCACTTGGAGGGGGAAAACCTCAGTACACCCGACTGAGATTCAAACCCCGTTCTCCCCATCATCGGCAGTCTAGTCTGTTGCGAGAGTTACGCCTTAGACCATGCTGCCACCGAAGCTAGTTTACAGCCAATTCACCTTGCTGTTAAACATTGGATAATTTTCTAGATTTTCACTAGTGAAATTATAAGTGTCTAACCCAAACGGGTAGTAACAGGGCGCTAAAAAAAAAAGGCCACAGGAAAACCAAGAGAACAACGCTCTTTCGTCAACAGTGACCATGCGGCTCCCTCATAGATGATATTCAGTGGTAATAAATCCTGAAAGGAGTTTGAGGAGAGGGCGGGGCGGGGCGGGGGACAAATGGAACGACGTAGCCCTCGCGCTGACAAGATCTTTCTCGCCTTGATTGGCGACGTCACCTATTTTTGACCCGATGATTGACTGGAGAGATTACCGGCATCGACCCCACCCGCTGAGAAACGAGGGCGTTTACCTTAGATTTACCCTTCAACAACACCTTCATACGTGTGACGTGGTCTTTCTAGCTTGCCACACACTTGTGTGACAAGTGCATGACGCGTGGATTTGAAAGAGTGCGGACAATAGCGCGTGACGGCAGCAATAAAATAACTCAAGGGAAAGTTGGACAATAGTTTTAGAGCTGATGAAACTTTTTTTTAAGTGTATGTAATGAGCTATTTATAAATATTATTATTATTAAATTAAGTATTTAAAGGTTTTTTTAAATTTAAGGTAAGCGAGAAATTACCGAGTGGACATTAAACTCTAAGGCCATATTTTACTCTAGGAAGCGTTGTTTCAAAATATGGTTCATACCAAAATAAAGTTGAAAGATTCTAACAGGGCTCTTTTTCCTTAAATACCCTATATTTTTAGATTTATTAATAGAAAAAAGTATGAAACTGTAAGAGTGGCTCATTTTCAACGACTTTTTAATCATATTTGCGGAGCTATGAGACTAGGCTTGGTGAAAATGGGCTCCAGCATTACCCTTCCTCTAATTTGTTGATGGGTTCACGATAGAAAAAGCTAAGATATTTAAGAACTAGTAGCGAACTTTCCTCTTTACCTTGAGATTAGAAGTTTCATAGTTTTCTTTTCCCTCTCTCTTAATGACAAGGCAAAGGGCGGATGTAGGCGAAGGACAAAGTGTAGTATATGATACACTCTTCAGATATACGTTTTTAACAAAATCGTTGGAGCAATTTTTGAAAAATTTATTGTTTTCAAAAGTCAGTCACAAATGAACTATTCTTAATTTTACATCCATAGTCAAAATCAATATTTAGTTTTAATAATTACCTTCGTGTTAGACTTTTGTGCTGAGGGTCCGGGGTTCAATCCTCGGTCCCGGCACAGATTTATCTGATTGCCAAACCCTTCCTTCACCTCTGACATAAACTGTAGGTCCTCCATTTCATCTCACAATCACCCTACCATTGCACATTAGCGTAAGTGCGTATAAACCGAATGGGTAGTAAGACACGGTGCTAATAATAATAATATCTTATTGGCAATATCTCAGCTATGTAGACAGCCCGCTTAAGGTGGAATGAAAGCGGATGAAAGGAAAAACCAGTTTTTTTTTCAGTTTTTATGGCAAAACTTTTTTTTTTTTGCCGAAATAATTAGAATATTGCTCCAGTACAAATATAGAATTTAATTTTCTTCACATGGTGACCTCAAAATTCTTTGAATATCTAGGGTGTCCTGAAATTTAAAGACAACTCTTTCTCTTCATTTAAAAAGTTTCTCGTCTAATGCTGCTCATGAGTCATGACGGATATTAGATGTCAACATGTGAAGAAAATTAAACTCGATGTTTATACTGGAGCAGTAGTTTATTTTAGCCAAAAAGTTGTTTTGTCATAAAAAAAACACTCGCCTTTTCTAGCGACCCTTCCATCCCATCTTAACGTTGGGCTTTACCATAAGCCCTGTGATTTGGACAAAGCAATAAAGTTGACTTAAACGATTTTTCAGCTGGTCACGACTCTTGTTAAATAACTACGCTCTCTATCGAAAATAATAAAATTAAATGGTTCATACGTCTAACAATTCAAGGCCGAACAGGAGAGGGATTGTATCCACTAGAATATCACTAAGTCAGATTCTAGTCCCAAGGTCAGTGACAAAGTTGAATTGTGACGCGTCGGAAATTAGAATAAAGCCTCTTAGTAGCATCAATCGCTTATTACGTATGAATTAAGAAGATAGCACGAGAACGTCATTTCAAAATTGATTTTCAGGTCAAAGTGTATTTGACTGGTCAAGACTATATTTATATGTTATTTGAACCAAACACGTAGTTTTATCAATTCTGTCTGTCCCCCCGTCTGTCTGTCTATCTGTCCTAATTCTTGCTTCCAAGTTTGTACTCATATCTGTATGTCTATCCCCATGTCTGTCTGTATATCCCTAAGTATGTTTGTCTGTCACCATGACTGTCTGTCTGTCTGCCACCATGTCTGTGTGTCTATCCCCAAGTCTGTCTGTCTGCCCCATGACTGTCTATCCCCATGTCTGTGTGTATATCCCCAAGTCTGTCTGTCTGCCCCCATGACTGTCTATCCCCATGCCTGTGTGTATATCCCCAAGTCTATCTGTCTGCCACCATGTCTGTGTGTATATCCCCAAGTCTGTCTGTCTGCCCCCATGACTGTCTATCCCCATGTCTGTGTGTATATTTCCAAGTCTGTTTGTCTGCCACCATGTCTGTGTGTATATCCCCAAGTCTGTTTGTCTGGCACCATGTCTGTATGTATATCCTCAAGTCTGTCTATCTGCCACCATGTCTGTGTGTATATCCCCAAGTCTGTCTGTCTGCCACCATGTCTGTGTGTATATCCCCAAGTCTGTCTGTCTACCACCATGTCTGTGTGTCTATCCCCAAGTCTGTCTGTCTGCCCCCATGACTGTCTATCCCCATGTCTATGTGTATATCCCCAAGTCTGTCTGTCTGCCCCCATGAATGTATATCCCCAAGTCTGTCTGTCTGCCACCATGTCTGTGTGTATATCCCCAAGTCTGTCTGTCTGCCACCATGACTGTCTATCCACATGTATGTGTGTATATCCCCAAGTCTGTCTGTCTACCCCCATGACTGTCTATCCCCATGTCTGTGTATATCCCCAAATCTGTTTGTCTTCCCCCATGACTGTCTATCCCCATGTCTGTGTGTCTATCCCCAAGTCTGTCTGTCTGCCCCCATGACTGTATATCCCCAAGTCTGTCTGTCTGCCCCATGACTGTCTATCCCCATGCCTGTAAGTCTGTCTGTCTGCCCCCATGACTGTCTATTCCCATGTATGTGTGTATATTTCCAAGTCTGTTTGTCTGCCACCATGTCTGTGTGTATATCCCCAAGTCTGTCTGTCTGCCACCATGTCTGTGTGTATATCCACAAGTCTGTCTGTCTGCCCCCATGACTGTCTATTCCCATGTCTGTGTGTATATCCCCAAGTCTGTTTGTCTGGCACCATGTCTGTTTGTATATCCCCAAGTCTGTCTGTCTGGCACCATGTCTGTATGTATATCCCCAAGTCTGTCTATCTGCCACCATGTCTGTGTGTATATCCCCAAGTCTGTCTGTCTGCCACCATGTCTGTGTGTCTATCCCCAAGTCTGTCTGTCTGCCCCATGACTGTCTATCCCCATGTCTATGTGTATATCCCCAAGTCTGTCTGTCTGCCACCATGTCTGTGTGTATATCCCCAAGTCTGTCTGTCTGCCACCATGACTGTCTATCCCCATGTCTGTGTGTATATCCCCAAGTCTGTCAGTCTGCCCCCATGACTGTCTATCCCCATGTCTGTGTGTATATCCCCAAGTCTGTCAGTCTGCCCCCATGACTGTCTATCCCCAAGTCTGTCTGTCTACCACCATGTCCGTATATCCCCATGTCAGTATATATGTGTCCCCCATGTCTGTCTTTACCTGGAGACACAGTCAAAACCGTTTGAATATATTTTGTTCAAACTTGATATTTGGATGTTAGTACGTTCATACCTCGAGGGCAAATATTGATTTTGACTATGGATGTAAAATTAAGAATAATTCATTTGTGACTGACTTATGAAAACAAGAAATTTTTCAAAAATGGCTCAAACGATTTTGTTAAAAACGTATATCTGAAGAGTGTATCATATAATTATAAAAACAATATGTTTATTTTTGATGAAATTAAGGGCAGCTTGCTAATAATAAATTTGTGGGGATCGTTTGTAATGTGAGTATCTGATAGTTCCATTGGTTGAACGTGTGACCCATCCAGGCCATGGAAGAGGACGAGGCGATGGGTCTGACCCCGTTCTTCGTGTCGACCACCCTGGGCACGACGTCCTGCTGCTCGTTCGACAACCTCCCCGAGGTGGGGCCGGTGTGCAAGAGGTTCCCCGCGGTCTGGCTGCACGTGGACGGGGCGTACGCGGGGAACGCCTTCATCTGCCCAGAGCTGAAACCGATGCTGGGAGGTATAGAGTACGCCGACTCGTTCAACACCAACTCCAACAAGTGGCTGCTCGTCAACTTCGACTGCTCCACCATGTGGGTGAGGGACAGGTTCCGCCTCACGTCGGCCCTCGTCGTCGACCCTCTGTACCTGCAGCACGGGTACTCTGACGCGGCCATCGACTATCGCCACTGGGGCGTCCCTCTCAGCAGGAGGTTCAGGTGGGCTCCCTATACTTTCAACACGTGTTCCTTTCAGCAGGAGGTTCAGGTGGGCTCCCTATACTTTCAACACGTGTTTCTCTCAGCAGGAGGTTCAGGTGGGCTCCCTATACTTTCAACACGTGTTCCTCTCAGCAGGAGGTTCAGGTGGGCTCCCTATACTTTCAACAAGTGTCCCTCTCAGCAGGAGATTCAGGTGGGCTCCCTATACTTTCAACACGTGGACACTCTGGTGGGTCCACCGGTGGACTTAACCGTTAGGGAACATTTAGTCCAATGGAAGGTGGGGTACTGACAAGTGTTCACGTAGTCACGTGGTTTTAAACACATTCTAGCGATAATCTGCAGCCATCACTGCAACGATCCACTAGTAGCTAGATAGGTGAATATCCCAGTAGGAAGACCTCAAGTGCCACCGTTACTGATAAGACCTTAGCTATCAGATTTAATGAACCGCTATTTCCCCTCCCTCCAATCCCTGGTTTCCCCCCGGGGACATCACGACCCTCCTCACCATCCCCTCCATGAGGTTATTGACCATAAACCCGCATTTCTGGTAGGTGGTTTTTAATTTTAACATATCTAAACTAATTACTCATATATTTTGTTTTCAATATGAGGGTGGGATTCAATCTGACCCGATTCTTTTGTTTTTTCTAGTCAAAGTTTAGATTCCAGCTGCTCTCGGAATTTCCCCGTGAAGCAGTTGGTCTGTAATGGGGTCAAACTCAGCCCTGTGAGGTCAAATGAGGAGATACTTGAATAAATAACAACTCCGGTATATAAAACTAAGATTAAAGGCCGGAAGGTTCGTTGTGCTGACCACATGACACCCTATATCCGCAAATGTCGGCGGCCGCTCGGTCGGTATAGCTCGCTTGCGATCTCACGCCATCGAGTTTTTTTTTAAATATGATGTACCAAGTTCATTCATGAGTTAAAGAGGCCCAATAAACGCGCACCTCCGTATTTATAGTGACAACATATTTTAACTAGGTCCTTGAAGCTGTGGTTCGTCCTGAGGAGCTACGGTATTTCCGGTCTGCAGAGCTACATCCGGCACCACATTCGTCTGGCTAAGAGGTTCGAGGCTCTGGTGAACCGGGACCGCAGGTTCCAGGTGTGCAACGAAGTCAAGGTATGAACAAACGACCGCGGGAAGCTTCGGAACGAGGTAGAATAGTCGAGCAGAACTTCTTAAACGCCAGAAACTAAATGGCGTTATAACGTTACTGTTAGAAACGGGTTAGAGTATGGCAGGGATGGCACGAGTGGCGCGCCAACACGATTTTATCGGCACGCAGACATGAAAAAAAAACTAATAAAACTTGTTCCAACGTCGTGGGATTTTTTTTTTGAGTCAATAACATTTCGACAACCATTTAATTCAATGTCATGTCACAAACGATTTAATTAAGTTAATGGTTATACATCGTTTTGCTTGTACTTAAGTGTATCTTGTGTGTTGTTGGAGACAACAAGTTATGAACCGAACATAAATATCTTGGATAACAAAACACAACAACATGTTTTAAACTAATATGGAAAATGTTATGCAAGTTTTTTATTTTAATATTATATATACATTGTCTATTTTTTAACTGAAGCTGTTACATTAAAAGTTTTTACTTTAACTTATTAAAATTAATATTGTCTAAAAGACTCACGTTGACAATTTAATAAATTTTCCTTCTTTGAAATATAGGAGTTATTAAAATATTTACAATTTATTCATTATTTACAATTTATAATATTTAACAATTTTCGATTTTTTTTAAATACTCATTAAAAAATATAAATAATAGGTGGAACATTAGACAATAAATTTTGAAAAATAGTATTTTTTTGGATTCGGGGGGGTCATGAAACGTCGACAGTTATCAAAATCTCGAATTCGATTTTTTTGACGATCACAATACTTTCTCTACCTGTAAGATAGAGAGAAAGTAAAAAAAGTAAATAAGAGGTGGCACACTAGACTAGTTCAAAATTTGGCTGGTCCTTAAATGACACATTGGTCGGTAAAGTTGAGCTATCCCTGCCCTAGACAATTGGCCATAGTTAGACTAACCCTATGTAATTGGGCAGGGTCAGACTGATTCCTAGCCAAACGATCAGATTTGTACTAGTGCTTAGTTAGGAAGATTATCAGGGCTGGAATAAATACTAGGCAAGGTACAAGGATTAGAATAGATCCTAGGCAGATTGCCAGAGCTAGAATAGATCCTAGGCAGATTACCAGGGCTAGAATAGATCCTAGGCAGATTACCAGGGCTAGAATAGATCCTAGGCAGATTGCCAGAGCTTAGAATAGATCCTAGGCAGATTGCCAGGGCTAGAATAGATCCTAGGCAGATTGCCAGGGCTAGAATAGATCCTAGGCAGATTGCCAGAGCTAGAATAGATCCTAGGCAGATTGCCAGAGCTAGAATATATCCTAGGCAGATTGCCAGGGCTATAATAGATCCTAGGCAGATTGCCAGAGCTAGAATAGATCCTAGGCAGATTTCCAGGGCTAGAATAGATCCTAGGCAGATTGCCAGGGCTAGAATAGATCCTATGCAGATTACCAGGGCTAGAATAGAACCTAGGCAGATTGCCATGGTTGGACTAGAGCCTAGGCAGATTGCCAGGGTTGGAATAGAGCCTAGGCAGATTGCCATGGTTGGAATAGAGCCTAGGCAGATTACCAGGGTTGGAATAGAGCCTAGGCAGATTACTATGGTTGTAATAGAGCCTAAGCAGATTACCAGGGTTGGAATAGAGCCTAGGCAGATTACCAGGGTTGGAATAGAGCCTAGGCACATTACCAAGGTTGGAATAGCTCCTTAGCTCCTAGGCAGATTACCAGGGTTGGAATAGAGCCTAGGCAGATTGCCATGGTTGGACTAGAGCCTAGGCAGATTACCAGGGTTGGAATAGAGCCTAGGCAGATTGCCATGGTTGGAATAGAGCCTAGACAGATTACCAGGGTTGGAATAGAGCCTAGGCAGATTGCCATGGTTGGACTAGAGCCTAGGCAGATTACCATGGTTGTAATAGAGCCTAGGCAGATTACCATGGTTGGAATAGAGCCTAGGCAGATTACCAGGGTTGGAATAGAGCCTAGGCAGATTACCAGGGTTGGAATAGAGCCTAGACCGATTACCATGGTTGGAATAGAGCCTAGGCAGATTACCAGGTTTGGACTCAGCCCTGTTCATGAGGGCAAACCTTATCGGCACTCAAGCTACGACCCGATAACACGAGACGTCTTCATTCCTCCAGCTGGGGCTGGTGTGTTTCCGTCTGAAGGGTTCGGACGAGCTGAACCAGAAGCTGCTGAGCAACATCAACGAGTCCGGTCGACTCCACATGGTGCCCGCTTCCGTCAACGAGAAGTACGTGATCCGGTTCTGCGCAGTCGCACAGAACGCCACGGAGGATGACGTTGGTAAGTACCACCAAGGGAGGTGTATCCACGTAGATGGCGCACAGTACGTTAACATAAAGTCCTAGCCTTCTTCATAATGGCGCGTCCAGGAAGTCTCCGTCCTGATGATGCTCAAACCAAAAATCTAGTTATATAGTTCCTAGATCTGTTTTCCTCATGGATTAACGAAAACCAAAATGTAAGCCCGCATGACCATTATTAAAAAATAAAGAAGTCAAACTTGGTTATTCGATACCTTCGATATAGAAAAGATCTATCTAAATTTCACGATTTTCGATACCTCGATTTTTGACTCTCAAATCTGAAAGTTAAATAAAACGTCAAAATTCAAATATTTTGCTATTTTTTTCATTGGGACCATTATTATTTCTTATGCCGTGCCACCAAAGAACTGTAAAAATTGTAACTGTACTAATAATGATCTTAAAGTTCTGGTTATCTCACACAAATCAAACATGACCGAAGTATATATTCTTTAATTGGAAGAGAGGGAAACCATTTAGGCAAAATCACCCTAAGTCACAGACGAGGTATCTAACATACCCACAGCCTTCAGGTTAAAATGGCTGCGCTCGTTGGGAGAGCTTGAGTCTGTAGACACTGGGATCGCTGCGTACAGTCCAAAGTTACAACATCGTTATAGAGCAAACATTTTTTTAAAAAAACAGTTCACTTTACAGCTGTTTTTACTAGAGAACAGACAAAAATTGCCTTCCAGCGTCAATAAAGTGGTTTTTATAAAGCTAGGTTCCGGTAGTGGCCTCACCCCTTCCTATAAACGAACCCACAAACGAGCCTACTCAGAATGCAAATTACAAATAAAACTTAAACTACAATGGTATTTTTATTCTATCTTTGTTCAAGCGAATGTTTTCAGAGTGTTTGTCTAGTTGTAAACACTCTTCAAATAACACCTGAAAAGGTTTTTTCATTGAATTATGTATTGGGGCTGGTTTTTCTAAAACAGTTTTCCACTCTTCCTCCAAGCAAATGCCATTGAACTTACTCTTAATTCAAGCTTCCTCGTCCTTAACACTATAGTGTAATTATTATATAGGAACCTGCTTCGGTGGCCGCATGGTATAAGGCGCTACTCTCACAGTAGACTAAAACGCCGATAACAGGAATATTGAGGGGTTCGAATCTAGGTCAGGCGTACTTAGGTTAAGGGTGGTTTTCCCTAAATATTTTTTCCTCCCTTTCTACTTCCTTCTCTTTTCACGCAAATGTGGGTACACTTCATATAAATACAACCCATCTTATCCCTAACTAGCAGATAAGCGTATGACCCGGCCGGGTAGTAAGACGCGGTGCTAATAAAAAGAGACTGATCAATTCACACCCATGACAATATTTCCACCAAGCTTCAAAGTCAGCTCTTCACAAGCCCATGTTACCAGTTGCTGTTGTTTTTTGTGCAGACCACGCGTGGGAGGTGATCACGGAGTTCGCATCAGAGCTACTAGAGACTCAACACCTAGAGAAGGTAGCCAGCGTTTATTACAGTGGCGTGGCGTGGCTTGTTACCAGGGGAGGCAGAAATTTCTTAAGGCTACTGGTCCATTTCATTTGGCGTGGGAATGCAGAGTCATGGGAACGAACGGTTATCTTCAAGAATTTTTATTGTTTTGCAATTTTTCTTATCGGAAACGGTTTATTCAAGATTATAAGCATCTTGATTAAGTTATAGTTTTTATATACACACTCCCTCTATAAGTTTAACAATGATCAAATATCGATAAAACTGACATTTTTCAATAGAAAAATGTAGGCTTCATAACAAAAAGTAAGAAAATGTAACAATTAATAAACATCGATACATTATCTTAGAAGGGGTGTTGAAAATATTAACCAAAAAAAATTAACTTGTTCTCGAGAAAATTTGTACTTCCAAACGTATGATTTTCCGGAAAGACCTGTCCGGTAGATAGCGCCATCTACGGTTTTCAGGATCCATCTGTTCTTGTTGGCGCGGAAGGATACTTTGGTCGGGTGTGAAGCCACGCCATGCCCTTCACCCTCCCACCCACCATCCCACAAAATAGGTTTTAGACTTGTACTCGACAGGGCTAAGGGCCTTAAGGTGGGGGAAGGGGTAGGAAAGAAAAATGAGAGTTTAACTTGATAGTTTTACAGTTGTTATAGCAGAAAAACTTTTTTTTTTGCCTAAAATATATCATTGTTTTAGTAGATATGTTTATTTTAGTTTTTTTTTACATCTAGCAGAGGAGAAATAGGATTAGAAATGAAGATGTTTGGGTAAGAGTTGGAGTACACAAGATAATAGAGAATGCAAGGCTCATATGGTGTTAGTGAGGATGTTAGAGTAGATGAGATAAAGTGAACAAGGGTGTGAGATATTATGGGCATGTAATGAGGATGTTGGAATACATGAGATAGTAGAGGAAGCAAGGCTGAGATGGTATGGTCATGTACTGAGGATGTTGGAGTACATGAGATAGTAGAGGAACAAGAGTGAGATAGTATGTGTATGTAATGAGGATGGTGGAGTACATGAGATAGTAGAGGAAGTAAGACTGAGATGGTATGGTCATGTACTGAGGATGTTGGAGTACATGAGATAGTAAAGGAAGCAAGACTGAGACGGTATGGTCATGTAATGAGGATGGAAAAGAAAAATCTAGGATAGTGATAGAACTGAAGTATATAAGGAAAACACCACAAGGAAGAGATGGGAGGAGCAGATGACAGCAAGTGAGTGAGAGGAGAATAATAGATGAAGGACAATAGAAGCTGGAGGCATTTTACTAAATTGATCTGGACACAAGTTGGAAACAGTTCATGATGATGACGATGATGATGATTTCACCCAGTAATCTAACAGTTCTTGAATATTTATCTTGATCATTTTGGCGTTCAACCATAAGCCTTTTAGATGTAGATAAAAAGTCATGTTCTTTATTTGTCCAAAAAACTGTTATTTATCATAGACAAATGAAAAAATACTGACCTCTACGGTCGTTCCCCTCCACCTCTTCCTAAATTTGATTTGATAACATATAAAAAAAATAAGAAAACATCAAAGCAACAAAGAAATCTACTACCACTTCCCACCACACGAACAGACTTCCGGTAAAAGATTTTTTTAGATCTTCCTGTCGCGGTCACCAAAAAAACATAACCTATGTTTACAGGCAAAACTAACATTTTGGCACGAAAACAAACCGCAAAGGAGAATTCGCAGTCAGATACTGATAAGAAACAACAATTTTTGTGACATTTTACTAAAACATTTTTAAGAAGATAATTGTTCTCACAAAAGAAAATTCTAATATTTTTCTAACAATAATTATTTATTCTTCCACAAAAATTTGTCTCAAACTTGAAAGTGATAATGATTTTTTTTAAATATTTGTATTGTTTTAATAAGTTATTTAAGGATTTCCCTTGCCTTTAAGGACAATACAATATTTAAAAAATACTTTTATTTTCCATTAGTTTAAAAAAGTATATATATATATATATATATATTTTTTTTAAAATTCTAACCACTATTCCGCACTGTATGAACTTGGTATCTACCTTTACTAATTCAAATTGTAGTTTAGCTATAATTAATAAAATACAAATTTGCATCGCGTTTTACAACCCATCCGGGCTACATGCTAGCTATAATTATCGTTCTCCTATGTAATTATTATATATTTTCTCTACTTCATATTTATTAATAAATCAATGCTGGCTTTTTATAGATCCTGCAACTGTTGGTCAGCCCTATAATATTATTATTATTATTAGCACCGCGTCTTACTACCCGTTTGGGTTATACGCACTTACGCTAATGTGTAATGGTAGGGTGATTGTGAGATGAAATGGAGGACCTACAGTTTAACGTGGGATCCGAACCACGGTGGAGGCCTGGCATTCCTCACATTCACAAGTTGTGATTAATACACGTCTTGTCAGAGGTGAAGGAAGGGTTTGGCAATCAGACAAATCTGTGCCGGGACCGAGGATTGAACCCCGGACCTCCAGCACAGAAGTCTGACACATTACCACTAGACCACCAGGTCACCTTGCCCTATAATAAAGTGAAAATAGTTAAAATGGAAAGTATTATTGCACTGCGAAAAAAATGTGCGATGTTGGCAAATACCAGTGGGTTTTCTTTTGTACCCAGGTTAATTCAGTCAACCATTGAACGTCTATCAGTGACACGACATTTCCCAAACAATGACAGAAGGTCGCTCTATGTGGCACTCGAGTCCTTTTTTCCAAAAAACGTCGGCAATCCCAGCGATGGCTTGTTTGTTAAGAGTCCGTAATAGTAAACCTTATAGTTTGATCAAGTGACGTCATCAAATGAACGAACGACTCATTCTCGGGTGAGGGGAGTGAGGGAAGGTGAAGGTTACTAAAGGAACTAATATTTGTAAAAAAAAAACAGTACTTTACATCAAATGGTACAGCTGGATGTTTTGTTTGCCTTTCGAGGGATGATTAATGTTAAGAGACCGTCTCACCCTCCAGGACAAGGCCTATAGTCCAATTTTCTTATGAAGGACCTTATCTGACAGCTATAAAAGTTACTACAGTCCGATTTTCATAGGAAGAACTCTTTATCTAACAGCTGATAAAAGTTACCAGATCTATTTTCATGTATCCATTCGCATAAACCATATGCGGCGTCTGCGGTTCACTTAATGTTTTTACATACGAGAGCTTCTAAAATGCTACGTTCTCTTCATAAATTAAGATGTCGAACAGGTCGAAATAAGAGCGGTTGATGGCATCATACAAACCATCTTCGGTTGTGTTCATGGGCAGCTGTTTTTAAGATAAAAACTTTTATTTTGAAACTAATATCTTGTACGACTTTCTCTAAGGAAACGGTAACTATACAGTAATCCTAAAAGAAGTATTATTTAAAATAATGGTAATTTCCAAATAGGTTGACATCAGCCAATGTTTGCAATAACGAACTTATGTTAGCTGTCAACTAACCTACATTCCCACCGTATTTAGAGTTTACATTACATTCGTTCAATTTAAATACCCCCACCCCCACCCCTCACATCTCCATTTCACACCTCTATCTAGAACAATAACTCCTCAAGTAACATGCGTCGTAACATGAGTGTCGTAGTAGCTAAAAAATAATACAAAATTCACCATGTCAATCTTTAAGAACGCACGATTATTATTTGTTCAGAAAAAAACAGTAAAAGTTACGCTAGATATTTACTCAAGAGACTGCTCCAAGAAAACAAACTTTTTTTGTGTGTGTGTGTTCAAGTGTCAGGCTGTATATTATAGAGCTCTAATGGGCTGTTGATGTATGCCAGCGCTCCATTACTCTCACGGAATGCAAACTTAACTACGCTGTAAGAAGAAACCCATCTTAAGGCGGCCGCCTCGGTCAGCGAGAAAGTATCAATCGCTGTCAGGCAACACGGCTTAAAACACAATGGTCTGTGTCGTTTTCTAGAAGTATGTATCCATTCTGTCAACGCTTATACTCTCGTTCGTCCTTCACCTACAACCATCCTTTGTCATGTCAATAAGAGGGGAAATAAAACTATGAAACTTCTTATCTGGCTTATCTAAAGGTAAAGAGTAAATATCTCAAAATGTTCTGTTGTGAGTCTATCAAAAAATTAGTGTATTTGTTAGAGGTAGGTTAAGTCTAGAACCAATTTTTATCAAACCTAGTCTCATAGCTCCGCAAATAGGCTTAAAAAATTGTTTCAAATGAGTTAGCGTCACATTTTCACACAATTTTGTATGTTAATAAAACTCCAAAAATAGGGTTTGAATCCCATTGTGGTCTAAACTTGTTATTATGTTGTGCGATTGATGATGGTTATGTGTGAATATGATATGATTGAGGACTAATATCACCACTTGTGTATTAATAGCTTTTTTTTTCTTTTTTTTTTACATTTTCAATCCTAGATAGAAAAATCGCATCCTGCCAGTCATAATACAATCCGTTTCATGTCCATGTAATATCTTACGAGAATGGAATTGGCTTTAACAGCCAGCAGACCTTGTAAACAATGTCGTATATAAGTTTATTTAACACTTTAGTGGTGAATTGTCATTTTATAGGTTTCGTAAACGGTAAAACATGAATCAAAGTTTCAGCTATTGGCAACAAGATGGCTTATATTATTTTGTCCAACAAGCATAGTTCACGAATAAATCAAGATTAGACTAAGTAGGACTTTTACCCCATCTGCATATTCCGTATCCGTGGGTCCGTAGTCCTTACCCGTGGTCCATAAGAAATCGAAACCACAGCATCAGATCGCTCTGTCTACAGAGTCTTTATCCGTAAGTTCTTACTCCGTAAAGATGGGTCAACTTTAACTTTCTAAGGAAAAGTTTAAAAAGACCACCAAACATAGTTAAGGAAGTTGCCTACATGTGACGTCACGGCACGACACGATAGGATTTCCCATGCTAATGAATTTACGTTCTATTCAGGAGTTTTAAAGTTATCATGTTGAAACAAAAACCACAAATTCTAAAATATTTCTAAAAAAAAGTAATAAAATTATTATTTCTATCATGAAGTAGTTTTTTTAACATATTCTTTTTTATAAATCATCAACAACTTGGGTTATTTTGCTTGGTCACGAAAATAGCCTATAGGAGTCTTCCTGCCAGGATGGAGAGTAAAAAAGTCCTGGTAGCATTTGTCTAACTAGAATAGGTGACAACGAAAAGGTAATTTTAAAAAGGCAAGTCAATGTTTTCAAGGAGCAAATAGTATAGTGAGTGTGTAAGCTCGTCAGAGGAAGAGGGAAAGTGCTCTCAGTAGATAAACAAGAGACCTCGTAGGATGAACTGCGCATTTTCTTTCTTCTCTTTCTATTTCCTACAATATCGTCAAAGTGTGATAGAGCTTAGAGTGTTTAGGAGCGTGGAGTAAAGATGCAACCCGCTTCGCAAAATAGCCTCGAAATCTTCCAAGTAGGCAGCGTCGTTAAGTAAAATATGTGCGCGCGCATCGAAATAAAAGCACCAATTGCAACTAAAGGCTCTATTACTTATAATTATAAGTTTAATAGTTCAAATTGTGTTTTAAATATAATTATTATGATGGTACTTAACCTACATTTCAAGGATATTCTGAATGTTTCCCCAAAAAGTTTTTTTAGTTTTTTTTATTGATCAGCCGACTACTTGACGGTTGCTCCTTGCTGTAAACGATTTTATTTCGAAGAGTTTTTTTTTCTGGACGAAGTCTTCAACTATGTCATTGGTTGTCACGGTCATGCTATTTAAAGATACGGACTTTTTGAACCAAGGACTACGGAACTATGGATACGGAGTATGTAGAAGAGGATTAACTTGTAAAGCCGCTCATTCAAACTTCTTCAAATACGACCATCATTTACTGAAACCCACAACACTTTAAACTTTAACCACCCGAATCTGTGTTTGCATGCTCTTACGCGTCATTCTCGCATTAAACTGGATTGCCGGTGAAAGAGTGATCAGGGTTCAAATCTTGGTAAGGTGTACTAGAGGCGTTTCTTCTTGAATGGTTTCCCAATCTCCCTCCCCGCAAATTCGGGTGTATTTCATCTAAATTATACCTTCCTAATCCTTAATACCAAATCTTAACTAATATATAATATTACATTAAAGGACTACGAGTGAGATGCGGTAAAAAAAACAGAAACAAAAAATCATCCTTTAATGACGGAAAGGCCACTGAATCCAGCGTGTTAGTAATGGCTGATCATGCGCTGTCTAGTAGTAAAAGTCTGCGCTGTAGTTCAAATGTCGTCACAGCCACAGATAAGTGTTGACAACGTGTGACTCATTGAAAATAGCTAAGCATGCATCGCACAGGTGCAGTGGCTTAAATGACGTCACAACCACAGATAAATGCTGGTCACGCATGACGCAGGGGCAATGACTAGGCATGCAATGTGCAGACACAGTGGCTTAAATGACGTCACAGCCACAGATAAATGCTAAGTCACGCCTGACGCAGGGGCAATGACTAGGCATGCAATGTGCAGGCACAGTGGTTTAAATGACTTCACAACCACAGATAAGTGCTTGTCGCGCCCGATGCAGGGCCAGTGGAATAGGCATACGTTGTGTAAGGGAAATGGTTCAAATAAAGTCATGATCACAGCAATAGGTTGGTTTCATTTAGAGCAGAAGCAAAGGCTAGACATAAACAGTATTAGCGAAAATTCAGTGTTTCAACTTCCAAAACTTTCCATCCCCCCAATGTTTGTTTGTGTCAGTAGACAATAAATATATTTTGTGCACATTCTTGTTTGGAAGTTACGGATCATAAAACCAAATCTGGCCAATTTAGAGAAGTTGAGTGTGTTTGTGGACATAAATCAGCTCATCACATGGAGATGTTGAGTTTGTTGATGAAGGGTAAAATAAGGTAGAACAATAAACAACTTTCCATAGAGATTTTATGGCAAACACATTTTCCCCCCCAAAATGACAAGATCGCAGTCCCCACGCTTGTGCTCACTGCAGCGTCACGCATTTCAAGGCCATGAGAAATATGCAAGTGCGTAGCGAGATTAATAGACGTTGTTTGAATACTTGTAAAAAAACTACATTTTAAAATAAACACATTAAAAACTTTAACTTTTAACCCAATAATTCAGACATGGACGTCCGTGAAGTTTGCCTCACTTCTTCCACTTTTTAAAAATTTATATTTTTATTATTGCAATCGTTTTTCTTCGTTCGTACAAGATTATTCTGTAAAATTTTCGTTTGTTCCATTTTTATAGGCTCACAAATAATATTTTTACATAGTGGGGTGAGGGGGAAACTTTAAGGTAGCCCCTCGCTTTTAAAAATTCATGTTTTTACTATTGCAATCATCGAAAAATTTTGCTGAATATTCAGAACAAGCTAAGAACGAACGATTGCATTCATAAAAACATGAATTTTTAAAAGAGGGAGAGGGTGAACTTTAAGGACGTTATAAATTGCAACTTTAGGTAAAACTTTATGCTGATATTTTATTTATTGAAGCTTTAAAACAGGTTTGAGGAGGTTGGGAGGAGCTGTATGTACCAGCATTTATCTAAAGTGACCGGGTGGGATTCCACTCCCCTATCCCAGGTCAAAACCTTGCAGACTTTGTATACATGTTCAGTGATGCACAGTTGTCAACCCTTATGTCCCTTGTGTCCCGTTGTGTGTCCCCAGGAGCCTGTGGACTGTGTTTACATGTTCAGTGTTGCACAGTTGTCAACCCTTATGTCCCTTGTGTCCCGTCGTGTGTCCCCAGGAGCCTGTGGACGAGGTTACCGAGATGCTGGACCGCAAGAAGAAAGAAGGTCTGGCCTACAAGAGGTCGTTCTTCGTGCGCATGGTCAGCGACCCTAAGATCTACAACCCCAAGATCGCCAAATCTCTGGCCAGTTCCCGTCACAGGCCGAGGGATGGAGATACAGACGCACCCGTGGCTAACGGCGTCACCATCCAGACGCCCATGTGAGTGAGGGGTGAGAGAGCGGGAATTTCAATGTCTCTATCCAACGTTTGTTTTCTCACGAAGCTGTGCTACCTGTTGTCTGGTTACAGCGCCTCCTGGATAAGCTGGCCTCTGGCCTTCCTGTTCCAAGGAGTGCTGGACGACGTGACTTCCAGCGAGGTACCTGTAAGGTGAGCGCGACACTTACCACCACGCCATTTAACTAGGACCTAGACCGTTTAGTGAGATGTTCTCATCGGCACGCACTTTGACTGGTTCACTCTGGACCCCTACGTACCTCACAGGGGTGTCGATGATCCCTGACGAGTAGGTGGGGTAAGACGATGTAAGGTGGTGGCGGTGGGGAGGCGGGGAGTTTAAAGTAGTATTTTTATAAATTTTATAAAATAAAAAATTGTTGATAAAATAAAGAGAATATTTCTTCAGTAAACAAGTCCATTTTAACCGTTCACGTCCATTTTGACCGTTTATGCCCATTTCTGAGAGTCGATAAAAATGTTGATCATTGATGTTCATTTCCAGGGCTCAAACCAGGTTTTGCATTGTAGTGCAGTAATCTGGAATCTTCATCATAAAACAGTGAAATTGAAAACATTAAAATCATTTGTTATTATTATTATTATTATTATTATGTGCTCTGTCTTGCGACAGGTTCATCCTTTTGTCAGTGAATTTAGACCACCAATGCGCCCTGTCCTTTGCCTCCTTCAGATCCCAGAATGTTCTTCTTTCCTTCCAGTCACCCAACATCTGAATCCTCCTTCTTCCTAAGCTCCTATTACCTCATACGTGCTTTCTATGACGTCATACAGAAGAGAATTCCTCATAAGAATGTGTCCGATCCAGTTTGCTTTGTACTATTAACCAATTATAATTTTTTAAATACAACAAAATTGACAATAATTATTTTAAAAATAAAAATAAACTATTTCATTGATACCAATTTCGCTCTTATGACGTGAATAATTTATAAAACATTAGTTAAATGCGATTTATCGTTCGAGCATAGTAAGTCCTATACCCCTTTTTTTTTTAACAAGTTCATCTTAAGTGAGAAGATGACAGACGTTTTTTATAAACGATTTATTACGTCATGCTACAAGGCCAGATTCCCCTACCGTTGATATTATATTTAAATAATCGAGATCAACTCCAATTGTAAGGTTCATCACTTTCGTTAAGACCTTTTAAAACAGCCAAGATGGTATCTTATTGAGGTTCCGAGAAAGTGACATCAGGTCCACCCTTTTTAGCAGATCACGTATTCCCCTTGTGACATGTAAAGATCGAGTTGTCACAACAGTGGTCCTCGTTTCAAGCTATTTGGACTATCCGTGGATTCACAGGAATTTCACACGTTTGTCCTTCACTCCCCGGTATCCGCATCCATTTTTGGACCAAATATCTTCCTAGGCACCTTGTTTTCGAATTCCTTGGATTTGTTTTGTCATGTAAGGTAAGAGACCACGTTTCACAACCATAAACTATTGTTTTGTGTATTCTGAGTTTTACATTCCTTGAAAGCAGGCGATATGCCAACAACTTACTGACCAAGTATTAACATACATTTCCCGACTGTATCATTTTCTTAAATGCATCCACAGAAGCCATATTTTATTTATAAACTTACAATATATTTATTCAATTTATAAAACATACATTTTACATATGAT
The DNA here is from genome assembly GCA_902155825.1 of Timema genevievae. NCBI lineage: Eukaryota > Metazoa > Arthropoda > Insecta > Phasmatodea > Timematidae > Timema > Timema genevievae. Next base: position 105,240 of record CABFWO010000455.1, on the reverse strand, counting down.
ACAAACACCCAAGGCGGGGAACCACCTCCACAACACTATATAGGTGAACCAACTATTGGTAAACACAAAATAAGACAATGTGAATCTAAATGCGCCCATCCAAGGCAAAGTTTTTAGCATGTGGGTGGGAAAACTTAACAAAAACCCGCTTTGTAGGCATGTTAGCGCTTAGGACCATAGATAAAAATAGGTGTTTAACATAGAGTGAAAGCCCGCTCTACCATAGCTAAGGAGAGCTAGAGATTAAAATATTAATCAGCCCTAGAGAGAAAATTAAACCACGTGTGTGATTATAACATTTTAATACATTTTGACCAAAAGCTACAAAAATATGGACTTTAATCCGCACGTGTACTAATTACTCTAATGTGTTACATATGAGGAAGTTTGCATTTAGAGGAAGTGTACCCACATTTATGTGGAAAATAAACCACCCTCAGTTCATCACACTGGGATTGAACCCCTAGCTCCTCGTCATCGGCAGTCTAATCTAATGCGAGAGTGACGCCTTAGACCATGCGGCCGGTGAAGTGGGTCCCACCTTAGTTTGTAGGTTTTCATGCCAGCAGTAATTATCAGTGACTTAAGATTTATAAGCTAAAACGAGGGCAATGTGTGAGCTAATTTTTAGGGAACCAGGATGATCAATTCCCTGGAAAGACGAAAAACCACGAGGTAAAAAGAAACCTCTCTGGGGTAACTCCGTCCAGGTTCAGATACACGCGTGCTGACTGCTCTCCAACTAAAACCCCGTGTGTCTGCCGCAGGTTCAGACACCTCGACACGATGGTGCGTCTGAAGACTCATCGAGAGAGCGGCGGTTCTTCCCCGTCTTCACTCTCTCCGGAACACGAGAGCGTCGGGCGTTGCAAGTCGCCCTCCAGGTCGCCCGTCATGGGTCGCAAGAAGGTCTCCCCTCCGCCCAGCAGAGAGTAGCGCCCTCCCTCCCAAACCCCCTCAACCTCTCGCCCTACCCCACCGCGTGGTGGGCGACACACACTTATGTATTTTGTCACCACGTCTTACTACCCGTTCGGGCAATCCAGATATTTGTAATAATTAAAATACGTTAATGTGTTAGGGATGAGAAAGGTTTAATTTTGATTAAGTGTACTCAAATTTGAGGGGAGGAGGAGTGGAAAACCATATAAGAAAAAATCTATCCCCAGTTCACCCAATCGTAAATCTAACCCATATCCTCGCGTCGTCGGAAGTTCAGTTTATTTAAAGAGTGACGCCTTAGACCATTCAACCATGGAATCGGGTTTGGGAAGGTGGGGATAGGGCGGATATTTGGTTTTAGTGAGAATATATCGAATGTTTTGGTTTAATTGCTCTTAGGATGATCCATAGAAATACCGTCTTTTGGTAAAAGAGATTCTAAACCTCAGACTTAATTAGTGAATTAAACTATTTTGTGGATTCTGCTTACAAATAAGCTGACTTAATTAAATGAATACATTTTTATCCTTAAATAGTCATAAATTCTCCTAATTTTATTTTTTAATTTCCTATCAAATATAAAACTTGAAAGCTTTGAGCAAAAGGGAAGTTTGCTCACGACTGCGGATACTAACCAATTAAGGTCATTCAACTATAATAATTACTGAGATTTTTTTGACAGATAGCAAGTAGCAGTGTCTCAGCCAATCCCAGCAACACAGACCAGGTAAGGAAACCGGTGGCGTCCCCTTTAACTGGGTTGTGTCATTAGTTGAGATTATCTGATCCTCTGCCTTGGCCTGGCATATTATGTTCTACTAGCTGGTGTTGTATCTACAATCGGTACAGTTAAAACAAGAAATTTCATTAAATATACTTTTCAAATTTATATTTGTAACGCTCAAATCGGACACATTAGTAAAATTAACGAGGAAACCTAGGTTTAAAAATAATAATTAAATAACAACAATGTTTCCTTCCAATGAGATTAAATCAAATTATGGAGGTGTAAAAAGAACACTATTTATATAGGCCTCTGATTAAAAATTATGTAACTCTACCACTTTTAAACTGCTAGTACATTAAGAATAATCGTATTAACATATTTTAGATATTTCAATGTTTGCACCTCATATGAATGTCTAGTTAAATACTAAATTTCAGCCTCATACATTAAATACTTTACCCTAACAATGGTATGTAAAAAGCATAAAATAGCAATTTTAACCCCATATAGCTCGTGAACTGTAATAATTTGAAATAATTGAATCAATATTTATTGCTTATAAATACACATTTGTTAAAATTGTGAAGTGAAATTTTACTGTCGAATGACCTTAATGTGGGATGGAAAGAAACGCGAGTTAATAGTCATTATTTTGACCGTTTTTATAACAAAAATAAATATCAATAAAAATTAAATATAATTTTATTTCAATATATATGTTTAGTTTAATTTTTTACACATCGTAATATCAAACGTCCTTTAATAATTGTCAAGAGAAAAGAGGAATTTAAACAGGACTTTCTCTTCTCATTTAAATAGTTTCTGTTCAAATACCAATAAGACCACGTTAAATATTCAAAAAACTGTTGAGGTCAACCACGGTGTTCTTGGGGGAAAGTGCTCACCTCAGGAACCGATGTTAATGGGTTCAAACCCAGCCGTGGTCAGCAGATTTTTCTTGAGCGATAAAAATCCGTAACACAACTTACTTCGGAGGGAAAGTAAAGTCGTCGGTCCCAAATCGATTGTGGCATGTAAAAGAACCCTGTAAGGTATGTGAAAAATACCTTTCCCGGAAAAAAAAAAAAAATTGGTGTGTGCTTTTGCTCTCGCTCATAGAAATTCTCGTGTACAGATATAATCAGTCAGTTCAGAAAGTGTACATTAAATACATCAAAAATATTAATAAATAAATAAGAACCATTGAGTCTATTATGTGTACACAATTGAACTAAACGTATCCACTGTAGTTATTTATCTTATCCAAAAATTGTTTTTTTAAAACAAAAATTGCAAAATTTCTGACTGTACCTCGTGTTCTTCTCATATCAGCTTAATCACCGACTTACGGTTAACTAAATTAACAAAATAACCCAAATCCACCATCAATAAAGTATCAGGAGAGCATGCATTAAGAAAATATTCGCTGGAATTAGAGTAAAACAACTTTGACTATTCTAATTATTATATTTGTTTTTATTGATAGTGATTTAATTTAGTAAAATGTGAATAAATAGCTACCTTAAGTGGTCTAGAAAATAGTATTGTGGAAGTGTTTCCGGGTAAGGAAAAATTGTAGAATATGTAAAATATGTATTTAACAGAGATTTAAAAGAGATTGTTATTGCTTATATTTATTAATATGTTAGTATTTAATCCTACCACTGTTTTGTTTTACATTATGTAAATAAAATTTGAACTTGAAAGCTTTGTTTATTTATAGAATTATAAATATTTTTCAAGCCAAATCCTGTTGTTTTTCTGATGAAAACAAAGGTGATATTTTACATCATAGTTAGTTAAATACAAACTGAATCACAAACAAAATAATAAGTTCAGACATTTCTAAGATATTGATTTGATTTTTTTATTTTTTTTTAGCACCGCACCTTATTACCCATTTGGTTATACCTTTGTGTACTAAGTATGCTAATATTTTTATAGATGAGTAAGGTCATATCTATAGGAAGTGTACCCGCCTTTGCGTGGAGGGAGAGTGGAAACCCATTTTGGAAAAACCTTCAGTACACCCAACTGAGATTATAACCTGGATCTCCCCATCATCATCAGTCTAGTCTACTGCGAGAGTGACGCCTTAGATCATGCGGCCACCGAGGCAGGTTATTATAATATTAACATAATCACATGCAAAGCTACACAATCTTGAATCCCAGTCCGAATCTTGTAAAAATTCTCATTCGATTAGAAATTCTTAATCTTATTATGAAATATTAGAATCAGATTCAAATTTTCAAATCCAAATAGATCAAAAATCCGGATTTGGTAGAATTTTATTCAAAATATAATTGATCTATTATTTTACTTGACCATAGAATTTGGGAGTTTCCTTATATTTATTATCTATTTACCATTCAAAGACGGTTTAGTGACCTCATTTTTATTAGACTAAGTACAAAATTAAAAAATAGACCCTTATAATTAATCCTAATATCTTATTAGGATTGAATTTCACTTGATAAGATTTAATTATGAATGATTAGATTCGGATTACAATCAAAATATTTAAATTTAAAATATTAGACTCAGAAAACAAGCTAAGCTAGTAAGCAAAGATTCAAATGTGATTTGAGATTGAAACGATTGGATTATCACAAGCTTAAAACATTAAACCTAAATCTAGGGTAAGGGGATGGAACTTACTTGTTAGTGCTGCGAACCTACTATTTCAGCATGAAAAAAGTTCCTCTCGTAATCTGAAACAAATTATCCAAAAAGTTAATAAAAATAAAATAGTAATTAACCAAGAAATCACAACGACCAATTTTGCAAGTGTGCTATATATAAATATGGTCGAACATCATGGGTACTTTAACGAGTGCATAGACTAGCATAACGTTAGGCGCTTACTTCCTGCACTAGAATATTTAATTATGTATTTAAAAATTATTTCAAAACCATTCTCAGCAATAGATTACCCAAATATTTCCTCTAAATGTTAAATATTTTTACTAAAATGATACAAATATATTTTTAATTGCGTTAAAATCAAACTTAAATTAATTCTTAAGAAAATAATTTATGTATATATGTATATTAGCACCCTGTTCTACTACCCGTTCAGATTGTACGCAAAAAAAAATATTATAAAGTTAAATGACTTTAATTGAATGTTTTAAGGACATAGCTTTATATCCAATAGGTAGCATTAGAACGACTTACAGTTTGTGACTGCTTTTATTTACACAACGGATAATATCTACAGTCCAATTTTTATAGTAAATACCTCTTGGAAAATCCAAGCTATTTGCGGTCAAGATTGATAAAATTTCACTACACTATGAGAATTAGTTTATACATAGTTATAATATTTATCAAAAGTAACAACTTCAAATCACATCACTTTACGAATGAATACCTGAAAGTATAGCTATACCTCAGTTTTAGCTTCTGTGGTGCTGACTGACAGCTCACAGCTGACTTCTGACGGCTTTGAAAAGCTACCAGACCAAATTATGTATCCCTACGCCGAACCATATGATCTACAAAAAACATGTATTTAGCTGTTGTCACTTCTGACAGTCAAAATTTAGGTATAAACCTAACTGTTGACTGTCAGAAGTCAGCTGTGAACCGTCAGTCAGCACCACAGAAGATAAAACTGAGGTATAGTTAACTTTTATAGCTATCAAATAAGGTATTTATTATGAAAATTGGACTGTAACTAAGGTAGGTAATATCCTGGTGTAGTTATTTGTACTCTTTACAAAAAAAAACACTAAAACCGGTTTGTTATATTTATTCTAAAATGAAACCAACTTTTAAATGGATTTTAATTTGATTATTTTAAAGTGAAGAAAGCAAAAAAAAAAAGCACTTCAATACGTTTTCTTAAGGTGACCTGGAGGTCTAGGGGTAAGGTGTCAGACTTCTGTGCTGAGGGTCCGGGGTTCAATCCTCGGTCCCGACACAGATTTATCTAATTGCCAAACCCTTCCTTCACCTCTGACAAGACGTGTATTAATCACAACTTGTGACTGTGTGGAATGCCAGGCCTCCACCGTGGTTCGGATTCCACGTTAAACTGTAGGTCCTCCATTTCATCTCACAATCACCCTACCATTACACATTAGCGTAAGTGCGTATAACCCGAACGGGTAGTAAGACGCGGTGATAGTAATAATAATAATACTTTTTCTAATTCGATCGTAATCTTATATCTAATTTCCGGTTAGTCAGGAGTCAAATGGGGTCTCAAAGACAATTATCTCAGGGTATCACACCTCAAACTCTCGACACAGAAAAGTGACCAGGCAATTAATTGTAAACATAATTATCGACTTGTCTCGGAGAAGTAAATCTTGTCCAACCTTGGGACCTAGCAGGTCTGTAGTGAGTGAAAGATTGACTAGTTACTCACGAGTGCGTGTGTGACCTTGATCTTCACCAATACCTAGAGTCAAACTTTTTCTAAAGGAAACGATAAAGTTCCTTAAAATAAATCTCACACAAATCTCACACTCGAGGGAAATAAATGGTACGGTGCACCAAACAGAATTTCTCTCTCTTTAATCTTAAAAAACAACATTTTGTCAAAAACTCGTAAGATTTGTGAAACGAAATAATAGGTTTATACATTGTTGTAGAAATATTACACCAAAGATCATAAATGAAATAAAATACCTACATTGTTACTTACTCTCTGGCATTAGAACTAGGAGCACTGTTACAGAAAAATGGAGAAAAGAGAAACATCTTTGTCTACCAAAGAGCATAAGAATCCAATTAATTTTCAAAGACTTCAATTAAAAAGTATATATATTTGCTTATAGATCAGAAAGTATTGGTTTTATAAACATATATTTCGAATATAAGATTTTTATTTTTAATAATACTACAACTTTACAATGATAAGTTATTCCGTATCTCAAATAGTTGTTGAGAATTGGAAAATGTCACTAATGTAAAGTACCTTCAAAGTCATTTTAATGAGAAAATGAGAATTTCCATCCTGTTTATTGTGATAAACAGTGTCTAGATTTAATATTGTCATTAAAATCGTTACAGCAAATTTTGAGAACATCGATTTTTTCTCTTTTTGCCCTTTAGTAAGCTATATATTGATTTAAGGTTGGATATCTAATTCCACAAACCCCTCGGGGAGGACCTTATGAAAACCCTAGATATCAAGTTTTAGCACAATCGGTAGAAAATTTTCGGCTCTAGCCCAAGGTACAGACAGCAAGAATTGCGAAAACAACTTTTTTTTTAGTTTCAGGGGGTCATGAAACGTCGACATTTATCAACATTTCGAGTTCCATTTTTTTTACGATCTTAATTATTTTTCTCCGCGGTGTTGAATAGAAATTAAAAACACCACGCCTTACTACTCATTAGGATTATACACACATATACACTAATAAAGCTAATAAGTAAGGGATAATGAAGTTAGAATTAGAGAAAGTGTAACCCTATTTGAATGAATGAAGAGGTGAAAAACCATTTAGGGAAAACCATCCTCAGTACACCCGATCGAGATTCGAACCCCGATCTCCCAGTAGCCACAAAAGCAGGTATTTTTATAACTGTTCGTGTTGTTACACTAGCTGTCCTTTGATCCGCTTCAGTGGCCTCATGGTCTAATGCGCTGCACTCGCAGTAGACTAGACTGCCGATAACGGGGAGATCAAGGTTCGAATCTCGGTCGGGTGTATTGAGGATGGTTTTTTCAAACGTGTTTCTCTCTTTCTCTCTCTCAATCCATGGAAATGTGGGTGCACTTACTTTAAATATAACCTTCCTAATCCCTAAACACATTAGCGTAGTTAGTACCGCTATATAAAGCCACATGGCTGACTCACTCATTGACATTAATGTTTACCCATTTCCAGATGAGCTAGAAACTTGAAATTTGGCAAACTTATAGTTTCTAGCCTGTAACCAACGGGAAAATTCTAAAAAGTTTAAAAAATAATTTTTTAACCCTCTAAAAATTCAAAATGGCGGAGCAACTTTAAAGTCGGTGCGGTATATACAATACAATACCGGTAACTTTAAGTTGTTACGTTCAAAATATTACATTAGTTTACATCCACTTGCAAAGAAAACTCACCGGGGGTTTAGAGTTGGAGCCCCCAACAAGCAAAGCGAGATAGTACCTATATAAGCGTATAGCCCGAATTGGTAGTAAGACTGCACTTTGCGTGCAGGAACTGGAACTGATGAAAATATTGGCATGAAGACTGATCGTGTAGGGTCTTGGTCCAAATACTGGTGCAGACTTTCAGTCAGAATGTTAGTTCTAAGACTGACTCTGCAGTTTAGACCCACCGAAAAACTATTTTGTTCATAGCTACAATACACTCACTGTATGAGAAAGTGTGAATCATTCTGTGGTAACATTTATTTATGATTCTTCAAATAAATTGTTTCTTAGTAAAATGTGTGAAGTTTGTAACAGTAATTAAATGGACTAATATTTATGTAATGATTTTTGTAGCATAGCACTTAAAATATATAAAGCAGTGGCGTGTCAGGAAGTGTTGCCAGAGTAAGCAGCGTTAGTTTAAACTGTACCTGTGAATTGTTCACACCCCTCAGCAGAACATTCGTTGTTTAGGTATCGAGGGTGATATATTCCTGTGTGAGGCGTGCAGAGCAGAGCATATGATTGATTGGTCAAATAGGGCCAAAGTTGGTGAGAACACATCACAGGTACAGATTTAACAAGGTCTGCTTCCCTTGCAACACTCCATGACACGCCACTGATATAAAGAAGTGTTTTAATCAAATCAATACACTTGCTTCTTAGGTCGAGTAAATCGCAATGAAAAAACATTATTGCCACTTGGAATAAAAATTCTAATTTATTTATCATAAAAATATTAATTATTGAAAAAAGTGTTTAAAAATGAAGGGTTACATAACAGGAAAATGATTACATAAAATGAACCAGAGTGGTTGTGGAAACAAAATAAAAACATTAAAAAAAGATGCATTGAAACCAGTTTAAGCTGTCGACCTTCAGAGCATTTTCAAAGTTCTTCTAGTGGCTGCAGTCACTGAAAATAAAAAGGAAGGGCAGGACTTTTAATGTATAAAACAAGTAAACATGTTTGGGTTTTTTAATTGTGTGCGAGTGTTACGTTAAAAACCTGTCCAGATCAGTAGCGAGTCTCCTTAAAAACTGATTTTCCGACCTCAAAGCAGCTTTGGCAATCCTTTGGGGTATGATGCATTGCCCACTTTGTTTCGAGAAACATCAGTGTCTCGTTTCACAATGTAATAATGAAGCATCACTGTCTCGTTTCACTGTCAAAACAAGGAGTATAACTGTCTCATTTCACTGTCAAAACAAGGAGTATAACTGTCTCATTTCACTGTCAAAACAAGGAGTATAACTGTCTCGTTTCACTGTAAAAAGAAGGAGTATAACTGTCTTGTTTCACCGTCAAAACAATAATTATCACTGTCCCACTTCACCGTCAAAACAAGGAGTATAACTGTCTTGTTTCACCGTCAAAACAATAATTATCACTGTCCCACTTCACCGTCAAAACAATAATTATTACTGTCCCACTTCACCGTCAAAACAAGGAGTATAACTGTCTCGTTTCACTGTCAAAACAAGGAGTATAACTGTCTCGTTTCATTGTCAAATAAAGGCGCATCACTGTCTCACTTCACCGTCAAAACAAGGAGTATAACTGTCTCACTTCACCGTCAAAACAAGGAGTATAACTGTCTCACTTCACCGTCAAAACAAGGAGTATAACTGTCTTGTTTCACCGTCAAAACAAGGAGTATAACTGTCTCACTTCACCGTCAAAACAAGGAGTATAACTGTCTCGTTTCATTGTCAAATAAAGGCGCATCACTGTCTCACTTCACCATCAAAACAAGGAGTATAACTGTCTCGTTTCATTGTCAAATAAAGGCGCATCACTGTCTCACTTCACCGTCAAAACAAGGAGTATAACTGTCTCGTTTCACTGTAAAAAGAAGGAGTATCATTGTCTCATTTCACCGTCAAGTTAAAGAATAATAATGTTTAATTTTTAAGACGTCAGTAGTATACTATATTGAGGGAAAATTGCCATTGTTTACACGGTTTAAGTTGTCATTCTCACATTGTATGTCAAAATTTAAAAAAAATTACGCCCTATATAGCCTACTCAATCAATTGCTTAGAATTGTAAATCCAAGTAACTTGATAAATGCTATTAAACGAAAAACATTGTGATCTACCCCCATTTTGAAACAGTTAAGCAGATCGAAAAACCATGTATACATACCTTGCTCAGCCTTAGTTCAAAGAATGTTACTCTCAAATTTCATTAAAATCGGTCCAACAATTTGGCAGTAAGCGCGGGACGAACATAAATACAGACGAAATTCTAAACGGTTGAATTAAAAGAGGGCCTTTACTTCACTCGGTAGATTAGAAGAAAGTATAAATAATTAATTACGTTGATCGTTTGATGAGGTATTTTCTGTAAACTTGTCTTTAGTCAGTTCGTCTCAAACTATAAAACTACACTGAATATCATCTCTGAGTGAACTGCACCGCTACTGTTGGGGACACAACGTTGTAATTATCTTGTTTTCTTGTGGTCAATATTCCTTTTAATAAAATACAAGTTTTGCAACCCCGGTTCGTCGTTGTTGCCAGTAGCTCCTTGTTACCCCAGCACACCACCTTCACACGTAACTGAGAGCGAGGAGATTTGGCAACAGTTAACCAAGAGAGAGACTTGCAGTTTCCTCAGAGGTAATGTTGGGTGTAGTTAAGGCGGGGATGTAGAGGACTCGAGAAAATAACGGCGTTTTTGCGGTCCTTATAACAAAAAAAAGTTATTGTTTTTTGCCAAAATAAACAAAATATTGCTTCAGTACAAACATATAGTTTAATTTTCTTCACAAGGTGATGCCACCATTTGGTTGAATATCTGTAAAGACTCTCCTGGAATTCAGTGACAACTTTTTCTCATCATTTAAAAAGCTTCTCATCAAATACCGCTATTCTTTATGGACAGATATTTAACGACTGTTGATATCACCGGGTGAAGAAAATTAAAGTCTTATTTTCAACCGCAGCAATATTTGATTTATTTTGGCTAGAAAAAAAAGTTTTTGCTATAAAAACTGCAAAAACACTGGCTTTTTCTCGCATCACCACCTTAAAAGTTTAGCGTTTTTCTTCCTTCAAGACTGATTCAAGTTTATGACCGTTCAAAACAACATAGGCCGGGTTCCCCCTCCCCCTCCCTTTCAGTCTGTATTCACCTTAATCCAAACACAGGTATTAACCAACATGAATAAGTTGACCTCCGTTAAAACCTTCAGATGGCAACAGGTGGATTATAATTAGAGGAGGCATTCTTGAAGCTCTTCACAGTGCAACTTGAATCCAGAAGGTGAGGAAAAAGAGAGGAGAAGAGTGGGGGAGGAGAGGGGGGGGCTAAACGACCTTGTGGGATAAGGGATACGTTTTTTTCTGAAAGATTAGTAGTGAGGTGACGTAAATACGAGTTCTTCCACGAGATTCACATGAAGTTACATGTATAAGAAGGTAGGTCACATGATGCGAAGAGATCAAAAGTGTTTTGTCCGCGATACTAGTGAGGTTTAACCATCTAAAGTGTTCATTTCCGTCTCTCTACCTGGGGAAAAAAAAAAAGTGTGTTAACTAGTTCAACTTTCGACTTGGAGTGGACGTAAGTTTGGATTTGTTGAGAGATTGGGAATATTAATGTATCGATTAGTTTACAGGTTCTTAAACTGTTGGTCTACGAGCCTTCCAGGGGTCGCAAAAATATTCTGGTTGTAGCGTTTAACATTTACAAACGTGAATAAATTAAATGTTTACTATATAACTATTGAAATTATACTATATAATAACCTTTCACTCTATATTTTATTAGTTTATTGAATAAATAAACGTCGCTCGACATGATTATATCAACATAAACTCGCCAAGATAATCCAATGGCTTCAATTTGTTGAAAAGAAAAGTTGTGAAAATAAAATTTACTGTGTCAAAAAAGCAAGCTTATCCATTTCATAAAGTGTTTTATTCTTATTACTTGCAATAGTTACCTTTGATAATTCTCTTATTTGTATCTGCATATAAAGTATGAAAACTATAAAAACATAATTAATGGTATTAAATATAATAGCAAATATGCATAAAAAAATTCTCTCATTTTATCTAAAACTGCTCAATATCAGTCAATAGGAATTTAATAATTATTTTTGTCTCATAAAAAAGTGTCACGAGTAAAAAGATTTTAATAACCTGTGGCTTAGTTGATATCCTGTAACATAAGAAGCAATTACGATCGTGATTTTAAGGATTAGGAGGTTATATTTATAGGAAGTGAAACGTATTCGCGTGGAGGGAGAGTGGAAAACTATTTTGGGGGAAAAACCCCAGTATACCCGACCGAGATTTGAACCCCGATATCCCCGTCATAGGCAGTCTGGTCTATTGTGAGGGTAGCGCGTTAGACCACGCGGCCAACGAAGTGGGTAAGGAGCTAATTTGTTTGAAGATTTTTATCGTTGTTTACATTTAATTGCGGTAGACTAGGGGCGCTGCCAAACGAACGCGCGGAGGGAATATTGATTGATTAATTAATTTAAAGAACCAATTTTAGACAACGGTATTTAATTTTCATTTCAGCATTGTGGTTTTATATTTTTGTGTAGATAATTATTAATTTCATTTAACATCAAAAGAGCCGGTCCTTTAAGGCCTCATGCGTCAATTTTCGCAAAGACATATTTCAAACTGTAACTTCTAGATTTTATAAATGTAAATTGCACATTTATTTACTTTTATTACACTTTTTATTATAAATTTTGAAAATTTTCCTTTCGAATATTTTTTAGATTTTTTTTTTTTACATTCCCGGTACAAAAGCTTTTATTTTAATTTTATTTTGAAGAGAATCGGTGTAATAGAACCCCAAGAGTCACTGTCGATAGGGGTCGCTTGAGGTTTTTAAAACATATAGAAACATGGAACAGAACAACAGCTTCTAAAGATTAGTAATAATGTAATTCCAAAAACCTAAAGGCATGCCAAAAATTCACATATGACAAAAATCAATTAATACTGGCTATTCTAATTTTAAGTAAAATTATTAGTTCGTGAGTATTAAATAGACTATTTGAAATAATATCAGCTAAAATCTTAGCTAAAATAGGATTCTGGTAAGAAAAAAACATTTCAGAAAATATAAACTATTTTCGTCAACATTGATAACATTTTACAATACTATTATATTTATTGTATAGATTGGATACTGATCTAGTGGATCCAGGTTCGATTCCCTGCGGTACCATATGTATTTTCTTCGAAAGAGGAACTGTTCCTTTTTTCACCATGGTCTGGTTAAATAACCGGCTACACGAGTCCACACCGCACCGGCGCGGACGAATCGTTGAGAGAGCATTGCTCCGCACTTTTGAGGAGCGGTGCGGACCGTGTACCCACCTACCAACCGAAAATAAGTGTTCAGAAGCTTCCTAAGCTGAGTGAATAGCAATTATTCTTCTTCTTAATTATTAGCTAACTTAAAACTTTATTCTTCGTAATTAATAGCTAAATTAATTTTATGAAAATAGGTGAAAACCTATGTAAGTAAAAATAAAAATACAAACTTATTTAGTAATAGAACTCAGTCTATAAATGATATAAAAATTGTTTTCTTTTTTTTTTAGTTACAATAATATTATGCTTAGTTTAATAAAGTGAATTAGTTAAATAATCCTAAGCGATGTTATTGTAAATAAACTCACTTTAGGTGCGGTGTGGGTCGGCTCCGTGTAGCCATAGCTTAACTAGGCTTATGTTAGGTTTAATATTTCCACTGGCTCCACACTTTCATAATCACCATCATCAAATCTCCTCATTGATGGTATGACGTGTGGACAGCCTCCATAGGTGTGCCCTGGGCAATGTTCTGTTACCACGGAGCGGGCTAAAAGTCTACACACACGGCGCGACCTAACAAGACACTGCATATCTCACCGTCAAATATACCAATGACTATACAGAATGTTTCAATGAAAGCTTGCAAAAATTAAACAGGACACAGGGAAAGTTCTGCCGAACATTTTGAGAGAGGGAACTTGTGGTCAGCGAAGCTATCTAAGTTAATGTTGTAAGTAGTTAACCCTGCGAGGTCTCTCATTTACCTGCTGATGGCATTTCGCTTCTTTTAATGACGAATATAAACACTCACTCTACTATATGCACATGCCCAGCATTGACTTGCATTTAAAAATTATATTTTTCTAGTTTCCTAATCTCGATAAAGATATGCTCCTCCGAACTTTCTTAACCCATTTCTGGGCAGGAAGATTCCTACCAGCCATTTTCGTGAATAAACCAAATAGAGCTGCTGACAATTAAAAAAAAAATTAAAAAAAATTTCTCAAGAGCAAAAGTATAATTTGTTGACAATGTAAGATTATTTTTAGAAATTAATAAGAGTGCATGTATTTTATTTTAATGTAACAGGCCTAAATTTAAAACTTAAGGAACAAAGCCTATATACATTAATATGGGAAATCCCATTTATCCTTCAACTTGCTACTATTTCACATAAAAGCAACGTCTTTAAGGTGGGAGAGTTGGGAACGTGGGGTGATGGCAGTTTTTACAATAACACTTTTTTTGATCAAAATAAATCAAATAATTCTCCAGAATAAATCTAAAGTTTAGTGGGTTTTTTTTACGTGGTGATATCAACAGTTGTTTAATATCTGTCGAGGGTGGTCCTGAAATTTAATTACAACTTTTTCTCTTCATTTAAAAAGTGTGTCATTTAATGCCTCTGTAAACATGACAGGTATTCAACAACTGTTGATATCACCATGTCAAGGAAATTAAACTTTATGTTTGTACTCGAGTATTTTTTAATTTATGTTGGGAAAAAAAAGTATTTTATGTAAAAGCTGCAAAATTACTGCCCTTAACACTCGTTACCTACATCCACATCTTAAGATATTTAATTTACCATTGAAAGAAAAAAAAATACAATTTAAAAGTGATAAGATATCAGTTCTGATTGGGAATCGAAGCTGTAACCATCTGAGCTGAGGCAGTGGATCTACGGAACTATCAATGATAGCAGAAACCGATAATCGTGTCCTGCCATGGTAGAGAGCATTAAGGAGTTAAGAGATTCGTGTCAAAATACCTGTCAAACATTTCAAGGAGATATTCTCAAAGCCGACTTTAGGTTCAAATATTTTTTATGTTTATTATCGTCTCTCTTCCTGCAGTGTTCATCAGGAGTCGAACCCAAGCAGACGGAGATGGACACAGAGGAGTTCAGGGTGCGGGGGAAGGAGATGGTGGACTACATCTGCGACTACATGAACGGTCTGGGTTCTAGACCGGTGTATCCAAGCATTGAACCCGGGTTCCTCACAAACCTGATCCCTTCACAGGCTCCAGACGAGCCCGAAGACTGGGACGCTATCATGGCTGACGTCGACAGCAAGATCATGCAAGGGGTGAGCAATAACGAATACATCATCTTAAACATTTCCTCCACCAGTAGTTCCTGAATTGAATCCAATTCTCTCATAACCTCCCCCTATTTCCCCAGTATTACCTTAAACATTTCCTCCACCAGTAGTTCCTGAATTGAATCCATTCCTCTCATAACCTCCCTCTATTTCCCCAGTATTACCTTAAACATTTTCCTCCACCAGTAGTTCCTGAATTGAATCCACTCCTCTCATAACCTCCCCCTATTTCCCCAGTATTACCTTAAACATTTCCTCCGCCAGTAGTTCCTAAATTTAATTCACTCCTCTCAACGCCTCCCTCTTTCTCACCCGCACCAACATAAAACACTTTCTCCGTAACCAACCCGCCTCAGTGGCAGTATGGTCTAACGCGCTACTCTCGCAGTAAACTAGACTACCGATGACAGGGAGAACGAGGTTCGAATCTAGGTCGGGTGCACTGGGGTGGTTGTTCCAAAATAGTATTCTACTCTCCCTCCACGTAAATACGGGTACACTTCCTATAAATATAACCTCCTTGATCCCTAAAACCATTAAAGTAATTAGTATATAAGCGTATAACTCGAAAGAGTAATAAGCAACGTTTTGCCGCTAACGTTCTGTAGGACACGACGTCAACTTAAACGGACGACAGAGCATATCATATTACTGAATGACATCCCGGTGGTTTAAAGAACGGACGACACTTTGTCGTAGGGATATCGCACTACTTTAAATGCATGCATAAAAGAGCTTAAGAGACATCCATAAAATTACCCAGGATGAGCTTTTTCCTTAAAAAGAGTTTAAATGACACGATCGGATGAAAAAAAATAGCTGTCATTTGCTCTTCTATAGTCAACATATATGGTAAAAGGAAGGGCTCGGTTTTATTTACATAAAAATAGTTCACATAACCCGATCAGGTAAAAAGTAGATAATTTATATGTTGTATTTGGCACTTCAATACTGCGAAATATCCAGACACTTAAGAAACAATCAATTTTTCGTATAAAACTCTCCTAAGTAAAAGGAAAGGCTCGGAATTACCTACTTAAAAAGAGTTTACATGACACGATCGGATAAAAGATATTGCTGTCCCTGGCTCTTCTATGGTCTAGATAAATAATTGTATACATGAATACAAAAATAATATTTATATATACAAGTTGTAACTTTATTTTCAGGTGTGCCATTGGCAGCACCCGAGGTTCCACGCTTACTTCCCATCGGGTAACTCCTACCCTTCCATCATCGCCGACATGCTGTCAGACGCCATTGGCAGTATCGCCTTCTCTTGGGTCAGTATAACCGTCTCTTGCGGTTTTAGCCTCAATAATTTTAGAGTAGATTAGATCGACAGTCCCGAAGTCCAAGCAACGAATCTACGATCTAAGCTTGGGTATTATGTTGAAATCTATCTTGTGACCAGATTGGAACAGTTCATCATCATCTTCATGAACTGTTTCCGGGTTGTGTCAGTGTCAGTTTAGTAAAATGTCTACTTCTTCCTCTTTCCTCCAGCCATTATTTCTCACTTACTCACTCCTATTATTCTCCCCTCAATCACACACTTGCTGTTATCTGCTTCTCCCATCTCTTCCTTGGTCTCCCTTTTGGTATTTTCCCTCCATACTTTATCTTCATCATTCTCCTTGAGATCACTTCCTTTTTTATTCTCATTAAATGACTCTGCCATTTTACCCTTTTTTCCTCTATTTGCTTACTTACTTACTCAAGGGCATTAGGAACTTGAAAGTTCATTTCTACTTTTAAAAAAAATTCCTATCCCTAATATTCTTATATTGAATCAGTTATATCCAGTTGACCTCAATACACCCTACCCTTATCTTGAGCTAGTTTTACCCAGTCCACCCCATTACATCCTATTCCCATTTTCAGCTTGTTATATCCAGTACACCTCATTACACCCTATCCATATATTAAGCTAGTTATATCCAATCCACCTCAATACACCCTATATTTATCTTGAGCTAGTTATATCCAGTCCACCTCAATACACCCTATCCATATCTTGAGCTAGTTATATCAAGTCCATCTCATTACACCCTATCTCTTTAAGGTCCATTCTAATACTATTCTCCCGCCTGAGTCTAGTTATTCTCAATGGTTTCTTCCCATTGGTTTTACCCCTCAATAGCTTGAACACGGCTCTAGATTCTCCCATTCTAGCTACATGTCCTGGTATTGTGATGAGTACAATATATTCAGCTCATCAGTATCTAACTTCCTCCACGCCCCAATATCCTCATCCCTTTTAGGACCAAATATCTTCCTACGAACCTTGTTTTCAAACATCCTAAATTTATTTTCGTCGCGTAAGGTTAGATACCATGTTTCATAACCCTTTCCCGTACTATCTCGTGTAAATATGGTTGAAAAAACAACAATATACCTGGCTATCGATCTGATCAGTTCTTCGCACTATTTTGGGCTACCAACCCTTATAGCCCATCTCTCAACCTATTAACTGGGAAATAAGATTCAAGGCTAAGCTCCAACTATAAAACATAGAGAGGTGAGGTATTATGAATTATTCATATGAAATTTGAATTTGAAAGAAATTAGGATCGGTTTGATGGGGNAACAGTGAGCTTGGGATCTGTGAAGTAGTTTTTTTTTTTCATTTTAAAATAATTATGTTTTACAAAAATGTGGTAAAACTGTTTAGCAGTTTTCTAAAGTATAATATAGAAAACCACACCACTATACGGCCTTTAGTTCGAGCCGTATCATTCACCTTAGTTATGTGTTATTTGGGGGGTGAGAGGGGCTATTAAAATTATCATTACATAAATATGATTCATGAGAGTATGTTATCATAAACATAAAGTTTGATATTTATGAGTAAAAAAACCAATTCAAGAACCCTGTGAGAAATAAGCATGTATGAAAATGTGAGGAGGGATTTAGGGACTCATTCTTATGTTACGATGGTACTTCTTGATCTTCAAGCTTAAATTCCACTCCACGAACAGGAATGATAATTTTTAAAAGATGTTAGGTATTATAAATAGTCGAAGCAATGAGAAGAATGAAGTGAAAAATTGCATAGGTCGATGTGTTTTTTTTCTCCTGTAGCCCCCAAACAGAGAGGAATGCAACCTAAAAGGCCTGTTACGTACACCAATGGTGAGTACAAAAAGAAGTGGACTCAAAAATATAATTTCACATTAACGTTGAAAACACACTACTAACAATTTAAATTGCAAAAGTTGTATAAAAAATTGCTAGTTTTAATTTCTTAAAAATAACTATTATCAATTAAAATAGTATTTCTAGTAATAAATAAATAGTTTGGACAGAAATATAGGTATTGAAGAAATAATATAATATGTAGCCCGGTTATCAAGTAAACCACCCTTAAATATATTCATCTTAAACAAATATATATAAATTTTATTCCTCATTTGAAACCCTACTCAGTTATAGATTTTGAACAAAATTGTTGGAGCAATTTCAAAAGAAAAATATCAAATTTCAAAAAAAATCCCTAAACATCAGTAAGCTACCGTTAATTTTAGAGAAAGAAATAAAATTACAATTCAGATTCAAGGTATGACAATATAACATAAATATAAGTTTGAACCAAGTCCATCATACAGAATCGGCTGTAGGTAGGCCCAAGTATAGACAGACAGGCAGACATATGGACAGGAAGTTACTGTAATACCCAATTATTTATTTTAATTTTGGGGCACATAAAACATGTTTCATTTTTTCAAGACCGAAAATTTTCAAGATTATAATAATTTCTCCTGTGAGAAAGTAACAAGACCAACATGGAATCAGTTTAAATCCTTCTGTGAATTGCAAAAGATATATATATATAAGGATTGTCGGTACCTACTCGTTGCTATAAAAAAAATAGCCTGAGCCCCTTTTTAGACGCATCCTTTGCTGTAGTAATTTCCAAAGAAGGATGTAATTTATATATCGAGGTATGTTGGTGTGTGTGTGTGTGACCGGCAACCTTATGGTTGGACATCTTGTCTTGACATATCGCCGTGAGTTGTTCTCGAGTGTGGATGTGTGTGTGTTTCAATAATATGTATATTTAATATTTTAACGGCATCTGTACGTAGGTATGTATATATATGTGTGTGTGTGAGATTTATATTTAGTGAGCATGTTCTTGTAACTTTAGGAAATATATTAATAAAAAATTAGGGAAGTAACCCGATTATCTGTTTGGTATAAATAATCCACAAAAAGATTACCGAATAATGTTGGTGTTAATAATTAGGTCGAGTATCGCCATGGCCAAGGAAGATTTCAACAAGAAGAGGCTACTGCTGACCAGCAAGTTGAGTTTGGAACTGAGGAAGAAACTGATGAAATGCTTTATTTGGAGCATCGCGCTGTATGGAGCAGAAACTAGGACTCTCAGGAAGATGGAAAATAAATATTTGAAGAGCTTTGAAATGTGGTGCTGGAGAAGACTTGAGAAGATCAGGTGGACAGAGACAGGGTGACAAATGAAGTCCTAAGAAGATTTGGTGAGAAGAGAACCATTTTGGATGTGATTCTTCGGTGGAAAGCAAACTGGATCAGACACATCCTTAGAAGGAACTGTCTTCTGTATGACGTCATAGAAGGAAAGGTTGAGGGAAAGAGGAGCTTAGGAAGGAGGAGGATTAAAATAGTGGATGACTTGAAGGAAAAAAGATAATTCTGGGAGTTCTAGGAGGAGGCAGAGGACAGGGCGCATTGGCGGTCTAATTTCACTGACAAAAGGAATGGTCAGAACACATAATAATAATAATAATAATAATAATAATAATAATAATAATAATAATAAATAATAATTATTAATAATAAATAAATTATAATTAATAAATAATAACTAATATTATTATTATTAATAATAAGAATAAGAATAGTTCGTTCTATTTAAATCGCTAACATGGAAAAATATAATGTTACATTGGATCCTAGTCAAAATCATAACTTCACCAGCCTTAAACGTTTCCGGTGATAAATACGAAAAGGTTAGGTAAGAGTCGTTGTACCGACGTTTGTCTAGAAGCAGAAGAAACTAACACATCAGTTCAGGGTTCAGGCTTGGAGTCAGGTTCACTGACCATGAAGTCAAACCTGCTGGGTGTTATCTCGACCAAGTGTGCATATTAATTAAGGTCACTTGAACATTTTATAACAATCAAAGAGGCTGTGGAGGTCGAACAACAGCTCCCATGCAATACTAATTGGTGCTTAATTTATTTCCGTGTCGAAAGATATATGTCATAACAAAAATTACTGTCAAGGTTAAGATATCGAATTCAGATCTTAATAACGCCATTTATTTGATTATTTTCAGGCCGCAAACCCGGTTGGGGCAGAGCTGGAAACTATTGTCTTGGACTGGTTCGGTAAGTTTAATTTAAAATTAACTTTTAGAAAACTTTGTAAACAAATATAATCTTATTAATAATCAATAGCAGAAGCTATTATTTGTGCTTTTTTAGTGAGGATTACTCCATCTAGATATCATATTCTGAAAATTGAAAAATGATACCCGGACACGGGAATCGTACTAAGCCAAAGGTCCCGGGTTAGATTCCCGTGTCCAGGTGTCATTTTTCGATTTTCAGAATAAAATTATAATCTTAGTTATTGTATCCAATTTTTTCTACCAATAAACACAACAATACTTCTACGCTTGGTAATGTTAATAATTAGTAATGAGTGCTTAACTCGAACTGATACCAAGAAATGGTGCTAAAAAAATAGCCATTTATGTCATAAATAGTGATGGTAGTAAGGGATGGCAAATGTACATATCATTGTGGTTCGGAGTTCACTCTAATCATGGGATCGATGCTTGTTGTTTGAAGGTAGAGCACTGGGACTTCCCGACGAGTTCCTACACTCGTCACCAGGCAGCACTGGAGGTGGCGTCATACAGGTACATTAATGTTTGTTAGGCTTTGAAGTGTTTCGACATGCACTCTATAAACGCATGGATATATATATATATATGGATATATATATATATATAAGCACTTACTTACATTATGGTATTAAGACCTTTGAGATTCATTGCCGCACCTACAAAAATACGCCACCTATCCCCTATGTTCTTGATTTAGTTATATCCGGTCCACCTTATTACCCCCTTTCCTTATCTTTAGCTAGTTCTATCCGGTCCATCTTATTACCCCTTTTTCTTAACTTTAGCTAGTTCTATCCAGTCCACCTTATTACCCCCTTTTCTTATCTTTAGTTAGTTCTATCCGGTCCATCTTATTACCCCCTTTCCTTATCTTTAGTTAGTTCTATCCGGTCCATCTTATTACCCCTTTTTCTTAACTTTAGCTAGTTCTATCCAGTCCACCTTATTACCCCCTTTCCTTATCTTTAGCTAGTTCTATCCAGTCCATCTTATTACCCCCTTTCCTTATCTTTAGTTAGTTCTATCCGGTCCATCTTATTACCCCTTTTTCTTAACTTTAGCTAGTTCTATCCAGTCCACCTTATTACCCCCTTTCCTTATCTTTAGCTAGTTCTATCCAGTCCATCTTATTACCCCCTTTCCTTATCTTTAGTTAGTTCTATCCGGTCCATCTTATTACCCCTTTTTCTTAACTTTAGCTAGTTCTATCCAGTCCACCTTATTACCCCCTTTCCTTATCTTTAGCTAGTTCTATCCAGTCCATCTTATTACCCCCTTTCCTTATCTTTAGTTAGTTCTATCCGGTCCATCTTATTACCCCTTTTTCTTAACTTTAGCTAGTTCTATCCAGTCCACCTTATTACCCCCTTTCCTTATCTTTAGCTAGTTCTATCCAGTCCACCTTATTACCCCCTTTCCTTATCTTTAGTTAGTTCTATCCGGTCCATCTTATTACCCCTTTTTCTTAACTTTAGCTAGTTCTATCCAGTCCACCTTATTACCCCCTTTCCTTATCTTTAGCTAGTTCTATCCAGTCCACCTTATTACCCCCTTTCCTTATCTTTAGTTAGTTCTATCAGGTCCATCTTATTACCCCCTTTCCTTATCTTTAGCTAGTTCTATCCAGTCCATATTATTACCCCTTTCCTTATCTTGAATTAATTCTACCCAGTCCATCTTATTAGCCCCTTTCCTTATCTTTAGCCAGTTTTATCCAGCTGGTTGAGTGTAGAGGTGGTATTACGATCCAAGCCAACTGTCTCGTAGCTGGCTGGATTTGTCACTGATATGGAAGTCAAGATTTGATTCCCGATTGGGTGTATAGGTGGTTTTTCCCATCCCCATCTCCTTTCACCCCTAATTCAGTGGCTTTTCCTCATTTCGACTCCTTAAATTAAGACATTAATAGCCATGGTGTTGATAATATATATCAAAAGGCATTATGTAGTTCACATGAAATGACATATGAATACGTGAAAGTAAATCTAATGACTTTTCTGGTCGTCATAAAATGTTCTCCTATGAAATTTGGACTGTAATTTATTTTCTATTCCACAGAAAAGGTTCTTCCTATGAAATTTGGACTGTAGTTTCTTTGAAAGCTATCAGAAAATGTTCTTCCTCTAGATTATTGTTCAATACTGGTCTGTGTTGTGCAGGGGTCAGCGAGTGAGTGTATTCTAGTAAGTATGCTGGCGGCACGCTACCAGGCCGTCAAACACCTCAAGAGGAACAACCCCACGGCTGAGGACAGCTCGTTCCTACCCAAACTGGTGGCCTACTGCTCTACAGAGGCACACTCTTGTGTGGAGAAGGCGGCAAACATCTGCCTCGTCAGGTTGCACATATTGGAACCAGACGGGGACTGCACTCTTAGAGGGGAAACCTTACGCGAGGTATGCCACTTCTATTTTCAAAACTAGAGCAATAGATGTTGCTTGAGGTATGCCACTCCTATTTCAAAAACTAGAGCAATAGATCTTGCTTGAGGTATGCCATTCCTATTTTTAAAACTAGAGCAATAGATCTTGCTTGAGGTATGCCATTCCTATTTTAAAAACTAGAGCAATAGATGTTGCTTGAGGTATGCCATTCTTATTTTTAAAACTAGAGCAATAGATCTTGCTTGAGGTATGCCATTCCTATTTTAAAAACTAGAGCAATAGATGTTGCTTGAGGTATGCCACTCCTATTTTCAAAAATAGAGGTGGATATGTTGCTTGAGGTATGCTATTCTTATTTTCAAAAATAAAGGAAAATTAGGATTGGCATTACAATTTTTTTTAAATTTTTTTGTTTCTTTTCTTTAGGAGTCTTAGAATTCTTCTTCAATATCTTCTTCCTTGCGATTAAAGAGCTTGGGTCAAGACAAATCGTTTCGTCATTATATAGTAGAATAAATTAAATAATTATCTCCTTTTTTTTAATTCTAAAAATGTATACACAAACATCGCCAAGTGTAACATGTCATAGAATATTAAATGTTGTTGTTTTTGAGACACACATTCTCGAGGAAGACATTAGACATATAGGTACTTATGTTCACTTTAATCTAATTTGTTCTGCGATAAAGGACGTTTAGTGCCAAATTATGGCACTGTATTAATTTGCGCACTCAGTTTACGATTTAAGCTTACAGTCTTACCTTGATAGGATCCACTATGGGGTCATCATATATGGTGCACCATACATAATTGTAGAAACGAACATGGTAAACTTGCAATCTTTACGTATTGTACTATGGTCTCAGTTTATTAGCTACTCCATAGTGTAATCAGTCCAGGTAAGAGGAGGTGCATATGTAACCATTCCTAAGGACATGGTTTAAAAGTCTCCTTTCTTCAACTTGTTTCATGAAATCAACCAACAGGCGATGGAGGAAGACGAGAAGAAAGGTCTGTTCCCATTCTTCGTGTCAGCGACGGTCGGTACCACGTCATCCTGTGCCTTCGATAACCTCAAGGAGATGGGTACGGTCTGCTGTCAGTACCCCTCGGTGTGGTTCCACGCGGACGGGGCGTACGCCGGTAACTCCTTCATCTGCCCGGAGAACAGATACCTGATGAACGGGATCTACTACGCGGACTCCTTCAACACCAACGCCAACAAGTGGCTCTTGGTCGCCTTCGACTGCTCCTGTATGTGGATCAAGGACAGGAACAAGTTGACGTCGGCCTTAAACGTGGATCCCCTGTACCTTCAGCACAAGCGCTCCGAGCAGACAATAGACTACAGACATTGGGGGGTACCTTTGAGCAGAAGGTTCCGCGCCCTCAAGCTATGGTTCGTCCTCAGACGTTACGGCATTCAGGGGCTGCAGGCGTACATCAGGAACCACTGCAGACTCGCCAAGAGGTTCGAGGGACTCATCCGTAAAGATGACCGCTTTCAAGTTATCAACGACGTCAAGGTAGGTTGAAATGCACCCCGATACAGTTTACTGGATGATATTGAACTACCTTTGTGATGTTATCATTTCTACCCAATCCTTTGATTTTTTTAGCACCGCGTCATACTACCAGTTTGTGGTATACGCTTATTTACCAACTACGCTAATAGTTTTAGGGATGAGAAAGATTATATTTAGAGGAGATGTACCCGCATTTGCGCGGAGAGAGAGTGTAAAATCATTTCGGAAAAACCAGCCTCAGTGCACCCGGCTGAGATCTGCATCTCGATCTGCCTGCCATCGGCAGTTTAGTCTAATGCGAGTGTAGCGCCCTTGACCATTTGGTCACCGAAACGGGGTTTTAATAATTTCATATTTGATTATTAATGTTTATATTCTAAAAAATTACTCTTTTAATAGTTTGCAAAGTTGCATGGTAGCCTATTACTAAATCCTTCACTGACCTAATCTTACTATAGACTGACTGGAACCTCCAATGTGACTTGAAGTTATAAAACAACATTCTGTAAAACGAGTAACAAAGAATTTTTGCCGAGTTTCGATCCCATCACAGTCCTCTCTGATGCCTCATATTATAAGGACGTGTCGGTTTTGAATTTAATTTTAAATTGATATGAAACAAGGTCAGTCCTCCTTGTAACACATTCTTACTGTGTGTAGTGTCAATGCGTGGCGTGACTTTTTTTGTGAATTAAAAAAAGAAAACACTTAACTGAATATATTATTTCTCGTGTTTTTTCCCCTCTAAGAGACATGGTGAGTTATATCTTACTCCTGATTTCTTGCAGTTGGGACTCGTGTGTTTCCGGTTAAACGGGACAGACCGGTTGAACCAAGATCTCCTCGCCAACATCAACACATCAGGGAAGCTGCACATTATACCTTCCATGGTGAAAGGACAGTACATCATCCGGTTCTGCGTCACGGCAGAGCACGCCAAGGATGAAGACATAGGTCAGTATTTGGACAGTACGGGCCAATGAGTTTCAACGCTCTGGTGGAGATTATTGTAACCACGGGAATGTCCGTATGGGGGATACCACAACTCAATTGATTAAATTTGTTCCCACTTTGGTGGTCACGTGATCTAACGCGCTACTCTAATAGTAGACTAGACTGCCGATGACGGGGATATAGAGGTTCGTAAAACGTCTTATCGGAGCTGTATTACTGTACCTACCTAAGTTAGGTGTTATCTGTGGGGTGAGACGGGCTCTTAAGACGTCTGGTTCGAGCTGTATTACCTACCTAAGTTAGGTGTTATCTGTGGGGTGAGACGGGCTCTTAAGACGTCAGGTTCACACTGTATTACCTACCTAAGTTAGGTGCTATCCGTGAGGTGAGACGGCCTATTAAATTATGTTTGCGCAACTCACATTTTCAGATCACGCCTGGGCGGTGATCCAGGAGCACGCCACGGATCTCATCGGCCTGATCAAGACGCCGCAGGAGCCCGTCAAGAACGACCCACTCAACCCCAAGCTGAAGAGGCGTCTCAGCTTCACCCGCACCGTTTCCCGCGTCATGTACATCCGGGCTCTCTCCAGGACGAGTCTGACGGACGGCGCGACGCCTATCATCATCCCTGACGACGACGACAACTCCCCCTGCAACGGCGAAGACCCTGAAGTGTTCAACTCTGGGGTGTGCATGTCCGGGCTTTCCCTCGGCAGTCTCCCGAGCTTCCAGGAGGAAGACAGTTAGACTTCAGTCGAGATGGAACCCGGGGAAATAATAGACTTCGTGGAGTTTCAACTAGGACAGTAACAGTTAGACTTCGTAGAGTTGGAACCAGGACAATGACAGACTTCATGGAGTTGCAACAGGGACAGTAACAGTTAGACTTCGTAGAGTTGGAACCGAGACAATGACAGTTAAGACTTCGTGGAGTTGTAACCGGGATAACAGTTATACTTCGTCAAGTTGGGGCCGAGACTATGGCAGTTAAGATTTTGTGGAGTTGAAACCAAGAAAATAACAGTTTTAGCCTTTTAAACTTCATTCGATTTGGAAACTGGCTGATAACAGCCACCGCCGGAAATGTGAAACCTTGCCACCTTGAGACGTCGTCTTTGATATCAACTCACTTTTCGGTTATGAACCTCAAATGTTTAAAATTAATATTTTCAACGTAAACAGTGAATGTAACATATTTAATGGACAGTAATATAACATGAAACTTGTAACATTTCATAGCCTCTTTAGGGAGGAGGATGGGGGAATTGTCTTGCATTTGAAGCTCAAACCAACGAGAACAATAAATAACATTAATTTTATGTACACTTGGTTTACTCTGAAAGGAAGTTCAATCTTTCCTTGACGGATTACACTACAGCCCCAACCTAGAAGCAGGGCCTAAATTTTGATATGTCATCTATATTTTTGGTACATCACAGACAATTTTCTTGCGTACATAAAACTGTATCACAGTTGTCGGAATGAGAAGATAATTTAGTCCATGAACTTTATATCCTCTTTGCTTGTTTGGTTGTAAAATACACATTCCTGGTGAGACTGCAACTAGGCTGGAGAGGGTTGTGTTGGGAGGGGGTAGCTATTACTTCTGAAGCAGATATTACACATTCCTGGTGAGATTGCAACTAGACTGGAGAGGGTTGAGTTGGGAGGGGGTAGCTATTACTTCTGAAGCAGGTATTACACATTCCTGGTGAGACTGCAACTAGACTGGAGAGGGTTGCGTTGGGAGGGGGTAGCTATTACTCCTGAAGCAGGTATTACAAATTCCTGGTGATACTGCAACTAGGCTGGAGAGGGTTGCGTTGGAAGGGGGTAGCTATTACTTCTGAAGCAGGTATTACAAATTCCTGGTGATACTGCAACTAGGCTGGAAAGGGTTGCGTTGGGAGGGGGTAGCTATTACTTCTGAAGCAGATATCTGTAGATCAATTTTATATTCAACAGAACTCAAGAGTTTAGTTAAAGTCTTTTCATTGCATATGTATTTTTTAGTTTTAATTTGTAAAGCGCTTGTTTGATTTAGCTGTGCACATTCATTACGAGTTTTTTTTGTATAATTTTTAGGTCTTTTTTTGATAGTTTTTATATCATCAAAGACCAGGCCCTGCTTATAAGCTATACCATAACGGAAACGTCTAAAGGTAAACTTACTTTTTTTTCGGGTTTAACGAAAGGTACGTAAATAAATTATGAGTGCAGTGGAAAAGGGGGCTAAGTCCAATTTTACCTTAAATTGAGTTGGTGCTGCCATCTGTTAGACAAGATTGAGAGCTTTATAATGCACTTTAGATTATGGTTAAAAGAGGTATCTGTCATATTTGATTAAAAATTAATTAACAAGAATATTTGCTGGGGTCCTTAAGGGATTTTAGATGTAAAAGTTGTCCTGGAAAACTGTTTGTTATTGTGAATTCCCCCCTTCTACCAACCCCTATCCCACCTTCAAATGTTGTAACTATCCAGCTATGTATACCTGTAATTCTCAACCAATTTGGTAAAGTGAAACAATAAATTTCTTACCCCACCGGGATTCGAATCAAAATATATAAAAGGAATGGGTTGGTCTGAAAGGCAATGCCTCAATTATCTCGACAGTGGGATAAGGTTAACGACACATGAAGGCAGCCAAGGTCAGAAAGGCGCTGTCTGTTTTACAATTTGCGACAGAGAATCTAGATTGAATGTAGTGTATAAATGAGTGTTTTATCAAACGGTGCTAGTAGGCACTTGTAACACTTTGAACTTACTTTGATAAATTGATACAATGTGTACTCCATTTTATAATCAATTCTTTGTGTACTTTATTTTATAATCGACAGTTTTGTTTAGATAAGTTAAGAAAATATGTTTTGTTAGGTTAAGTTTGCTTTAAGCATAGTAATTTATGGTGTATTTAAGTCTGTTAAGTTTGTAGCGAAAAATTAGCTATATCGATAGCTATTGATATTATTTTGAAGGTTTCTTGTGTCATGTAATTGTGACTTTTCGATATAGACGCATCGAACATTATCTAATCAAAAAAAGTACTTAAATATGCTAATAAATCAAGTTTTCAACGAAACCCTTTATAATCTTATATAAT
The DNA here is from genome assembly GCA_902155825.1 of Timema genevievae. Taxonomy (NCBI): domain Eukaryota; kingdom Metazoa; phylum Arthropoda; class Insecta; order Phasmatodea; family Timematidae; genus Timema; species Timema genevievae. Next base: position 76,700 of record CABFWO010000455.1, on the reverse strand, counting down.
TTTATAAATATTTGTTTTGCTTATTTTGTAAAAGAGGTGAAGATAATGTCAGATACTTAATCATCCCAAAAAGTATTGAATATCTTTCTGAAACCGATTGTACCAATGTAATGCTCAACTTAAATTGTACGTACACAGTTCATGATTGTGAAATTGTAATGTGTATGTGCCGCTTTAATACAATTGTAAATATAATGTACACTGCTATGTTTGTTTTTTTATTTCTCAAATACGAATCTTAAATTTGCTTTCGAATATCGAATATAAATCTGGATCTTTGAGTCTTTAAAAAAAGTAATCATTATAGTTCAAGCTATTCAGGACTCATCCCATGCTCGGGATCATTCTTCACTAAGGCAGAGTCTGTGATGGACGTGTGGAAATCATGAGCTTTCATTAGTTCCACAACCATCTTAGACTCGGGAGGCCTGTTATGCTGACAAGTACACAAATACAAGATTGTAATTATAGCTAATTTAAATTAATATCAACATAATCATTGTAATTGCGGTCTACCTTAAACTAAGAGCGAATAATGACCCTGAACATAAGACATATCCTGGATAACTGAGATAACATTTACACGCTTAGTCAACGGTCCCGGTTCGATTCCCATGTCCAGATGTCATATTATTTCAACTAATTTAAACTAAGATTGTATTTATTTTTTACGATAAAGGCTTCCATATTTGACGACACATCGAATATGTCGCGTTGCAATTAAACTGTTTATTTGAGTGATATTGCCAATTTTTTTACACCTATGCTAATTACCCATCACTTTAATGTTCTAAGGATTAATAAGGTTGAATTTAGAGGAAATGTACCCATATTTGCGTAGAGGGAGAATGGAAACCCGTTTATGGGAAGCCACCCTCAGTACACCCAACCGGGGTCGAATCCCGATCTCTCCATCATCGGTAGTCTATTGCGAGTGGGACGCCTTAGAGTTTAGACCATACGCCCACCAAAGCAGGTTATAGGTTTTAATTTCTACATTAATTATAATAATTAATAGCAGCTTTATCCTTTCAAGCTGAGGTTCACCCGCATTTGCATGGAGAGTTAATATAAAAACTACAATTATGTATTTAGCGTTGTTGTTTTTATAAATTCAAGGTCATTTAGATCTCCAGATAAACAAGTATACAAGTAGAGGATGACAAGAAAAGTACTACCACGTAAAGAACTTGGGGTCTGCGACGCCAAATGGCGTCACTACGAGATGTCAAAGTTGGCGCTGTATGCACCTGGGGGATAGGCAACACACGCGGCACGTCAAGCTAACCAACACAGGCATCCCCACCACTCCCTTCCCTTACAAATACGATGATACATTTACTAGTCACGTCATGTGTTGAAGAACGAAGAGTTGCCTACCCTCCAGGTGCATAAAGCGCCAACTTTGACGTCTCGTAGCACCGCCACTGATTCAAAGTTAATCACGTGAAAATATTGTCTTGTCACACCCCCTAAATCCCGTATAAATTTTTATCTGGAGATCTGAATAGCCCCGTATATTTTAAAAGAGAAGCGATTTTCATCGAGGATGTTCTAAAAATATCAAATTTAAAAAATATTTAAAAGGAACGGTGTAGTTTCAAAAAATGCAAAATGTCTTTCGACAGGAGTTTTTCGTGTTTTATCAAACATGTTTTAATTTTCTGTAGTTTTTTTAATTTTTTTTTTTACTTCAAGGATTATAATATCAATCTTTAACCATTTTGAATAGTGAAGCCATTGTATATATTAGAATTTATGTTAGTCGGTGTATTAACGTGATCCAATTAGTCTTCTTATAAACACTGTAGGAATACAACATTTGAGATTATGCCAGTTAGACATTTGGCATTATTCGGTGAATTCTATCAAGTGATGTTGGTGTACCAAATTTTATTCATTTCTCTCCAAGGATCCATCTCCGGGGTTAAATTAATCCACCAAATATGTGCAATATTTGTCAGAACACAAGAATGTTTTCGCTCATGAAAAGGAACAAACACTGGCGCGATCACATTTACCGATATGTATTTGTCACCAATTTTGAACGTGACATCAACAAGAGATCGAAACCCACTCACACACTTGATCTAAATATAAAGTTTCAAAATTTTAAAATATAAGATAAATTTTTAACCTTTTACATAATCTTAATTTTATTTTTTTCTATAATAATGATTGTAAAATTGAGATTTTCCCATTTAATATGGTGACATTATTGAACTTTCTGAAATGCAGCCCCTTCGTTAGTATCAATGTTCAATGTGGCATTTATGATCAAACGCCTGGTGTGGTGAGGGAGAGGATCATAAGAGAGGATCCAAGGCCAATATGGCGTGGGGGAGAGCAGTAGTCCGTTGACGGTTCTATGCGCGACACAGGAGCCCGTGGTTGGGCACCAACTCGGAGACCACTTTAAAGACAGCGGTAGCACCAGCACCACTGATGTGTTTTCATAGGGAAAATTGGGATTCAATTGGGTCGAGTGACCGGGTTTACCTACTGTAGGTCTAGTAAAGGGGTGGAAAACCTATGGAACGCGTGCCACTGGGCGGCATGATTTGGGTGGCATGCCAACATGAAAGAAATAAACACTTAATAAAAAATTTCCCAGCGTGGTATAATTTTTTGATGTCGATAAGATTTCGACAACCATGTTATTCACATGTTGCAATAAACTTTATGATGTCAACGGTTAGAAAACCGTCTTGCGTGTGCCTATGAAGCCAACAAGATACGAACCGAATATATTTTGACTGTCAAAATACAAAATCAAGTTTCAAACCAATGCAGTAAAGATTATGTAAGTTTTTGCTTCTAGCATTTATATATTTAAAAAAAATCCCCTTAAGGTGTTACATTCAATGTTTTTTACCTTAAGTTAATAAAATTAACAATATCTGGAAGACAATCACTTTGACAATTTAATAAATTTTCCTTCTTTTAAGTTCCATCATTTTAAAAAGAGTTATAATTTTATTTGGGCTATTCATTAAATTTCATAATATTCAACCAGTTTTGATTTTTAAATATACATGAGTCGCGATTATCCGGCCTAAAGTGACGCCATTCCTTACCTGATAACGAAAAAGCAGGATAATATGGAAATCTAATCTAAATAATTTTCAGTGTGGATTTACCTATTTTTTTAATTCTCAGAGAACATTTAACTTTGTTTCAATAGAGTCGTCCCATTTTATGATTTCGATGTAAAATAGGAATACAATAAGTGTAGGGAAACCGTAAAAATTAAACGAGAAATAATTTTTTTTAATCTCTACTATACAGTACTTTATTTTAAAAATGGAACTTCGGCTACAAAGAAAGAATATGTTAAAATAGAGCGTCAAATGGATTACATTATAAATTCAGTAAATGTTTTATAGTGAATATTTACCGGTTTATTTACTTTAAAACGCACTTATTAACACTAAGAACCGGCCCGGATAATCGCAACTCTAGTGTGGTCATTATAAAACCTAAATAAGGGGTGGCACAATAGGCTATTTAAAAATTCATCTGGTCCTTAAGTGGCACACTGGTCGGAAAAGTTTCCCCACCCCTCGTCTAGAAGGCCATTCGTAGATCATTACACTCCCTGGCCCTCTCCCCCCCCCATCCCCGTAACCTTACATCGGTCCTTTCAAACGTATCTTTCGTCTTTCACTTGGTAAAATACTTTCTTTCAGAGGTGTCGAGAGAAAGTAAAAAAATCTGTAAAACCCGAGCGTACGTGTCGTGTTGTGACTGGCCCACTATTCCCCTTTCCATCACGCGTTGGCGTCACAGAAGGTTGACTGCTACAAAACTTTAGATTTTCTCAAAAATCACAAAATTTTAACTAACGGTGGCCTTTGTCACATGCCCTATGACAAATTTGACTTGGGAGATTTCTCGCCTACGTGGATACACTTTTTCCCCCAAAGGTTTTAAACCATATTTTCCTTCTTTTCTTTCATTTACATACTTTTTCATATTTAATCAGTTATTAAATCTACCCGTAACTGTGGGCACGCAGTTAAAAGCGCCCGTCTCATCTTGTCTGGTTTGCCAATAACGGGAAGGTCAGGGTTTGTATCCTATTCAGGCCGTAAAGTGCTCTCCTCAGGACGCGATGTTCATGGGTTCAAACCCAGCCGAGATCAACGGATTTTTCTTGAGTGATACAAATGCGTAGCACAACTTCCTTCGGAGGAGGAGTAAAGCCGTCGGTCCCATGTCGATTGTGGCTTGTAAAATAACCCTGGAAGGTATGAAGAAAATACCTTTCCCAGCAAAATTGGTAGGCGATTTCGCTCTCGCTCATAGAAATTCTCTTGTGCTGATATAATCAGTTAGTTCAGAAAGTGCACGTTAAATACAATAAATAAATAAAATAAATCTAAGGAAAGAAACAATGTTCCCTTTCCTTTATCCTAACCTATCCTTTCAGTGTTTTTAGACCTACATATGATACCCTAATCTAATATAACCTAACCTAACGTAACTAGGAGGTGATTGAACAGAAACTGGCTATAGAAACGCGAGTTAGAAGTAAACAAACACACAAGGTAGGAATAACATGACTTGTGTTTTCATAACTGCACCAAACGTCCTAGACCAACCTGGTCCAAACGACCCGTGTATTTCAGTTGGGATAGTCACATATTGCGCCAATCGTCCTACACGCCCCAGTCGAGTGTAATGAGGTAAGTTTATTTCCCTGAAAAAGGTCTACCACTATCCCTCCAGTAAAATGAATACACACTTCCTTCAAAAAAACAACTAATTTTTCCTAATCTATTAGTGTAGCTATGGGGTTTGCCCGGATTGGTATTAAAACACGTAGCAGAGGAAAAGACAAAACGCTGACTTGACAATTCGTGCTCAGACCGCCCAAGGCGGAACAAACTGGTAACTTCCTGCTTTACGTAATAATAAAAATAACAAACAGGAAAAAAACAACACTTTTATCGTTTTTTTTACTCGGTGGCCGACTGGCGTGGAACTGTCCACCGGAAAACCGCTTTTCCAAAACCGCGGAAAAGACGAAGATGACTCGAGACTGGAAACGTGTAGAGTAAAAAACTGTTAACTTAGAAATGTTGGGAAGTTTTTGATTAGTTATCTATTTGCGCTTCTTGAAATTTACTGGGCGAAAGGAGAATACATTTTGTATTTACCACGTCAAAAACCCAAACCTTATTGTTTATTTTAAATTTTATGTTATATAGCACTAACACACACAAGGACCTAGCAAGAGAGTTACTCTGTGTTGATTTATCCTAAAGTTACCAGATCTACTATCATGTATTCATATGCCAAACCATATGATCTTCCAAACCATAAGTTGAGCTGCTGTCGCTTTTGGCAGTCAAAATCTTTGACAACAAACAATAATCGTTTTTAATTACTTTTTTTCTTTTAAGCGTTTCTACATTCCTGAAACACTAACGTTTTTAAATAACTGTTTGGATGTTTCTTGTCTGTGGAAACTTCGTCTGCGGTTCAAATCCCGTACAAACAAGAAAGTCTACAAGGCTGCTTTCTCTTCATTTATAAATATGGCGGATGAAATAAGCGCGATTAATGAAATCTTACTAAAGTATTCAGCTGTATTCATACGCATGTGTTTACATAGTAAAAACTTTTTTATTTTAAAAGTAACCGGCCACGTAGTGTAGTACGTGGCTACGAGTCTAAGGGTCCCGGTTCGATTCCCGGCTGGTAACTTGGGTAATTACCCCCAACGGACACCAGGGTTTGGTTTGTTATGCTTAAGTTAGGTTTAGGCCGGTCGCCCACCAATCTGACAAAAACATTCATATGACAAGACATTTTGTCATACGACAGTCCGACGAAGAGTTTACACGCTGTTTAAATCAGTTACCGCACACCGAACTGACTTTGTCATATGACATCATTTGACCTGCATATGACATCGAACACATGTCCGATGAAGGTAGGTGCACTTCTGTCCGATGGGTTTTACTCGTCTGACAAAACCTTCCCTGAAGCAGGTCATCCTATTATTACTAAGTTATTATTTTTTTGATTTTTGTTAACATTAATCTTATGAGCAATCTCTCGTTTGATGTGATGCTTTGTCTATAGTTTGTGTGAAGCTTCTTAATCCTGTCTTCAATCAATAAACGGAGAAAATCAAACGTTTCTATACTCATGCGGGTGACATTTTTGAACTTATTTTCATCTTTTTCTCAATTTATTTAAAAATACTAAAATGTATTTTTCTTTTTACAGAGAATACACCCAACACTTTCTTTGTTTGTCCTCTTCTTCTTCCAATATCAGTAAAGAACAACTCCTTAAAAGTAAAAGATCTATATCATCTCCACATGACGTCACGACGAAAATGATGTGCAATTAGTAGATTCGAGCGTCCTCTGGGCAACAGTATATTAGTAGTGGCCAATCTTTCCACAAACTGGGCTATGAGGGATGCCATCCCAGACGCGGTATATTATTATTATTATTATTATTAATATTTTGAAACTAATATTTTGTATGGCTCTTTCTCTAAGTTATAAAAAACATATTTATTTATTTTTGGTAGCCAGTTAGGTATTATAACAAGATACAAGTGTGAATAAAATACTTTTTAATTTGATTATTTCATGAATTATAATAAATCTTGTTGCCACAACCATGAGACCAAAAAAAAGTTTTCACTTTTTTTAATAAGTTTCGAAAAAGCCAATTATACAGTAATCCTTACTTAAGTATTATTAGAAGCGCTTGATAACATTGTTGATTGATAATATTATAAGAATTAAATAGCCAAAGCTATTATTTATGCTTTTAGTGGGAATTACTCCATATAGATATCATATTCTGAAAATTGAAAAATGACACCTGGACACGGGAATTGAACCCGCTAAGTCCATCATAGACTCTGCCTTAAAATATGAGTGAAGAATGACCCTGGGGACGGGACGAATCCTGGATACCTCAGTGGTTAGAGCATTGGCGTACTAAACCAAAGGTCCCGGATTCGATTCCCGTGTCCAGGTGTCATTTTTCAATTTTCAGAATATGATAATATTATAGTTTTACTAATAAAGTAATAGTATTTCAACATTATTGACGTTCAGCCAATGTTTGCAATAAAGATCGTCAGCTAACTCAAGTTACGAGCACATGGCCGGTTGTTACCCTCTTTATCGGGTTGTGGAGACTTGAATGCGCCGCGTCAAAGCGTGCAACATTGACATTGGTCTCAAGGCATGACGTGTTATTATTATTATTATTATTATTATTATTATTATTATTATTATTATTATTATTATTATTATTATTAGCACCGCGTCTTACTACCCATCCGGGTTGTACGCACTTAGGCTAATGTGAAATGGTAGGGTGATTGTGAGATGAAAATGGAGGACCCACAGTTTAACGTGGAATTCAAACCACGGTGGAGGCCTGGCATTCCACACATTCATGCCATTATTACACGATCTGATTTATGAATATATTAAAGAAGTTTTAGAAACGTTTGTAGCTTTCAGAGAAGGTCCTTCATATAAAAATCCTACTATATTAGTATTCCTAGTCAATTTCTGGACTCGTAGTTTATTGGATCCCTATAAAATGTATAACCAAACAATTATGTTCTAGAACATTTCAAAAAATTATTCTATAGGCCCTTGTTTTAAAAAAATCCTTGCATTTTTATTTGTGATCAAGGGCGTAGGAAGATAAATTTTCTAGAGGTAGTTCACTAGTAAAATAGAATATACCTGTAGCCAAGAAAACTCTCAGGGTAAGGATTAGAGAAGTACAATTTAGAAGGAATGTACCTGTGTTTGTGTGCAGGGAGCGCAGGAAAAGTTCCAGGGGGGTCTGGAACCCTTCCTCCCAACCACTTTTTTCTGCGCCCTTGGTTGGGGGACTTGAACACGAGACAAAAACGATGACAAAAAAAAGTTTACTTTCCCCCACTGCCCTTTCCTCCCCCGAGCCCCCCACATTAAAATAATCTAAGGCTTTATCTCTGGAGTCAAGCCATATCAACAGAGTTCTCACCCTCTTCGTGGCGGGTCTAACGCGCTACTCTCACAGTTGACTAGACTGCCGATGACGGGGAAATCAAGGTTCGAATCTCGGTCGGGTGTACTGAAGGAGGTTTTCCCAAAATGGTTTTTCCCTCTCCCTCCAAGCAAATGCGGGTCCACTTTCTCTAAATATTACCTTACTAATCCCTAATATTCGCGTAACTAGTACATAAGCGTATAACCCGAAAGGGTAGTAAGACGTGGTGATAAAAAAGAGTTATCTAAAAGGTTCGATAATATAAACGATGGTGAATTCACTTCTCTCACGCTGAACTGAATTGTTAAGTTATTGGCGTCAATGGTCAAACGGTATAAGGCGTCACTCTCGCAATATACTGTATTGCCGATGACTGGGGGGTTTTGGAGGGGGATCGGGGTCGGGGTTTTAACTTAGAAAGGAAGAAACTTTGGTTTTGTAGTTGCATAGTTCGTATATATATATATTCATACGTCAATTTCATGTTATAGGTAGCAGCTTATTTTCATAGATATTATCAAGATCGACAAAATAATATTAATGCTCACGTAAAATGTTATCAATGTTGATCGTAAAATAAAATATTTGAAATTTATGAAAGTTTCGTCTTACTATAATCTTAATTACTCCCCTTCACCAAGACAGGCCCGGTCCGGATTCTTCATGACACACACACACACACACACACACACACACACGACGCCTTGAACCCACACAATGCTCCGGTTCATTTCCAGGAAGTCGACTACACCTTCTAAAATCCTGTTCGGCAATCGCCTGCACCTTCAGAGAGAGTATGGTGGGGAGAAAGCCGCGGACCAATGTTTTCGGAACGACACGTACAGAGAATGACGTCGTAGAGAAAGAAGTGACGTCTGATGGTTGTAGAATGATTTTTTCGCTAAAAGGAACAGCTTTAAAACGCAGCGCCCTGACCCCGAAGATACATAAGTAGTCCGACAGCTCAAGTCGTAACAGTTGTGTCTGAAAGAAGACGACAGTCTAGTTGTAACAAGTGCTCCATAGAGGCCAGTAGTGGATTAACAAACAGTTCGAGAATACATCATTCAGCAGATGTAAGTTCTGAAACGCGGTGTTTTAAAATATATAATGATGATAGGTGTACATCTTAAAACCGTTATTTAAATTGGTGTTCTTATCAAATATTTATAGGATATTTATAGTGTTTTTCACAACGACTCAATTCCATGATTATGGTACCATAGTACCGAAACATGGAATGAAGTAATCCAGCATCTTTCCAGTGCTGGGTATCATAAAGGAGTAATGGGACAAGGAAACAGATAAGACTTAGATTATTCAACATCACTTAATTACTTCATTAAATTTGTTTGGCTGATGTTAAACCTTACAATTTTACCCTTTTATTTCACAACATATTTTAACTTTAAAAAATATTGTTTTGTACCCTACTTATTGTATATCTTAAAGTTTTTGTGACAACATTTTTAACGTGTAAACTTATATTTTAGACTTTTCATCAACTCGTGTATGGTCTAATTAATGATGCATTATTAATTGTATATAAATGTTCATATCTGATGGTTTTTTCACCATAAGTAAATTCTAATTATAGATTTTGACTTGTAAGTTTACTTAATACATCTACCAATTTAGCAAATGTTTAATCTATTAATTTAATTTTATATATATATTTCTAGAGCAATCTATCTAAGTCTTAACTTTTAATTATAACCAATCCTTGCTTTCAACAATTTTTAGAATGTTTTCTAAAATATGATTTATAGGATAGCTCAAGGAGAATATATTCCTTAAAATTCGAATTACGATCATTAAAGTGGGAGTGTAGGAAACACGTGTTATCAGCAGTTTTTATGGCAAAACTTTTTTTGGCCAAAATAAATCAAATATTTGTCCAGTGTAAACAGAGTTTAAATTTCTTCACACGGTGATATTAGCCATTGTTTAGTACCCATCATGAGCCTAGCGGTTTTTGGATGAGAAACTTTTTAAATGAAAAGAAAAAGTTGTCATTAAATTCTAGGACACCCTTGAGAGATATTCAATAACTTGTTGATATCACCATGTGAAGAAAATTAAATTGTATTTTTCAATTGGAGCAAAATTTTTTCCCCTTTTGGTCAAAAAATGTTTTGATAAAAAAAATATTCCAAAGTAATACCCTTAACTCGCATCCCCTACACTCCCACTCACACTCGCGATTGTTAAATAAGCTTTATTTTCTCGATTAAATAAAGGGTTCACCTAATGCGAAAAATATATAAATTATTTTGCAAAATAACAATCTATACCTTAGAGCAATAGTGTCACAACTTTTTTTAACTGTCATTTTTGAGCTGTTAGTAAAATAAATTAAAAATATGTTAGTATAAATTATTACACAGGTTTTAGTTACTATATCTATTGAAATTTTTATTTAATTAATCCAAAATTGTGGTTTTACACATACAACTCAATTCTGCTAACAATTGTTTTACTTGGGTACCTAAAAACCAATGCTTTTGTGATGTAACACTTTTGTACTAAGATATAAAAATCAAAGTCAAATAAAATTATGTTGGCTTAAAAATATAAAATTTATGGTATTCGGCAAATGTATGGATGATATTATGACAAAGTTTCAGATTATATATATATATATATATACATATATATATATAAAGTTTTGTAAGTGTGTAAAAAAATTAAGCTGTAGATTTGATTAAAGCTACAAACGTCTGAGCAAAGAATTAGCTTTTTACCAATCCTGTGACTTATTAAACAAGAAAGAAAGTTGACCTGATCGATTTTTTTTACCAAAGTTTGACAAATGGTTTGATTTTATTTTAAAATATTTAAATGATGAATTTCCAAATAAGACAGTGTGATTATATAAACCCCAGATTTTAAACATTGTAATCAAAATATAGTATGTTTTAGGTTCAACCGTAGATTATTACGTTTCGTAGGTCCTGCAATAGAAAGAGAGAGAGAAAAAAATTATATATAAATGCATCAAATAAGAAGGAAGTGAAATATTAAATGCTTAGTAGTAAAATTTTTCAAAATATAAATGCAATATTCTAATCAAATTATTTGCCTGAGCTATAAAACGAAATTTTTTTTTCAACCCAAATTTATTCACGAATAGTTGGCTTGTAAAAGTAATAAGGATGTGAAATCATAAAATAATTTCGTTTAATTTAAAATAATTTAACAATCAAAACTAAACAATTTATCTTATAAATGTATTAATAATTTCTACTGCCTCAATTTCAAAATAACAAATAGTTGATAAGACAGCAGTTTTCTTTTATTGTGTTTTTATAGCTATTTCTTGCCAATGTTTGATAAACATTTATAAAATCTAGGTATCAAATTTGAACCAAATCCATTACACCGTTTTAGATCTGTGGCCAGAATTGTAAAAATGTCCGTTCTGTACTCCCTGATGCAGGTGGTCTTGTTTAGGACGCGACATAACTTGCACACCCTTGTTCCTGATGCAGGTGGTCTTGTTTAGGACGCGACATAGCTTGCACACCCTTGTTCCTGATGC